>CACVBS010000063.1:175726-283182 GCA_902728275.1 Cyclocybe aegerita | reverse complement strand
TGTTTACTTGCGTTCTCTCGATCGATTAACGACTCTGCCCTAAGTCAAGTGGAAGATTTAGTCTCTTTTGGTATGAAATGTTATCTTAGTTTATACTGTGATTTGGTCTGAAGAATTTTTCACAAATAGTCTGATAGATGAGAGATTGTGTCGATATCCCGCGTCCAGCTCATCATGTCTTTCAATACACTGAACCTACCCACGATACAACAGGTCTTTGACAAGACGAAATTCATGGTCTACGTAATCTGCTCACCTTGATTGGCCTAGGGACTCAAGCTTTCCGTCACAGTCGCTGCCTGCTCCTGATTTGGCCTTATCAACGGATCCCAGTTGTCCGAACACGCTGGTGGATGAACGCATAGGCGTTGAGTCAGGATCATATTGACTCCCAAATCTGCGGTTCTTCTCCCAAGAGTAATGATCTATCTTGACTCCATTCAATCTTTTAGCAGCCGGAGAGACGCATCAGGACCTGTAGACGAAACGTAGCTGTCATTGCATCGCTGCAATCTGCACTTTCACCCCACAACTCCTTTCAGGCTGATGAATCCTGTGTTGGGAATGGACGACGCAGGTGCTCCATATCTGCCGGGGCATGTTCCGTGATATCTTGCACGTACGTTTCGCTCTAGCTATCCAATCATATGCTAATGGTCAATGGTCATCGCGGTGTCCTTTTCAGACTAGACATCGTATAAGGCGGGGGTTGAAGACCATGAGAGGTAATGGAGTTTCATTCGAAGATGCCCCAGGAAATCGACGACAAACTCTTTCCTCCTCCTGTCCACATCAGTCTTGCGAAGCGCGACAACGCGGCTTTCGTACCGCGAATTTGGCCCGGTGTATCGGCTGCGTCGACGAACACCCTTCGGAGCGTCCTGAAGGACAACCATATTCGATGGCACGTTTTCTTCAACCAAAGAGGGTTCCACAAGTGGGTCTTTCGTCGTGTCACCCAAGTCAGATAAATTATTGAACATTGCTTGCCAGTCATATCCCTCATGCTGCCTTGGCGCTGTGGTGCCTCGGTGCAGACGCCAGCATCTTGGAGGCTTCATATAAGACGCATTCTGACATATACGAACGGCCTGCCTTTGCTTCTCCTGGTCCCATAACTCAGGAGACCTGGAAGGATCACCTCAGCGATGAGAAGTATGCTTGGTTCATTACATCTCATAGCGAATCCTAAACGTTCTCACAGATACTACGCAGCATACGTCGAATTCTTCACTCAACAGTATGAAACCAAGACTTTCACAGACATGCTTGAGGAATATGTTTTCGCAGAGAATGCAAACTGGGTCGAGAATACCCCGAAGCAGCCGGAAATGGTCCCTCGCTTTATCGATGGATTGTTCCACGCTCTTATCCATACTGGATACGGAGTGGAATTCGGAGTTCCAGGAGTCTCTCTCGAAGGCATGTCGTGCCTCAAGCCGTTATCGCACCCTTTCCATAATCTAATCGTCCGCGACAGGTCTTGCCCAAGCCGCAGTCCACGACAGCACCTGCGGCAGTACTATTCCGGCGTCCTCTTTGGATACTGGAATCGACGGCGATTTGGCGTCTCGCTTCGCAGCCAACATCGGCCTCTCCGAAACGAAAGACGTCCATGCGTTCAGCATCCTTGCTCGCGTTTTGACCGACCCGCGTTTCGCGAGCAACGGAAAACCCGACGATGCAGTGCGTTTTGCCCTGGATACGATGAGGGTCCATGGAAAGGCAATTGCAAAACATGTTGACCAATGGACGTTGGACGGCGACTTATCCAAGAAAGTCGAAGAGCTTCTCTGGACGGCGACGTTGGTGTATGGCGTAGGTGGCTTGGAGGCGAACGGAGGGTTCAACGCTGATTTCTTCCTGTAAGTCTATTCTCTATCACGAAGATCATTATGTCGCTCATTGACTCTATCTGCAGCATCCATCTCGTCACTTCTTCACTGTTCCTCCCAACCATCTTTTCACCCCTAAAGCGAAACTCTCAGATCCAGCTTTTGAAGGCCTACTTCGGCTCCTTGATTGCTTGGTACATCGGTCGTGGCCGCCCCGAACTAGACATTAAGTCATTCTTCGCCAACCCCAGTACCCTCCTTCTCACCCCACCTGGCCCTCACCCGACTCAAAACAAGGTCGCACAGCCCTCGCCAACTTCGCCGCACGAAATCACGCCAAATCCCTGGCTTCAGATCATCCAGTCGACCCTAGTTCATCCAGACGACCATGTGTGCAAGTTGCAGAGGGCCTTGGCCGATTTCGGTGCTTTCTTGGGGGATGTCAAGAAGGGATGCTTCGGGGGTACGGAGTTGAAGGACGCAGAAATGATCGACGGAACGCTGTTCCTCAGGACTGCTGGGCTGACTGCTGGTAGAGTGGGATGGGTACGGGAGGGCGAACCTCAGTTGATGGAGGCCTCTGCTTGGGATCGTCGCGGTTTCTTTTAAGTACACAGAGCAGAGGCATGAGTATCGAGACGCTTAAAGTTGTGTGAAGTGTTTAAAATACAACTACGAAAACATTGGAGACCAAAAATGTAGGATCGTCATGCATGTGCCTTGATCCGGGCGCTGTCGGGATTGTGGCGAGTTTCCAGATATGGTACGAGGCGGAGGATTTATCAGCGATGAGTTTACCTTCCTGACGTATTATACAAATACATCGTGGAATAAGACAGACTTCCACGCCATCTTGTGCGTTCTACATATTGGACAAAAACCTGACCCCTCCACCGTCCGGGTTGGATCTCGCAGGTTATGAAGCACCATAAGGGTATTGAACTCCCAGTTTCTCCCACCACCTTAGGAATCGGTGGGGGATTGAGACAGACGTCTCGCTCTACAGCTTTGCCGCACTGACGCGTCTGTTGGCCAGCTGCGTGACCTACTGACTCAGAATCGGCGGCTAATTCTTGTCAATAAGTCAGATGAAAAAGACCAGGGTAGTTCTTTCGATCAAGATACTTCCACATTAGGTCCGCATAGAGCTCTAGCGCTCGCCGAGTCGCGATGTTTCAATGACAACTTCGGCGGACAATAGTTCTCGTCGCACGTTAGCGTCTCACGCCTTCAGAGCAGTATAAAACGGCTTCGTAGACTGCGCAAACGATGCACCCAACTTCCAGCTAACACATACGTATCGACATGCCCCAAGAAATCGACGCACAGCTCTTCCCGCTCCCTTCCATCCACCGTCAATCCGATCAGCGGGCTGCAATCATGACATCGCGAGCTTGGCTGGTGCCTCACCATCTTCGACTGAGACTCTGCGAAAGATCCTGAACGACAATTGCAATAAGTGACATATCTTTTTCAACGACAAACTTTTCCACAAGTATGTCGCTCGCTTTCTCTTCCGTGTCGATGAGCGTCGCTTCATACCAACTCCAGCCATATCGCGCATGCTGCTTCTCGTGAGAACTGGCGAGACCATCTGGGCGATGAGAGGTGCGCGTTAGGATAATATCTGAGACTACAGGAACTCTATATTGCTACTAACGTCCCTTTATTTCAGGTATTGTGCGGCGTACCTCCAATTTATGAAAGGACAATTCGAGACCAAGAGCATGGGAGATATGCTAGAGGGATACATTTTCGCCGACGATGTAAATCACGTTGAAGGTGCTCAGAAACAGCCGCAGGCTCGCGGAAGTCGCACTATGCTCGACTCACCGATCCACGCGCTTACATTCAGCGACAAGCGGTGGGTCCGGTTCAATAATCGCCAGAAGAGGCTGATTAGCTCCGCCCAAACGTGTCGCCAATACTCCATCCGATACAATCTCTCTCAGTGACAAGCCGTAATGCTCGACGTGATGGAGGACGAGGCTGGACGCTCGAGTTCGAGGGATTGAAGGTGTGGGAGTATTGAATGACGACCCTCTGCTGCGGCACGCCATAAGACTGCAAGTATCAGAGAAACACCTAGCCGTGCTTAAAACGAGGCGCGCGGAGAGTGTCAACAATGATTCGAGGGTGATGATTCCAAGAAAGGGCCTGGATCTGACGCTAAATGAGGCCAGCGACCTCTGTACTTGAGGCTATCTTCTGCGACGCTGGATGAGAGATTGTCAAAAACGAGTACACCACGAAGGCGACGAAGTTCTGTGGGTTCGGTGCCAGTATGGGGGGCTTGCGGCTCTCGGCGGTGTGTCCTATGTCGCTGTCTGTGCGCTGGATGAGAGGTAAAGAAGGCAAAGAGTTGGTCATCGACGTCTTGGCGAGATGGTCGTGGTTGGTGGTTGGTGAAAGAGTTGTGATGATTATGGGTTTGGCTTATCTTATCTTGCTGACTTGGTAGCCTATCTTATTAAGTAACCGCTGGAAGCGGGGGGCTCGCTGCGCCATCCTAGTTCGCCAGTTCATCTCAAAACAGAACATTTTTCACTAAAGTATCCAGTGTAATTACCTTGTATTTATTCTGACCCTAAGGAATGTTGCGCGTTGGCTGTGCGCGCGCGCAGAGTATATTGCGGACTGTGAGAAAACCCGCGGGTCTGTGATGGCAGGGGATGACCAAGGTTCCCAGAACATCAAAACCAGCTCTCCAAATTGGAGAAACCTTTTCTAAGACATACAGATAGCCTGTATGGAGCTTTACAGAGGAGAATATGACCTAGATCCCACAAAATACGGCTCACCAACATCGACTCGGCCCAGTCTCGCAACAAGAGTTTGTACTTGCTTGTCCGGGCCCCCAGCCCTTCAGCCAATCAGCTTGGACTGCCAGCTCAGCCGTTCCTCTCACTACCTTCATCCAATTGCCCATACCGTTATTCTCCACCTTGCGCGAGAACTAATAGCTGCCCAATTGCTACCCGACGAACCTGGGATTCAAACCTGTCTCGCTGTACATTGAGCCTTATTGAAGTTATTCACACGTCGTTTCGGGGTAGAGGAGAAATCCGTGGTGATAATTATGAATAAAGAGTCGTGAACTAATGTTACATTTCGTGCCCTATCGAAGGGATTCAGCGTAATTAGGGAGTGTGGTGGAAGATGAGAGTCCGTAAAATAATGCAGAGGAATGCGGATGCGAAGGCGTTCTAGCGATACAATTGGGAATCTAGTCGACCAGAAAAAATGAAAAAGGGAATGTATTGAGGTTCGAGAACCTGGCAGGATAAGCCGTGAAAGAAGTATGGGGTCGTATCGAAGGAAGTGCCGAAGGATGATGAATGGGATGATAAATGGATAGACCATGAGCGGGTGGTCGATTTTCAATGGTGAAGGACAGCCCAGGCAGCAACGCAGCCGGTTATGACGAGAACGGCGAGGATGAGGAAGGCGTATAGGCACCGCTTCGCCCACTTGAGCTCTACTTTGCGAATCGTTGCAATGATTTGCTGGCGCTCTGCCTCCGTCTTCTCGGGCATCCACGCAGGGGTGTCATCAGATGTAGAAGGGGGTGCGCGCAGTGGCGACAAGAGGATGAAGGCCCCGAAAAGCCAGAATGGTGGGAACACTGTTCGCAAAGAACTCGGTCAGCGCCTGAAGACTCATCGAATAGAAAGAAGAGACGTACAAAACCCAAATTTGAACAAGTACATCGCGAGCGTCACAGGCTCGGGTGCGTGGATTGTGTAGTCCGGGAGGGGGATACCCGCCTCCTCAGCATATGCTGGCGGGGCTTCCGACAGACTCTGCCTGCGGTCGTGGCGGCTCTCGTGGATGGACGACGACGCGAATGTGTACCCGAAAGACGCATCCATGGGGTCCAACATGCGGGTCGGGTTTGTAGCATGCGGTGTGCGCGTCATGGCGCTAACTGGAGTCTCCGGGTACTGGGCCTCGATGTCGGTGGTGTATGGGGTGGTAGAGGTCGAGGCGAAAGACGACATGATGGTGATTGGGGGTGTACGAGCAGAGGGCGAGACTTTGAATGTGAAGATGCGAGTCCTTGAAGGCGGGTGGCAGTGGAGAGCATCATCGGTGTCCGGATAGATTATATACTGGCGGCGTTGAGAAGAGTCTAAGACCAATCCACTGCTACTTCAACCAATCCAACCATCCCGTTGCTAAGGCCGAAGATGGTAAGAACGAAAGAACAAATAGGCGTCAATAAAGGCCCATTTGTATCCCAACGTCTTGGAACAGATTATTCAAATATGAGAGAAGTAAATTTGAGGTCTATGCTGCTATTTAGATATAATCGCGCCCTTATCCAAAATTTCAGACGGAGAGAAGGACCCTAAGCGCCTAAATAGCATATACTCCCACAAATGGCAATTTAGCAAAACTTCCAAACAAAGTAATTCTCTCATCACGTCATCGTCCAATCGCGGAGCAATCATCGGGCAGTCTCCAGGGTTCTTCCAATCCACTTGCCATATGTTCACCAATCCGCCAGAAAGTCCCATTCCAATCAGTTCCAATCGTCTCATGAATGCACGAGGATCGGTGAAAGAGGAAAAGTTCAGTTACCGGTTTAATTGAGTTGCATGCGTCGTGCAAGTTAGCTGTGTCCAAGAGGCGCTGGTGGAGGCACGATGCAGGGAGCGGCGTCAGCGATGAATGCAAAGGCGACAGAGGCTATGATGTCCCATTGTCCGGTGAGTCCACTAATCCTAACGTGTTCTGAATTAATCCGTAGGAAGTGCTAGTGGCGTCCGGCACCGTGCCTGTGCTGATAGCCAGTCCGACTCCACCGCCTCTTGACTCTTTCATACAGTTATCGACCACTGAATCACCTAAAACGGGAGTATAAAAGATTGTGTCGAGTGAACATACAGTGTAAACGACCGAATAACGTCAAGTTCATGGCGTACCACTGGCAGCCTCGACTGACATGATCCTCGAGCAGCAAATGCAATTTCCCTGTTAAGATCAGCCTATGCATTCGTGTACCCAATTCTCGTATGGTTCCCCCTCGGACTCCCAAAAACCCTCGCTGTCCAAGTTAATAAATGACACAGTGCTAACAAACACCTTGTATGCTCGGTGTCGAAGGCGGGGCGAGTCTGCAGATTCAAGCCTTTGTCATATGTAAAGATGGGTGTGATAAGAATTGAAATATTATGCCCCGATGTTTTGCAAGAAATCCCAGATTACTGTGACAAAGACAGCACGAAGCAGGATTACGCGCTGAGGAATGAATAATCTTGCGATAATGCAGAGTATTTAACACAATCCTTTTAGATATCAACTTTAGGGACAATTCCAGTAGCCAGATGGGGGGACGAAGTATCCTGCACTCACCTGAAGTCTTTCTCCCTGAGCTCGAGATCTAAGAGGATCATGCATTCCCTAGGTGCCCATGCCAATACCTCGACCTTGGCCCCCAATTTTATTGTGGACGCCCATTTGCGAAGGAACCAAACAATTTAATCCCCGCGGCCAACCCGGATCTTACAAGCATCCAGCGGCAGCTCAAGTCATTCAGGGAGATGACAAAGATGGCGGGAGCAGGTGATGAGGAAGTCTGTTTTTTCTGATTTTACGTCGTATGCTAACAACATGTTGGAGGTTACGGTTCTTCGAGATTGTAGAAACTCCGAGATCCGAAGTGTGACGCCCGAATATTTCATATTTAAATCCTGTCCCTTGGACGAGGAGACTGAAACCTTCTTGACTCTGTCGTCCTGTTTTAATAGTCCTACGCCTGGATTATGGGTGGGCGGTAAAGAATCACCCTTATTCCACCAAGTATTCAGTCCATACCTACTACACGCTCAGGCCAAGGTATTTCGGTGAGACACGCTTACGCGTCTTTCATTTCTCCTCCCTGCAATCAAAGATAAAGCATATACACTGAACATATATCATATGTCCCGAACCTTCTGCTGCCCGCGCCAACAAGGAGCTCAGAGTCAATGTACTACTAGGACGTAATTTAGCTGATTGGCCTAGCTGGGTGATGGTGATCGCAAAAACTTACAGATACTGAGCACCTCGGAAAGATCGGGAAATTCTGCGACGAGGGACTGGACTATCCCAATGAGCTTGCTCCATACATCTCTGTCCTCCTGAGGCTCTTCTATGCCACAGTACGCGTTGTTTGTTTTCTGCAACAATGCGTTACGCGTCTCATTGACCCATTCTAGGAGCGAGTTGCGCCTGCTGCTTGAAGCTGTCCTGGACACCAAAAGCGTCTAGGAAGCTGCAGCAGAATTTAATCTTTCGCGAGTGACACGCCCAAAAACCGGGCGTTTCCCAGAATCTATAGTGCCAGTGTTTGCCCATCGAGCGATCTTTCACTACACATTTCTTTTCGACCTGCGATAACACATAGAGAAGAACCCAGACGAGAGCCTCGAGCTCATGGCGATATAGTCTCGGTATCTCCTCCTTATACAGATCTGCGGTAATCTCCATAGACATGAAGCGGATGTCCTCTGATCTTCGAGAGACAGAAGGCGGAGACGAAACAGGAGGAAGCGCAAGCTCGAAGTCGACGAGGATGCCGTGCCCCCCAGTGGTGTTGTACAGCATGTCCAAAAGATTCGGGTTTCTGTGCTCGAAGCCCTGCTCGTGAAGTACACGGTGGCCTATGGCGCACTATTTAGCTATAGAGAACACGGCGAGACAAGGTCTGTGAGACTCACATTTGACGACTTCAGCCCATGCCTTGACAAAATCGATGCCAGTCACCGCTTCATGTATGGGCTTCAACTCTTCAAAGATGAGTTTATGAGTAACTGGAGGAGTACGCCTCGCAGTTTTGTCATAGGCTTCCCCGGATTGGCTTTCAATGGTGCTGTCGAAGATTGTGTGGGTGCAGGCTTGATGTTTTCTCTCCTGATCGTTCATCGTACGCGAGTTATAAAGAAGATACCGCAACACTTCACAAGATATCCTGCTGACGATCGAGTGCGATTGCTGCTAGGTTTCTGGAGTCGCTTTTCTAGATAGGTGAAAATGACGATGACAATCTTGATTGGGAGGTGATAATCGACGGAGTTCAGAGATGTGGAGGGTATAGTGACGGCATGGTGATCGATGAGAAGTCTTGTCCCACGCCAGTGGAATCTTTTCTCTACAAATACGGTGATCATATTCTGTAGAGTGTGGCGGATAGTTCCCGATTTTGAGAAGAGCTATCGTGGTGAGAAGGTTTGAGATCAGCGAAAGCGGTAAGCGCGGGGCCCCTCAGACTTGTGTTTCGAAGGGAAACGGATGTGCCCGGTAGTACGCCACTAGAACGATGAATCAACCGCGATTCTTCTGGTACGCAATGTGACTGTAATTGAAAGGCAAGGAACGGTATCGACCGACGCGACTGGACTTTTAGCACGTACGCATAAATCTGATTCATGACTTCCATCAAACAGGCCCTACCAGCATGTGTGACCTGTTTCTAGCCATCCAGTCAAAGTCCATGTACTCTAAAACAGAGTCCTGGAGGGCAGGATATAAATTTTCGCTTCGACTATCCCATGTCCATCGGTTAAATAACCTCTACTTCCTGTATAAGATATCTTCTTTCTCGATGTCGACAAACTTTAAACTGTGGCACCGCAAAAAGGCATCGCGAACATCTGCCGCCCCTAGTCGACAGAGTACCGCGCGATAGAGAATGGAGAGACGAAAGATAAGCCCAATCAGATGAGGCAGATTATCAACCGCATCCACATCAGCGGCAGAGTCCTGTCAAGAAATGAGTATTAATGCATTGCACGAGGAATAATATGCTCACCCCGTCTATCAGCTCAAGGAATTGCAACCTCGAGAAAAAATTACGCAAGTCGACGAAAGGTGGAGCACAATCATCCATTGAACAGTGCGAGAATGCCGTCACGAAGCTCAGCTCTTCTGCTACGTGTTGCGCCACTCTGTTCGGATCACCAACCAACGGCTCCCAAACTAATGTGAGGATTCTACGCCCGGCAAGAACCACCTCGATGACGGCAAGACTCCCGTGGAAATATTCCAGCTTGCCGCAACTATGCGGCGGCAGCACGTTGGGGTGTGGCAAAATCACCTTTGGGTAAAACTGGTGAGCGGCGAGATGGACAAGCGCGGCTTGCTGTTCAACATCGTCGGGAGGATCGTACCCCGTCAGCGCTTCAGCTCGAGCTCCTTCAAGTTTTACATCGACTCGAGAACTGGACCAGGCTTCAAGAAGTTTCATGTCTCGTCATTATGTGAGTCGCAGTAAAGGGAGAGGGTGTGAATGTACTGGGAAAGGGAGGGGGTTCCGGTAAATGCTGAAAGCGGATCCTCGGTACATGATAGAGACCGAATGGTACAAGATGCGCCTTGATTGTTCGCAGAGATGTCGGCTGGCAAGTGCAACGGTCGTCAGAGTTCGGTAATTTCTTCGAAAATCCGCCGCTATATTTTCAAGAATAAAACCAATGACTTCCACTGGTAGGGCCCTTTCGTCTGGCTCGGTGTGGGATAGTGCCGATTCTAGACAATCGTCATCGCTGCGCATGTTAATCGTCTCGCAGCCTTCTGAAGGACTTGATTACAGGACTATCAATGAGCAATATTAATGTGATGCAGAATATCCACTTACCTTGAAGGGAAATCTAAGTAGATTTAGAAATGCGGGTAGGCAACGTCGTAGTTCAAGTTCAAGTTGTTCGACCTCGGGCTCAACGATCTACCAGGATCTACCCCAGTTTATCTTATCTTATCATCCACCTCAGTTGATCAACTGACGCGCCTCGAGCGCGCAACGCGGGCGAGGCAGTCAATGCTTCTAAATCGTTACCATCACCACGAATTAACGTGATATCTCAGACATCAAGTTTCAAGGCGTAAAGGTAAGCTATCTACTCTAGTCCAATAAAAGATTTCTGAACTGAGTCGCTCGGTCCAGGAGCAAGGAAATCAATGTCAGAACCAAAATCTTACATCCAGGTTCTGTCACCAGAGCTACTGGGCAGAGTTTTCGACGCCTATGCCCACAAACCCGACGAGGAGAAGCATCTCATAGGTCTTGAAACGACCTTATTTTCGTCCTGCGAAAGCGGGTTTTATGCCAACCCCGTCATTCTGTCCCATGTTTCCAAGAATTGGCGTAACATCTCCCTCGATCGCCCAACTCTATGGTCTACAATGATCATGGTTCGGCCAATCGCTTCGCACATACCAAAAGTCGAAAACTGGCTAGAGCGCTCAAAGACCGCACCGTTGACGCTACAAATAATGCAGACTATCCCAGACGACGACACTCCGATCGAACCTCTCAGAGAAGAGAGGACAGCGGTCAATACCATCCTCGAGATGCTGCTCAAACACATCGAGAGATGGGAGGCAATTACGTTCTTCCTTTGCATCGGATTCCTGCCTGCCTTCGCCGAATTTCCGCAGGGCAAGCTCGATCAGCTGAAATCGGCGACCTTGAACCTCGCGACCTGGAGTACGCACCCCCAGGTGGTGGACAGGGTGTTCCGAGCCATACACGCAGCGCCGGAGCTCGAATTCGTGAGCTGGTGCGCGTCGTTCTTCCAGACGGGCCTCCCGGACCACGTTCCGTGGCAGCAGCTCAAGCGCATCGAGCTAGATGTGAACGACATCTCGGAGGAGCCATCAAGCGTCGGCTACGTGCTGGACATCCTCTCCAAGTGTCCTCAGCTGACATCAGCGAAGTTCATCCTCGGTTTCTGCAAGACTACCACACCTAAAGCTCTCAATACACCTCTGAATCTGCCAAATCTTCGATCCCTTGCCTTGGACGAGGCTTCGTCGCCCAACATCGCTTACGTCCTCCAAAACCTCACCCTACCCTCTCTACACACGCTCAACCTATCCCTCTTTTCCGACGAAGAACGATCTTCCGCTAACCTTTTTAAAGCCGTCGGCAGCCTCGTCGGACGCTCCAAAAGCACCCTCAAATACTTGGGGTTAGACATAGATGATGAGCAGCTGCTCAAGCTCCTCCCTTTTGCCAAAGACGTTGAAGTCCTCCGGGTCGGCGGGGCCAAGACGAAGAAATTCACGTCGCTCCTTACACGCAATGCCAATAACAAAATATCACTCGAGGTCCTTCCGAAGCTCGAGTACCTTCACCTCACCTATGCCCAGGATGCTATGCGGCCGCACCGTATTTCTGCATCGACGGCTGCACTGAATAGGATGGTCGTATTTCGCACGAGCCAGCCGCCTGCCACGCCAGGCTTGAAGAAGCTCAAGTTTATTTCTGTCGGGACAGCTGCGAGCTCGTTCCAGACCGCCCACATTACGCTTATCTTGGGGACGTACTCACATCTGAATTTGAAGTCAGTGCGCTTTGAGGGGAATTAGGACTGTATGCAGGTGCGAGATCAAGAGTCAATGCCAGAACCACCATCCAAAGTGAGGGAAAATCAACGGCATTGTCGCAAGGTATTCGAGTATCTAGAACATGACATATAATAGCTTTCTGTAAGTTGAAACGAGTAGCAGAAGTGTATAAGATCAGAATGGCCAGATAATACAAGTGTCTTGCCTGAATCTAATCTACCGATATCAGGAACCCCTGATAGCCTACTATACGCCGCTTCCAGCGTGCTCCCCAGCCTGAAATTCCTGGACTTCAGGATCACGGAAAAGGATTACGCAGCACTCACGATCTCACTCAGATGCATGAGAGCCTATTATGGCTTGCGTGATCGAAGTTTGGCGAAGACGCCACACTGTTCCAAAAGTGGCATCGCCAAGCGAGACAGAGACAGCTCTCAATCCTGGATCGCCAGTCGTATTGCGAGCTAAGAGATCACCACCTCCCTTGACTTTGAGCCATCTAGAGAAATCGCTGGAGGGGATTGTCCCAGGACCATGATTCTCATCAGTGGTACAACCTTTTGCCCACCAGGACAGCCTCAGCATATATGAGGTTTAGTCTGAACATGCCTTACGAGAACGTATGGGCGTGAAACTACCTCCGACAACAGCTGATCAGTCTAGGTCCCAGGGGTGTCAAGACGAGCGTTTCGTGGAATCAAAAGTTGGCATCTTGCATCTAGAACTGATCCGACCACATGTGAACGACCGTAGATTTTTCATTACAATATTCACCTCGTAATAAGTCCAAACCAACCAGCCACATTTCACCCAGAGAAGGATCACATATGTTACACTAGCAGGGAGAAGAGGAAGAGGGAATTGCACGATGGAAAGAGGGCTTTCTGCCTTCAGGAAGAGGAGTAGAAAGTCTGTTCATGAGTACACGAGAACATAACACAGGAACGAAAAGAAAACACTGGAGTATCGATTGAAGTGCAGGTCAATCAATCTAGGAGAGGGTACTCAAAGCTCCCATCGTGTTGAGACTGAAGATAATCAAGTTTCTTCGCCCTTTCTTCCGAGATGCACGACTCGCCTGACGGGCTGGGCACGAACCCTTCCATGCAGCGATGAATGACACATTGCCCCCGAATGCACGACACATCCGAGACCCTTCGGATAGCGGTGCAGTCGATGCCATCAGCGATAGCATGGCCAGTCAGGGCTGAAAGCACACAACCGCCGCCTGGAATTAAGTGAAGAACGGATGGTGGTTATAATTAGCTAACACAGAATCTTCCGGTTTGACAAGATAAAGAGGAAAGGAACCCACAGCTTTCGAGGTCGTTTTGGGTGTTGACACATTCCCAGGACGATTTAGAACCGCGTCCCGGGATGCCGCAGGCAGTGAGTCCCCGTGGGCAGCGCAGGTCCATACCAGACATGCCACGCTTGACGTGACCGCTAGGGCATGCCTTGTAGATGCCGCAGATTCCGTTACAGATCGTGTAAGGCTTCGCGCAGACGCAAGTGGTGGGGTTTTTCGCCGGCGAAGGGGTGAAGCTACAGCGGCCATTCAGTCAGCAGGGTAAGGAGAGCATCGAAACCCCACATACCCGTCCTTGCAAGTGAAGCCACACGTGCTTCCGATTTTGCAAACCGCCGGTGAGTGAGCTGGGTACGTGCAAGTCTTTGGCTTCGACGCCTTGATCTGGTAGCACCCTCAGGCAACGTGTTATCAAAAATAATATATCACATTACCATAGCATTCATGGCTGTCGTCACTGCGGCTTTTCCAGCGACGGCTACAGCGGACTGGGTGACGGAGTTGCTGGAAATAAAGCTGCTCAAGGTCGAGAGGCAGACACAGGCATCTGAGGTTATGGTGATGTCAATGCGGAATTTCAGGAAAGCGGAAGGGAAATGCGTACTGATATTCCCAAAGACAATCGTCGTCGCGGTATTCCAGGGGTTGACCACCTTGAGCTGCCCAACGACATCGGCGCAGGTATCGCTGGTGATGTCAGCACGCTCAACCAAGAGTGACGCATGGGCCTGCGAGGCAGCAAAGGCCAAACCGACTGCAAGACTGTAGCGCATTTCTAGGGATTTTTGTTATCGCTGCTGACGGGATAACCGCCTGAGCAAGTCCGCTCTAGGCTGCGTTATATACGTCGAGCCTCGATAGGGACTTGGAGTCAGGCCTCATTAAACCCATTCATATCTGTTCGAAGAGATGTCCTCGAGAATTGGGATAACCGGGATATGGTCGGAGGGTTGATTGATAGATGAGAAGAACTGACCGGGGAGGGCGATCTCCCTATTATGACAGTTACATGAACTGGCTTAGATGGTCGAACATACTCTTCTGTCAACCCTATTTGAGCGATCTTCAGTGTTAAAGCACCGTAGCGACGAGCTGGAGTGCTAAGAGTCAATCCACAGAAGTAGCACAGAGCCATAAAGCGTCCACAGAGTGTCGTAGTCATAAAGTCGAGAGCAGCGCAACCGTCGAGGAGATCGAGATATATTGGCGGAATGTACGCGCGGAGATAGTGCAGTTGAATCTATGCCGAAGCCTCGCTCAATCATAGTCCCTGATGTCAATGATGCTGTGGTCGTCTTTATCGGAGTTGTACTGACTGTTAGGGCGAAGCTGGGATTCAGAGAAAGGAATCGCCGAGATGTAGTGTACTGTCGAACCTATCATTAGACAGAACATCCGATGAGGCGTAAATGTCTCTGAATTGAACGCGACCCCATATCTTGAAGAACTGACCAGGCATTTCTCGTATAACGATCCACGTAACATCGTGAATAAGCATGTAAAGAGCCCAGGAGTTGATGAGCCGTCGACGTCGCTTGAAACAGAAAAGGGACACCCGACCGGAAGGATAGGGATCATGCCGAACTTGGATCAAAGAGATAGAGATGGTGCCAATTGGTCGGACCACCTGTGTAACAAGGCGCTGACGGCCTGCCTCCAGGCAGCAGGGCTTCTCGCACGCCTGTCCGACATTAGAAATCCAGATTGTACGTGTAACGTATGTCTTGCAGTGAATTTGAAAATGTCCAACAGTCTTCCAGCGGCCTGATCGCCCTCAGGACGGTGATTAGGGCAGTTCAGCGCATGGTTCCAGGGCCCACCTAGAAGGCCAACGAAAATAAGCACTCCACCGCACCGACTCCGCGATCCATATTACAAATCATTCGGAGGGTCGACGAAGGCGAATGCAGCCTGTGGCCAGAGCTTGAGTGTCAGGTAATGAGTCCTTCATGATGAGGTGGGAGATGTGACTTGAATCGAATTCTAATTTCTCCGGTCCTTGGGTATAAGTTTGCTATCAGATAAATCCAAGGAAGCCCGCCGATGTCGAGGTCCCTAACGATCCTTTAGCTGCTGTACTCGAGCAGGTCGACAGTGAGATAAGTATATCCCATCAGATTGAAAAGCTTTGTCGGAGGCTGTATAAGCTGTCCTGCCTGTGCAAACCGAGTCGAACTGACACAGATTGTCAGGATTTCGGAACCTGATGCGTATGCGACACAGACATTACGACAGGATTCTAACGCCTGCCGTCTTGAATGCGCCGGTACCTGCAGGATAAAAGATCTGGAGACCCGTTTATGTGAAGGGACCCATCGAAAGTAGGTGTTTTGAGCGTCTATCGGGCGAGACCATGCTGGCGAGGTGGTGGTGGAGCAAAGCAAAACAGGTGTTGCCAATTTTGGTGGCACCTCCCTGCTTTATCATCGACCTCAGCCACTCCAGTCTAACCTGGGTAAGGTCATGAAGATTTGGATCATATATGGCTTACGCATATTCTTCGTACAATAATGATCTAAGAGCTAGCATATATTTACTGAGCTCGAGGACGCATATGCAGAAAAGATAGATCGAACCTATCAAACGGTACGACGATAGAAGAGGCAGAAAAGATATCAGATTTCGTGGCGACCGAAGGTATGATACAAACGAGCTTATGGTTGAAATGAAAAGAAAACACAAGGCCGAAAGAAAAAGAAAACAGGACAGAGGTGAGGGTAGAAGACAGTCTCATCAAACAAAAAAAAAAAGAGATTTAATGACGAAACAGAGGGCAATAAACACTAAGAAGTGAAGAATGTCGAAAGTAGCGTACCCGCCAAAGATCGCCTCGAAAAGAAGTGGTCAAATGCCAAGTTCAAAAACCATTCTGGGTTCCCCCAACAGGCTGCTGCTGCAATGACGGCGATGCGATGCCCATGTTCGGTGTCATCGGCATGCGGGGCGGCGACTGCGACTGGGCAATATTAGGCAACGGCGACGGTGAGTTGTGAAGGTGCGGCGACATTGAGACATGTACCCCATTCCTCATCCCCGGGCGGGTGCCATTCGCCGACGGCGAGCGCACAGGCACCGAATGCCCAAGCACTGGGCTCGCAGTGACCATCCCAGCGCCGTTGATCTGTCCATTCATCGCACCATTCAGCTGCCCGTCAATACCATTTACGATCGGGTTGACAACCGACGCCGGACGCTGCATAGGCGAGCCCATGCCCCACTGCTGCAGCTGTCGAGTAGCGGGCAGCTTCAGGTTGAGATTGGAACCTGCCTGCAGCTGCATGTTCTGCATGTTCATGTTGGCAGCATTGGGCCCGACATGCATGTACGATCCTTGTAGGCTTGCCCGAGTAGCATTCTGGAGTGCAGTCATCTCCGTCACGTTCGCGAAAGCGCTCTTGAGGTTCTGCACCTGCTGCAACGAAAGCCCGCCCATATGCTGCCCGTTCTGAGCGTGTGGGTACGCCTGATTGACGAGGGCTGCCATTTGCGGTAAATGGAACCCATTGGCAGGCATGGCAAGGAGTTGCTGTTGTTGCTGTGGCGTAAGGTTCTGCGACTTCGGTCGGGCCGGAACACCAACACCGTTGACAGCAACCTCAGCGTTGGCCTCGGGTTGTTGCGAGACTGCAGCTGCAGCAGCGATGCCATTCGCGGTGATGGCGGGGGTAGCAATCGGAATTTCGGGCTTCTGGACATCGACATGGGGCATGCTGATAGCTGCCCGGCTGATTCCATTTACACCGTTGGGTGGCGAGTGCTGTGGAACAGGAACGGGGAGAGGATGGGGTGGTGTCGGATGTTGAGTGACAGCGCCGTTGGCTTGGAGGTTGGCGACGGCAGGCACAGAAGGTGGGCGCATACCCCCATTCGAAGATATCCTCATCTGGGGGGCAGCGGTAGGCGCTTGCATCTTCTTAATCTGCTGCATCGCGACTGGAACACCGTTCTGCATCGCCATGAGTGGATGCGGATGGCCCTGCGGCCCACCTGGATGCATGCCAGCCATGTTCGAGGGTACAGGGTACACTTGTCGTAGGACGCCCTGAGCGTCCCGCCTAATCATCGGTGTTGGCATACCCAGGCGATATGGCAGCACGGCATGTTGTCGGCCTTCGGAATTCGTAAGGATGAGAGTAGGGTCGGTAACAAGATGTAGGTGGTCGGGATCCGAGTGGAGTGTCATACTATGCCGCAGGTACCTGGAGAGAAGTTCAGACGACTGTCGACGAAGTCTGCAACAACAAATGAACTTACGTTGCATCATAGTCATCCACCAAGATGCGATCTTGCTCGTCCGCTCCTTCAGGACCCACAGGAGGGACGTCGTCCAAGTCATACTTCCATCTCTCCTCCAGACGCCGCCGTCGTTCCTGCTCCTCAGGAGTGTCGTCGACTTCCATGTCATCACCTTCGAGGTCGAACAAAGCCGAACGGCGAGCACGGAGGGCTATTGGCGGCCGGGTAATATCCCGACGATCAAGGTGGATTCGCCCTCCTCTGCCGTAGCGCATACGTACGGCACGAGGTCGGCGTGGAGGGGGAGGGGATGGAGGGATGCCGTCTTCGTCGGTCTTATCAGAGCTGGATGAAGGCCAGGCAGGAGCACCAGGAGGAGGTACGTATTTGAAGAGTCTGCAAGCATAAGGAGCAGGTTGGGTTTGGTAGGGGTTCTAGAAATACGAGGTAAGCACTGTTTCAGAGAAAAGGTCGTATAAATGAAAACATACATCAATCTGGTCATCCCAGTGATGATCAATATCCTTTTGTCTTGCCAGCTGCGACTCGATCTGCTCACGAATCATCGCGACTCGCTCCTTCGGCCTAACGATAATTTCTGGACGAGGAGTCGAAGCTTGATTATCTGTCCTTATCTTGAGTCCTCCCACCCGACTATAGAAAGAAATCAGATACCATCCACGAGAAATTGAAGAGAAATAAAACGTACGCTACTTCCGGTTTCTTAACCGGCCGTTCCTTGTCTACCAAGAGCTCCTCATCGATCTTGTCGTTGAGTGAAGGAAATTTGCGTTTGAGATCGGCGAATGCTTGTCGTTTCTCCCAGAGAGCTTGCGCCTGGATGGCATTCTCCTTCTTGAGTGTCTCTCGAATGAGGATCGACTTCGCGAGCTCAAGCGGATAGTTCAACTCTATCTGCAGGCGAGCAAGCTTGTCCGATGAGGTCACTTGCTGTGCCCTCGTCTTGCGGACTGCTTTGCTCTCTCTCCGCCGGAAACAAATGTAGGATTCATTAAGGGTGTCGGATTCATCGCCCTACATGTTTGATGAGTTCAAAGAGAAGAAATAAAAAAACGAGAGCACTCACATTTAATGTGGGTATAATACGGTGGCCGCCTCGCTCGACTCTGCGTTCCTTCCAATAAGAATAGACTGCCTTGGCGATCTTCAACAGAGCGGGCTGCGCAGGTATCCACGACGGGACGACAAATGTTGCAAACATGGACGTCGGTAGGGGGGCTGAGAACACGTCCTGGTACTCCGAGAATGCTGGAAACTCCATGCCCGTCTCCAGTCCCTGACGGATCAATTGAGGTGAGCAAGCGCCATCCGAAGCGAAAACAAAGTAACGTACATGGTGCAGATACTCCGTCCGCTCATGCGTAACCTTCTCAAACACACCCATTACGAGCTCGAACTCGTCCTCAGATATGACGACAGGCTGAGAGGTGTCGGGCTCCTTGCCCCTGGCTTTGGCACTGCGAGCGGATGTGCGAGTCCCAGAGACAGACGAGACGGCACCCTGGGCACTCGTGCCCTCGCCGCGGGCCTCCTCATTGTTCCTATCAAGCCACTCCTTGTCGCGCTCGTCCATGTAATAGGTGAAACCATTGGCGATGCCGTTAGAGATGCTCTCTTCAACGGTCTGGGAAGTGGCGACGTAGGTTGCAGGGTCCTTCCACTTGTTAGGCGGGTACAGCTCTTCATAGTTGTCGACGACGCCAGTTGAGTCAGGTGTGGGGATGTATGCCGACGGTGGAGGTACGCCAGGCTTATCACGGGAGAGGCGGAGGTTAGTCGACGCCCTATGCGCCGCCGAAAGGACTTCCTGCAAGTGGTGCTCCTACGGAAAACAAAAGGAATGATTTGTCAGCAGCTGACTAACACAATCCGCGGAACGCACAGCCACCATCGATCGCTGACGTGGCAACGAAGCAGCGGGGGCGAGGTGGCACTCACATTGGCGTCCTCCGCGTCGACACCGGCGACGAGGTTGGTGAGACGATGCTTCTCCTCGTCTTCGTCTGGGATGAGTACAGCATCGACATCGAGCGAGCCATGGTGGATCTTGAGGCGTGTTTTGTTTGTAATCCGGTTGCGGTTTCTGAGGGTAGACGCGGCCGGATGATGATTTCGGGGCATATCATGGGAGGTCCAGGAAGAGTCGATGGAGGGGAGGAGGGGGATAATTCAGGTGTTAGGGGATGGCGAGCTCGTCGTCGAGGTCGTCGTCGGCACTGGTCAAAGCGTCGGATTTTGGCCGAAAAGTGGTTTCGGGCCGGCAACTGAAGGCGGTCTGATCAAATAAGGTGCTGTTTGGTACGTAAACAAACATTTTTGCATTTTTGCGGCAACCCTTCGGCCGCGCAGAGCCGCCTGTTGGAGGCTGCACTCCACTTCTCATTTACTGGCTCGTATTTCTCAGTCACTCAGGATTGGGTCTGTAGGACCACCATTAGCCACCTGTCAGTCTACTATACTAGAGAGACCTACCATGAAAGGTCTCTTATTATCTCTGGTACCTGGTCACACAAAGGAGTTAGCGAACCTTATTCCCGGAAGGCTTGACCTATCGGAACTCACGAAACTACGCTCGAATAGATAAGAATCCACGTCTCGTCCAGAAGAGTCGCACCATTACTCACATGAACGGCACGGTAGGACGATATGTGCCAATTGGGAAGGTGATAAAGAGGAAGAACAGACGTTCCTGATGAGTTCGGAAGTTAGATGTGTGATTCGAAGCCGAAAGTCAATGGATGGTGCTCACCTCAGAAAACTCATCCACCGTCAAAGGTGCCAGCGTCCTGCAAGAGTGCACCATTATAAGCAAATGATTCATCTTATCGATGGCTCAGGGAGCAGAAAACCCATCGCGAGAAAAAAGACCACTGACGTCAACCTCTGCACAGCGGCGTCAAGACTGCCGACAAAGAGCTGATCATCATCGAGCATGTTGCAGCATACTGGGTGAGCCATCTGCGAGGAAGGAACGAATTAGTAAAGAAAGAATAGATGTTCCTGATGAGTTTGGAGGCTAGATGTTCAACTCGAAGCGAACAGTCGATGGACGATGTTCACGTCGAGAAACTCATCCACCGTCAAGGTCGCCAGCACCTTGCAAGAGTACACCATTAGAAGTTAAGGACTCACTTTACCAACAAAGAATCTATCGGGAGAAAAGGCCACTGGAGTAAACCTCAGTGCAGCGGCGTCGACGTTATCGACAAAGAGCTGTTCATCAGCAAGCATGTCGCAGGACAGCGGCTGATCCATCTACGAGGAGGAAACTCGTCAGTGAACGCTGACGCGGCGCCATGTGCGAGCGCAGCAGATGGTGAGATTACGCACTTTGGCTTCTGGACCCATGAGCCTAGGCCAGCGCCAACGACCTGCTCGAGGGCAACATCCATGAGTCGGAGAGCAGGGACAGAGGAGAGCAGGAAGAAACATACCTAGATCCCATCCCAAAACGTGTCAGGAGGAGTGGTGAGACCCAACCGAGCGACTACACCCACCCACCTGCCGCCCGATGGACCCCGCCTCCGAGGACGTGCTCGATTGCCTGAGCGTCGCCGGGGAAGCCTGGGAGTGCTCATGGGAGTCGAGGAAGAAGTAGGAAGAGCACCAATCAGGCCTATGGATCCTGCCCTCTGCCCTCCCATCGTGTACCGCCGTCGGGACCGGGCCCTCAGGCCGTCCTGGCTCCTCATCCACCCGTAGGCATAAAGAAAACAGCCCTGGGGTTGTATACAGAAAATGGGGGAGAATCGGGAGAGGGACGCCGGAGAAGGAGGAAGCCGAGAAGAGAGAAGTGGTAAAGACCGCAAAAGCAGCGTTGTCTGTGCTCAAGGTAAAGAGCGAGGTTCAGCCACCCGGCACGTGCGCTTCAGACGACCCGCCTCGGCAACTCCCGGAAAACTGATTAGATTTCGGCTAGGGGTTAAAACTTTGTCTCCTCGAGGCATTTTTTTTTCTACACGACCCAGAAAGCTGCGATAACAAGTGTTCTTGCAACATTCCAATTATCGAACTATAGGACATTGAAATGATTTTTATATGCAAGATTTCGTTCATCTCTGGCATTTTCTTCGACGTTCGCCGGAATCAATCCCACAGTTCATCCGCCACTACCGACTCCGAGTAACTCCCATCTCAGTTATCACCTTTCAACCCAGACCTCTGGCCTGACTCAAACACGTCTTAAAAGGCACTGGGTGTCCATCCCCCGTCGGCAACGACGATCTAGTATCCAGGCCCAAGCCAGAAAATGGTGAGCCTCTTCCCTCTTAAACCTCAGAAAGAGAAGCGGTTTTCTCACCTTGTTCGTCATATAGGCATTGCTCACCAGCATCTCCACAACTGAAGCGATCTCATGGGGAAGGCCGAATCGTCCCACTGGGATCCTGCTCTGTTTTTGTGCGAGCGGGGGAAAATCGTCAGTCTTAGCCCTCTGTCGCCCTTGACACTCCACTCGACTCCACTTCGAATTCAGTCGTCTTTGGGCTTTCGAGCGGCCGAGTGGGCTGCTCGGAGGCGAAGAAGGCATTGCTTACCTTCAGCTGGTCCGATGGGTTGGCCATCATACTTGTTTCTGGAGTCCAGAACGAGTGGGAATGGAAGACAGGTGAAAACCAATATTTTCCAAGGTTATAATTGGAAAGGCTGACCTTTTATTAGTGCTGGAGCAACTGCGTTGCACGTCTGAAGAGGAATGCCAGTGAGCTTCCCACTTTCCTTATAACCATAATTTCTTCACGTACAATTCCATCCTTTGCGTAACGATTTGCTACCCAATGGAGAAGGCC
This sequence comes from Cyclocybe aegerita, assembly GCA_902728275.1. Classification (NCBI taxonomy): domain Eukaryota; kingdom Fungi; phylum Basidiomycota; class Agaricomycetes; order Agaricales; family Hemipholiotaceae; genus Cyclocybe; species Cyclocybe aegerita. Next base: position 260,662 of record CACVBS010000063.1, on the reverse strand, counting down.
ATGCAAGGCCGATTTTGACGACGCATAGTGAGGGCCAATGACGCCCCCGGTACCTTAATGCGCTAAATTTAGATCTCCAGGCAGACACTGCGTCATGGCGTCATGACAGCAGAGGAAGAAGGCGCACCAGCAGCGACACTACAGCAGGAATTCACAGACGTAAGTCAGCCACTCGATTTGTGTCGTCAAGGCGAGAGCTTAACCAAATGGAACGGACCTTGAACAGAAGACGATACGCCCAAACTGTTTCTCGACCATGTGCGGGATGCAGAGTTGGGTCAACTAACGGTGCGCCTTCATCAGTTCCAAGCCTATAAATTGACCCTCCGTCTTCACGCACCAAGAAACTCGATCCCGCATTCACCCTCCAGATCGCCTCAAATTCCTCTACATCCACACTCTCAATATCACCCGTCGGTCCAGTCACATTTCCCGTCTTCCCCACATTATTGAACAGAATGTCCGGATGGCCCATGCTCTCAACCACCTCTCTATGCAGCCTTCGCACCTCGTCGTAGGACGAGAGATCGGCTTGGAACGCTTGTGCCTTCCCACCGAGTGTCTGGAGGTCGCGCACGAGGACGTCGGCTTTGGCGTGGGCCGAGTTGTAGTGCACGGCGATGGAACATCCGCGTTGCGCAAGGACGAGCGCCGTTGCACTTCCGATCCCGCCGCTGGTGGATAATTGAGGTTGTCATCGACCATGGCGTGCACGGAGATGGTTTGGTGGACTTACGAACAACCGGTGATGAGCGCGAGCTTGCCGTTGAGGTGCGAATTTGCGCTGACGACTTCTGTGGTCATCCTTCGTGTTCCTTGCGATATCCGTGATGACTCGATAGACAGTGGCAGACACTGACAGTGAGTACCAGTGGGCGTGCACGACAAAGGTATGACGATAATCTAATTCTCTGTGTGGGAGGTACCGGTACGCCCTTAGACCCACGACGATGACGCGATCGTCATGATGAGCTATGAATTCATACAACGCCAAGTATAGAAATTCTACTTGTAGCTTATGGGACTAGTGACTGTATCGGCGAGCCCCGCGTAGATTTTGATTTTGATTTTCACTCGATACAGAACTGAGAACTTGAAGAGTGTTTAGCGCGCGTGGGGTACTAGTAAGGGCGCCTTATTGAAGCAGAATTTGACAGGCTTCGATGGTCTGTGCGTCGCAATATAAACGCCTAGCGCTTTTCGCGTTCTGCAATATCGCCTCCAGCGCTCATTTCTAAACTACTTACCTTTCAACGCTGTGCATTCCAGCCGCGTCTGCCGGTCCTGCGAGGGCTTCGGTCTACCTGGGGTGAGTGGGGATTCGCCCGGCACCCGGCCAGCGCTGATTCACATGCCCTTTTATCAGAGATCCACAAAAACTTGAAAAAGTATGATCGTCAATGGGCGACAACAGATTACGAGAGGCGCATAGTGGTAAGCGCACAGGTTATCTCTGGTTGCACATCTCGCAGTTGATTGTGGTCACCAGTCAGCAGCGACGCGATAGGCGCCCAGAGACGGTAGATAACGTCGCAAACAAATGAGCCGACACCCGCGAGCTTGCCTGCTTTCATTTGCTTCTCTCCCTATGAAGGATATCGATGGAAAGATAATTGCCCCGCATATACTCACCTATTTTTGACCGAACTTCTCTAGAGCAACTAGGCCACCCTCGGCCTGCACCTACCAAACCCAAAGTACCCCTTGTGCCTCCAGACATAATCTGGTTCCGTTTTTCGCTCTGTAGGCCAAACGGAAGGAGCGAATTTGAAGCCGACCTTTATCGCCATGCGGGTGCAGCCACGATAGTCCCTGACCCAGCGCCAAGCGGATAATGGAGCGCGTCCAAAAGAGACTCGATGATCGCCGACTCAAAAAAAGTAGGGTCAGATAACCACCAATTTAAATCCTCCTTCCCTCCTACCACCACCTCCCTCCTGTTCTTTTCGGAGCCCCCGTGCCCGCTACCACTCGTCGTGTGTCGAGTATTGGTGTAGCTTAGGATGGCGTTCGTCATCAAACTGAATGACGCGGTGCGTTCCGCTTTTCTTCGATCAACTCGTGAACATTCTGAGCTTTTTTCTTTGCGATGACTGCGCGGTTTTAGGTCGCGAGATCGCCTGTGGGGAAGTGGTTCAAGCTCGAGGGGTCTGGTGCCAAAGGCGAGCGCGTTGGCTCTCGGTTTACGGTGCGTTTTCCTGCCTAGCATGCTTTATCATTGCGAATTAAACCTTCTGCAAGACCGAAATCCGAGCAGGTATAACGACATGGGTTCGTCCCCTCATCTCCTTCCTATCTGTTCTCTTTGAACCATGTCCCCGAAACTCTTCAGGCAGCTATGGCATACATCGTTCGTCTCCTATCCGCTTCTCAACCTCATGTCACCTCGAACAACGTCATATCGTAGATCTCCGTCAACGCCTCCATCCTCTCCGACTCAGGCGGTACCTGCGTCTGCCCAACGAACGACCTGTGCATCGGCGACCAGACATACGAGCTCTGCGTCAACGAGGTCCGGCAGGATCTCATCACGTCGACGGCCGCCATCTCCGCCCTCTCCACCTTCCTCATGGGCGCGCTTGCTAATCTCCCAGTTGGGCTGGCGCCGGGACTGGGGTTGAATGCATATGTGCGTTTCGTTCTTGGTGTCTTGCTTGGGTTGTGGCTAATGGAGAGGCATTTGTACCGTGTCATGAATGTAGTTCGCATACTCGGTCGTCGGATTCCACGGGAGCGGGCTTATCAGCTATCGTGAGGCGTTGGCAGCTGTGTTCCTCGAGGGGTAAGTCTCCCTGTCCTTATCCTTGTCCATGTTGCCTCGCATTCCACTTTTCCATATCGTCACACCAACTATCAATTGGCTTCCCCGCATATCAATTGCCTGTCGAACTACTATCAATTGATTTTCCTCGTGATGCTTCCTTATCTTTCTGCTTCCACACTTCTTCTGTCCTTCCTCTTCTCCTTCCATGTGCCTTTTTCATCGTCGTCACTATACGGAAGGGCAAACACTGATCGACGCTCCGCGCATCGTCATCGTGCAGATGGATATTCCTGTTCCTCTCCATCATCGGTCTCCGACAATGGCTAGTCCGGATTATGCCCCAGTCGCTCGTGCTAGCGGTCGGTGCGGGTATTGGTGTCTTTATTGCGTTCGTTGGCCTTTCCCAGCACGGGTTGGGCGTCATTGGTGGCGACACGGTGAACCTGGTCGGGCTCGGAGGATGTATAGCTGAGAGTGCGTCTTTCCTTCCAACTCCTTCGAACGCCCATTTCACTGACCAACACTGCGCCTTACAGATTACGCCAGCGAAGACCTCCCAGGCTACTGCGCGCGCGGCGTCCTACGGAGTCCAACGATGTGGCTAGGCATCTTCCTGGGCGGCATTTTCACCGTCCTGTTGATGATGTACCGCGTGCGCGGCGCCATCCTCATCGGCATCATCCTCACCTCGATCGTCTCCTGGCCCCGCCCGACGCCCGTCACCTTCTTCCCGCATACGCCCACTGGAGACGCTCTGTTTGATTACTTCAAGCAGGTGGTGACGTTCCATAAGCTAGGCAAGGTTGGGAATGTTATTGACGTAAGGCGACTTTATTCTGTTGGGCGATTACGAGAGAGCTAATTGTTGTGGGCAGTATAACTATGCGTCAGTTGGGGTGCTTAAATGTGTAAAATGTAAAGATAGACTGATTAGGTTTGTAGGAACGGCCATGTGTGGTACGCCCTCATCACGTTCCTCTACGTCGACATCCTCGGTGCGTCCATCCTTATTCCTTTTTCCTCATCTCCTGCTAAACAGTTTCTTTTCTGGCAGATACCACTGGGTAAATTCACTTCTTCCCAGCCGTCCTTCAGCGAAGCTTACAACAGTTGAACAGTACTCTCTACTCTATGGCCAAGTTTGCCGGTCTGCGCGACCCAGTTACGCTCGACTTCGAGGGGTCGAGCATCGCATACTGCATTGACGCATTCTCGATCTCGATGGGTGCGCTCATGGGTGTCAGCCCCGTCACGGCGTATATCGAGAGTGCCACCGGTATCTCTGGTCAGTAAATCCACCTTTTTCACGTCTCTCGGAGGAATTAGTTGCTGATTCGTATGGTCAATAATTTATAGAGGGCGGCAAGACAGGACTCACGGCCATCTTCACGGGCATAATGTTCTTCATCTCAGTGTTCTTCGCGCCCATCTTCGCGTCGATACCATCTTGGGCTACTGGAGGTGCTCTGGTTATCGTCGGGTCGTTGATGATTCGCAAGTATGTTTTCTCCCCTCCTCCTTCCTAACGAGATCTTATGCCAAACGTACAGCGTCGTCGAGATCAATTGGCACTACATCGGCGACGCCGTACCTGCGTTCCTGACGCTGCTCATCATCCCACTGTCGTACAAGTGCGCTCATCCTCTTCTTTTCTTTGTTTCTGGACTTATGAACATATCCCAGCATCGCATATGGTGTCATTGCGGGCATCATCTCTTACATGGTACTGAATGGCATTCCTCTCATCCTGAAGAGGCTCTCAGGTGGACGGATCGTGCCGCCCGAGTATGACATGGCAGAGGAGTGGGTCATCCCTCCAGGTGGCATTACGCCGCCTTGGGTGTAAGCTTTTCTTCTCCGTCCGAAATCGAGTGCTGATAAATTGGCCTGCTACAGTACTAAGCTCATCAGGTGGAACAACCGCCGACGCGGCATCCCAGACCCCGTGTCGGACGACGAGCGTGAGATGAAGAGTCGTTCCGCGTCAGTGGAAAGCGTAAATGAGAAGGCAGCAACGCCGCCTCAAGCTGACGCACCTGCTGCTACATAACAGACATCCTATATTTTCTACACACATCCACCTATCCCACATCTATCCGCTATGCGAGACAAGGGAGGTGCTATATATTCTTACGGTGTACCTGTGGAGTATGCTGTACGGTGCTTACATGCCAGTGGTGTTCCTGCTGATGATTACATTTACGATTCTAGCTCTTCCTCATCTCTCCAATAATAATAGTTAAATGATTCATGATTCATGATGCATGAACGTTGTTGTAGACAAAAAATGTCGTTCAGTATACGTATTTCGAGACTCTAATCGAGCAATTCCTACTCGCCAGTCCTCTCGCTTGCAACCCTGACCGGTTCTGTCGCGCGACTTTCGCACTTAACCCAATTAACCCAATCAGCCCACTGCAATTTCAGCGGGTCCGTCCAGTCCACAACGAGCGCGTCGCGCCCCGACGGGCTCGACACTCGTCTTTGCGGGCCTCGCCAGCGCAAAGCTCGTTCCCGTTCTCGTAAAGACCCCTTACGTCTCGGTCAGGCCTCCGGTGCACGTGATCCGATCTCGGCAATCAAGCTCCCACTTCAGGCTCACGCCATTTGTGGGATTTTCGAAAAAGTGGTGCGGTTCTGAAAGAGTGAGAACGCTAAACTTTTTTTTGGTCTTCTGTCTTTCTCTCGCCACTACCACCTCTTTTATAAAGGGTGCCTGTTGAAGGGCTCGAAGACACACGGCCTTTCGCCTTCTCTACTTCTCCAGGACCTCTTCTCCACTCCCTTCTCACGACCGCGGACGAGTAACACGTTGCGCGTTTCGCATACGAAGACCAAGGCATACCACAACAGCCACGAGCCATGGCAGCAGCACTGAATGGGACAACGTCCGCACTCACGGAGTTGTACGCGGGGACCGACTTCTCCGCTCTCAACTGGTTCGAGCAGCAATGGGTCGCTTGGTACATCTACATCGGCAACCCCATCGTCGCGACGGGCTTGATGAGCTTTTTGCTGCATGAGGTGGGTGCTGGTGCTACATGGCGTTTGGTGTTGGCTTCAAGGACATTTGCTGATTAGCATTTGACGCATAGATCGTCTATTTCGGTCGTTCCATCCCATGGATCATCATCGACGCGATGCCCTACTTCCGCAAGTGGAAGCTCCAGCCTAACAAGATTCCTACACCCGCCGAGCAATGGGCCTGCACTAAGCAGGTTCTCTTCTCACATTTCACGATCGAGCTCCCGGCAGTACGTGTTTTCTCCTCGCAACTGAAGCCATGCAGTCGCTGACTTTCGGGTTAGATCTGGCTCTTCCACCCTATGGCTGAATCCTTCGGCATGAAGACGTACCAAGTCCCTTTCCCCAGCCTCAAGATCATGGCTCCCCAGATCTTCCTGTTTTTCTTCTTTGAGGACTTCTTCCACTTCGTTGGTGCGACCGTTTTCTTCTCTTCCATAAAATACCTCTGACACGACCGGCACCTCACCAGCCCACCAAGCTCTGCACACCGGTGTCCTCTACAAGCACATCCACAAGATCCACCACAAGTACTCAGCACCCTTCGGTCTCGCTGCGGAATACGCCCACCCGGCTGAGGTCTTCATCCTCGGAGCTGGTACCATCCTCGGTCCTATCCTGTACTGCTACTTCACGCAAAACTTGCACATCGTGACCGTCTATATTTGGATCGTCCTCCGTCTCTTCCAAGCTATTGATGCCCACTCTGGCTATGGTCAGTCCATCCTTACCTTTTTTTTTTTGTTCGACCACTGACGTTCTATCCTCAGACTTCCCCTGGTCACTGCACAACATCGTTCCCTTCTGGTCCGGGGCCGAGCACCACGACTTCCACCATATGGCTTTCACCAACAATTTCTCGACCTCCTTCCGCTGGTGGGACAGGATCTTTGGCACCGACACCAAGTACCGCGAGTACCGTGCCCGTGTCAAGGCCGCCAAGAAGGCAATGACCAAGGAGCAGCAGCTCGAGTTCGAGCGCAAGCTCATGGCGCAGGTCGAGGCCGAGGGCATCGTCGCTGAGGCGGAGGCGGAGAAGATGAGCTTGCTTGGAGGTAACAAGAAGAACAAGGTCCAATAGAGGATGAGAAGAAGGGGTACTTATGAATGCACTACTTATATATTTGAAAGCATATTATGATACCGGATAGACAGCATATTTACATAATGACAAAAAGCTACCAACCACCCTTGCCTCTCGTTGCATTCAGTGTGAAAGGCTAGAAGATAACCAGGTTCTCTTGCAAGTTGCAAGTTGACCACAACCATCATCGCCAACGTTTATCTTCTAAATTATAAACATACACAAGGTGGCCTCCTACTTTTCCTGACAGCCGTTGAAGCTGGATATGTTCTGGTGAAGTCTCGACGTCTGCCTGTCGCCCAATTTCTATACCGGAGATGCTGCCGACAGTTTGACAGCTGAGGCGGTGAACTGTGAGTCTCCCAGCTGCTTCCTCATCCTTCCCTAACCTCTGCTCGAAGACACACACCGTGCTTCAAGATGTTCAACAACGCTCGCTATGTTCATATTGAAAACAGTGCGATTAACTTCGCGATGCAGACGCATGGAACGCTAGGTGCGTTGCTACACTTTTCGAGGTCATTTGTTAACCTTACTAACAATCGTATACTGCAGGTCTGCAACTCTTGCTCCAAAAGACTACCGCTGGGGCAACTCATGACTCTGCCCTGCTCGAATCGCATGCCCCATGCCACCCCATGACCCGCAAAATGGTCCTACAGCGCATAATGGACTGGGTCAGCGCCGCTGAACATCAATCAGACATCCTCTGGCTGCGCGGCCCAGCAGGTGCCGGGAAGACCTCTATCTCGAAAGCCATCTGCTCGTCATGCCGTGAAGTAGGTGTCCTCGGCGGCAGCTTCTTCTTTCTGCGCAACGTCCAGCAGCTCAACAACCCTCGGGGTCTGGTCACGACGCTTGCTTATCAGCTTGCCGTTGCCTTCCCAGAGTTGGCCGAACGGATCAACGAGGTTCTAGGGCAAGATCCCTCTATCCTCGACAAGACGATGGAGCAACAGCTCCAGAAACTGGTCATCGAGCCCGCGCTGGCGGTCGACTTTGCAAGGAGCCACCGTCGCGTGGTCTTCGTCGTCGATGGGTTGGACGAATGCGTGTCCGAGGAGGCGCAGTACCAGATAATTCGACTCATCAGCTCCGTCTTCAAACACGATCGAGTTCCGTTTTGCTTCGTCATCGCGAGCCGTCCTGAACCGTGGATCCGAGAAGAGTTCGAGTCCGACATCTTCAAGCACAATCTGCAGCAAGTGTCGCTCGAGCAATCCGACGATGCTGATCAAGACATCCGCACTTTCCTCACCCACGAGTTCGTCAGCATATACGAGAGTCCCAGACACGCATATAGCATGTCAGGCATTGCGAAACAATGGCCCTCTCCTGAAGACATCAACGTGCTCGTCCATAGGGCGTCCGGGCAGTTCATCTATGCTGTGACGGTGCTGAGGTTCGTGGACGACCCTAATTATTACCCACCCGATCGCCTACGACTGGTCCTCGACATCCCTTTGACGACGACGCCTTACAACCCCCTCGCCGAGCTCGATAAGTTGTACATGCAGATAATGGGGACGTGTGTGGACAAGAAGCAGACGCTTGACGTGCTCGCTACCCTCCTCACCATGTTGACATTGCGACAAACGTCAACACTGGAGACACCGTTCGTGTGGTTTCCGCGCCTTGAATTGCTGGATGTCGCAGGGTCTCTGCTGGGTCTCGGGCCAAACGAGGCCTATCGATCATTGAGGATGATTCATTCTTTGGTCAAAATTTCGCCCCTGTCGAGTGAGGAGCGCGAGAAGGCGTCGTTCGATGCTGGGTACTGGCACGAAACAATCAACAGGCCAGATGCGATAGCTTTTCATCATAAATCGTTCCCTGATTTTCTGCTCGATTGGAGGAGGTCAGGGTGTTGCTTCATTGATATGGATTCAACGCATCGACGTACCGGTCTGGCCTGTCTGCATATCATGAAAGACTTGTCCTCGAAGCATCCGTCGCGGATCAACTATGGTCAGGTTTATCAGGGCTTTAAAAAGTATTTTGCTAATGTTTTATACAGTGGCATGGGGTTATGCACTTCTCTATTGGCATCGCCACTTCTGTGCTTCGGGGCCCCCATGAAGGATGCTTTATGCGGGCTACGGACCTTCGAATGGTATCACTACATCCTAGCATTTCCTCACTACACTTCGTTGTCCCCTCAACCGAAGATTCTATTGGGTATGATCGAGAAAGATACCAGCAGGTCGTCTACTACTCATCCCGCCAACAACATCCTCATCACTGAGGTCCGGGAGCATATAGATGCAGCTAGCAAATATTTGACTGAGGGTTCCACATCATGGATTCTCCCCGCATTCCTGTCTACGCGTGGCCTTGAGAAATTGGCAGTTTGGGTGAAAACATCGAAAATGGTGGGTCCGACTAATCCCTCATTGTTTAGCACCGTTGAAGGTCACTTACATGGCCTTGTAATCTTAGCCTCGGACGTTCATTCATATGGTACGTTCATTTTTTAGTCGTGCTTTTCACAAAAACAAAATAATAAACGCCCTTCAATCAGCCTCTGGCGGGCTACTCGATGCATGTCTGGAAGGTTTCTCGGCAGTGCAGGAATTTGGCGAGATTGTCATATGTGGCTGGCCCTCGTTCAATTAGCGCACATACGACCGTCTACGCCGTTGCCCTGGCTCCAGTTCGAGCACGCCACTGGGGTAGAGGGCTCTCGTTAGCTAGCCCTGGTGATTGATGCGATGCGCAGAATTGGAGCGCGTAGAACGCTTTTATGGAATACTTAGAGGTAACATTCTACTCATCCACGATAAGACACGATGGCTTAGACTCTTCTCCGCCTTCTCAAGGTTCTTTCTCAACTTGACCCTGCCCGTATCTATCCTGGACGACAAGCCATCCATTGGCACGTCCTTCCTGAAGAGCTCCATGCACACCGTAGTTTCGAAAACACACACCCTATTTCCGTACACACAGAGACGCCTACGGCGCTCGGCAAGTTCGGCGACCAGTAGAGTTTCAAGGGATTGGCGAGCCCGGCTTCGCTAATTTGTTCCATTCACCACTCGTGGGGGACGAAAACATCTGAGCGCTGATCGTCTGATCTCGCTTGTTCGGTCTCTCAGACTGGTTTTGCTTCGTCTCGAGCCTCCCTTTGACCACCACCATCCACCACAATGACAATTGGCACTTCAAAACCCTCTCCAGAATTTCCGCTACCTGTGGAACTCCTCCGGGAAATCATCACCCTCCTTCCACCCATAGACCGCCAAATGCTCTCTTTGGCATCTCGCTTCACACGAAGTCAGGCCATACACTTCATATTCAGACATTTACGATATACGGGGAAGATAACACCTAAAGTACGCAACATTCATCTGGCGAGCAAGGAGGTGAAAGAGGTCATAAGGTCTGCCCGTCTATTCTCATTTTTGTACAACAACAATTCTAAGACGTTACTTGGCGCAGAAAACTCGAACTCAATTTCTCGAGCATTGCTACCCAAGAAGATGACGACAGCGCTGTCGCCTTCCAATTCCTGGAAACCCTGCCAAATTTGCAGGCTCTCGAATACCACCAGCTCGGACACCTTATTCGATTTGGGGATCTCTCTCAGCTCATTTCTTCCATCCGATCCGCCTCTCTTCTTGAATTCGGCCTTTATACTGGGCTCTATGCAGCCGTTGAAGCAGTTCCTACGGCAGGTCCCGTCGGCCTAGAGAAACTCTCCATAACTTGGCATGTAAACGACAACCCGAATCAGCCAGGAAGTTCACTAGCTCACTTGTACGCGCTCGTTCGGCCCTCACTTACGACTCTAGTGAAACTTGGGATCGACAACGAGCCTGAAATTTTTGGCGGTGACTTTGACCTGCAACTATTGAAGCCGGCTGGCCGCACTTTGCGGACGTTTGAATATACTCTTCAAAGTTCCGATGAGACCGTACTCGACACTATTCCAGAGATTCTCCCACATCTCACAAAGCTTAGTATCCAATGGGACAACCTATTCACGGAGCACTCTGTTTTGTGGAAGGTTTGTACATTTTTTTCTCCTTCCTTTTGACGATATCAATACTTTTTCTGCAGGATGTGCACATCCAAGCTCTTTCAAAAAACGAGAACCTTACCGACCTCACACTGTCCTCGGGAAGAGAATGCCGACGATACTGTGATGGCTGATAGGGACTACGCTTGGTACGCACGCTGCTACAAACGGCGCCTCAAATCAACGCAGGATATTGCCTTGGAATGCCCACTACTCCAGCGCTGCAGCTGGGTGCAAATGAACGCTGATTCCGGAAATTCTTCAATGTTGCACCCATTCGTCGTTGAGAAGCGAATGCCAGGCAGCGACGTGACGCGGGTTGTGCGAGGTGTCAAGCAGGATTGGATGGGTCGGGATCACGGGGATTGGCTTAGAGGGGGTATTGTTAAGTGCAAGCTGGAAGACCTACCTGGGAACATTATCGGCCATAACGACGAATAGTTGCACGTTGAACTCATGAGCATGAATTTAACATCCCCACTCTATTGAAGAGGACTTCGAGTTTACGAGTCAACAGTGTACCCCTTGGAAACAACTACTAAGCTCATTAGAACCTCTGGTAGACTTGTGGTTGAGGAGTCGAGGAGAAGGCCCCGGCCCGCGATGCCGATAATCGTTTCGTGGGCAAAATGACCTCTTGCAACTTGACCACTACCACCATCATCAGCGCGACTGCGATGTCCATCACCGTTGCCCATCTTCTGCACAACTCTATCGCGCATGCCGTCGACGATATGTTCGTAGACTTCGAGTTCCAACCTCGCAGCGACGTAGACCACGACACTAGTGGTGCCAAAGATTCGTCATCTACATGTTTGTCATCGAGACCCACCAAAATCCCTCGTCTGGAGGAGCAGTCGTTTGCTGCTGCAAGTACCAGCGACGTCAAGGGAAAATCAAAAGAAGGAACTCCGAATCTGAACACGGAACGTATCTCGTCAACATCCGTGTCTATCCTTCACCTTCACCCTCAACTTCCGCCCGAGATTCTCGACACCATCCTCGATTTCCTTGAGAACCAAGACATGCGACCCGTTCTCTCTACGAATTCCTTTCTCGGCTCGATCGCCCAGCGTCGCGTCTATGCCAGCGTCTCGCTCGACTCTCCTGTACGCACTGTTGCTTTCCTGCAGACTGTCGTCAAGAACCCCCGTTTGGCCGCGCTGGTGAGAAGCTTGGAACTGGATGTGAGCAAGCAGGGAGTTGTCAAGAACGGCAAAAATAGGAGTGGTAGTAAGGGGGGGTGGAACCTGAGAGCGGCAGTGGGAGAGGCGGCAGCGGCGGTTTCTGGTGTGGGTGCGGCATTGGTTGGTGGAGGCCCGTTACCGAATCCGAATGGGAACGTCAACACGCTACCACCAGTGACGAATGGACTAGCACTGGCAGCGACAGCAGGTCCAGCAAATCCGCCTGGCCAAGCGGCAACCTCATCCCAGCTTAGGCGTGACCTGTTCGGCGTAGCACACCTCACGGCAAACTTCTACCGACTGCTCCAGCGCGCACTACACCTTATGCCTGCGCTTACAGAGCTCTCGCTCGAGCTGCCCAAATCCCACTCTCCCGTCTGGCTTCTCGAGGGCTGCCCGTTCCGGCTGAAAAAGTTCGCCACCTCGATGCACTGCCATCGACCCCTCGCTCGGTTCCTGAGTGGGGAGATCGTAGAGGGCGTCGAGGAGCTCACACTGCGTGGGTTTCACAACGAGTCGGTCTTTCTCCTGCCTTTCGTCGGCTCGGCTCCACCTTCAAATGCACTCGTAACGAACGAAGACGAAGAAGAAAACGAGAAAACGTTCCGCCTACCCCGACATGCCCTCCCCCGTTTGCGCATGTTCAGCGCCATCCATGCGGGCCCACCGATCGTCCGCACCATCATGCGCGGGCGACCTGTTGAGATTGTCTCAGTGCCATTGTTTCCTCAAGGCGGGGTAGCGACGCTCGATGCGCTTGCAATGGGTAGCGCGATGCTGAAGCGCCTGAATGTGATTAGCTTTGATCCTGGCGCGCCGAACTTTTTGTTCGAGCATTTGACTCAGAGGTTTGGAGCGCTGGAGGCACTGCATGTAGTCATGCTTATGGCGGATTATTCGAAGGTGGGTTTGCGAGTTTTTATGGGAAATTTCGTAAGGGTATTCGAGGCTGATTATCATTTTGCGCTCCAGGAATTTTTGGAGGACTGTGCTACGCTCCTTGGCCGGTTCGTGAACCTGAAGGTGGGGCATTCTGTATTTCAACTTGAACTTGAACTTACAGGTACTCTGTGTCTAGTACATAACATTCATGGCTGCCTCCGCCGACGAAACACTTAATACGCTAGATGAAGACGACGTTGCGAAGCGCTGGCACAAGGCGTGTCCGACGCTGCAGACTATCATCCTTCCGAGAGGCAGGGTGTGGTTCCAGGGCGAGCCAGAACCAGCCATGCGTACGGGCCAGGAGATCGTTAGATTGGGGAGTCCGTTGAGGTAACTTGGGTTGGGTGCGAAGACAAGGGAGAGAAGAGTAGACAGCAAGTTCTTGGGGCGGAAGATGGGACGTAAAACGAGGAAATGTGGGAGAGGGAAGAGATGCGGATACGAAAAGAGAGAAAAACCAGTTAGGACCTGGGAGGGCACGAGGAAGAAGTCAAAAATAATATTGAGTTATTCGCATTTTTCTTGTCGCTTTGCTGTGAACTTGTTGACAATTGTGCTTTTTGTAATAGCTGAAAAAGCAAACACTGTACATTAGTCCCCCAGACCGCTGATCATTTATCTTTCATGCGTAACTTCACTGTACCTCATCGCCCAGTACGAACGCAAGCATAACTGAATGAACATTTTGGGCGAAGAGGATGCTGATGCAGTCTCGTTCTGGACCCCATGTAAGGATACTGGATCCATCATGCCTCTCTTTCCTTTCTCACTGATCATTTCTCTCCTTTGCAAGGCTTCTGTGAGAACCTCGACCACGGGCTCGATATTGGCGCCTTCCAAACATACGGAAGGCAGAGGCGATACTAAGCCTCTCGCTCCGGCGATATCTGCTCCGTGTCGACTTCATCATATCCCTGCACGAAGGTTCGAGGACGCGCATTTAGCCACTTTTTGATCTCATATCCCGTACGTACATCATAGTACTTATCCCTTGGGTCTCTTTGAGTGTTGTATGATTGCCCCGCTGGTAAACTGTGTTTAATTGCAGGTTGGCTGTCGGTTGCTGGTGTGTTTCGCTTTCGTCTTCACCACCCTCTGAATTGATTATCCCTCTAGCTTGCTGTTTCTAGTTGATTTGGAAGTGAAACCAGTCTAATCTTTGTTCATCCTCATGTTCCGGCGATTTCTGCTCCGTGTTCGACTTCCCCCTGATATTCGCAGAAGCATATATGACATCGCAAGATACCATATCATGACAGGTAAAGCCCGTCCCCTTCCGCTCGTTGTTCGTCCTTGGATCTAAAAGTTTTAGGCCCCGCTCTTCAATTTCAAATGAAGGCCATGCCTTCCAGGCGGGCAGAAGATCAGGATAAATTCCCAAGGAACCACACCGCTCCGGAGATATATTCTCCGTGTCCTTCCATCTCCATCGTTCCTCTTTCGAAACATCATGGAAAAGACGAGGCATTTCTCGAGTGCGTAACATGTCATATCGCGATCTTTGTGAACAAATTTCATGCCTGGATCTGAGCTCCGGTTCTGGAAGCACCAAGAGGATCGCCTAGCACCTAACTCGTCCTTGACAGTGAGTTATTCACATCTGCATCATCGCCTTTCGCTGATTTGTACTTCTCGGATAGAATGACAATAGTTTGCCGTACTTGCAGCGATCCGTTGAAAACATATCCCTCCGGTGCTTACAGCTCCGTCTCCACTTGCGCTCCTCCTCCCTATCAAATCGCAAACTTTTTTTGTTAAATATCTATTCTACCGCCACCATCATGAAATCACCACAGCTTTTTTAGACTTCAGAGGCATGATCGCCGAGGTTCGTGTACGTTATGTAGGCATTGTTCAGGCCGTACCAATGGGTTTTTTTACCTTCACTGCCCGAGGGAAGAGCTTTGGGATTTGCCCAGCTCCGGGCACCGATCAGGTTCTGCCAGGAGAAATTGGTTCATTATGGACTTGGCCTACCTCCGCGCCAGGAAAAACAAAGGTCGAAGAAGAAAAAAAGCGCCTGCCGTTTTTTTTCTTTAGGACCTCTGGTGAGAGATCCCTCCGGAGCGAATTGTTGCGGAGAGATGACAGCGGGAATGTACATGTTCCGCAACTCAACGGTTTGTCCGTGTCCTTGATCGTCGCTCCGTCCGCCATTCTTCAGGGGGGTCGGCGCCCTCTCCAATTGGAGCCCTTCAGACCCTTCAGGCGATGCTTTCTGCGCGTGCTAGCAAGACCTGAGCAAGACCAAGAGGCTCAGCAAACGTCGGGGTACATGCTTGTCGACCGAGGGTGTATGAAGGGCTGTCTGGGCCTCAGTACGGTCTTCAAGCTCGGATTCGGAGGTATTGCTCATCCGCACTGCGCCCAAAAGGTACGTTTGCTAAGCAGATGCCGGTAATTGGTCGGTTGAACTTCCCGACAGTGTACCATGAACGGATGGTGGCGAATATTTGAATAGGACGCGCATGCTGCTTCGCGGCCTCTCTTTTTTCTCTTCTCCCCTCTTTCACCCATACGCCCACATCTGTGCTGTCACCTATCAAACGAGTGAGATCTCCCATGTCTGTCTGTCTGGAGATCTGTAGATGATTGACAGGACGACAGGATACAGCTTCTAACTGCGCACGGGCACTGGTGCAGCCAGGTACGTCAGCTTGTGCTATCTCCTTTTTTCTATGTCAGCGCCTCCCTCCCGCAACACGTTCTTCCCGTGCGCTGACGATCAAAATCCACTCATTTTCCAGGTCTCGAAGGATCACAAGAGCCGTCATCCACGTTCTGGCGCTCCACTGAAAGGCGCCTTCCATTCGGCAAGCCAGCTGGTATATATTCGAGACGAGATTGCCGGAGTGCACCCTCAAAGTCGCAAATCGCGCTCTATCTTCGTTATTGGCGGTGGCAGTCGAAGGAAGAATATCTGGGAATCTAAAGAAGTCGAGGAACATTACTATCGGAAAGGGATACTTGGAGCTAACGAGGTGAGTTTTTCAGTCTTCCGGCCATCTTTCGATTGTCTTCGCCCCTTGCACGTTGCACGCGTTCCATTCTTCTTGTGCTATTTATGATGAAGCGCTCATGCATATTCATTCAACCTTGTGCCTCATCTGCACCCCATTAAAGCCATCGCACTGGTCCCAGGATGTACACGTACCCACTCAGCCGCCCCTTCCAGCGGAGGCACACCGAACCCAACATTTTCACGTTCTACAACAACACCAACACGACGGATCCACGAAAGAAAGCTGAAGAAATCGCGCATATAGACGCGGAAATCGGGCACATTGAAGATAATATCGTCATGCTTGTCCGGCGACGGTCGTTCTTGCAGAGAAAGCGCAACACCTATTCCCCCGCCGTCCGCCTGCCCACAGAGCTCCTGGCTCTGATATTCGACTACGCGTGCCTCCCCAGCTCGGACGACGCGTGGAAAGACCTGTTCATGTTCCAGCACCAGTGGGCGCATGGTGCGACGAACCTAGGTATGGGCCTCGGTACGGGGGCAGTAACACCTTTGTTTCTCGGCACAGTGTGTTCGACGTGGAGAGACATCGCGTTCGGGACATCGAGACTCTGGAATGCGGTCAAGATACGCCTGAACGACAAGCATGCACAACAACAAGCGCTACTGCTGCGGCAGTGGCTTACGCGTGCAGGGAATCGGCCGCTTTCGATAAAGATCGTCGAGGACGAGACGCACGCGCATAGGAGTGACGACGATGAAGAACACGACGGCAGTGGGGACGACGACGACAGGTGGGATCGCGACGTCACCTCCAGAGCCGTAATCGACGTCCTCGCGTCGTTCTCAACACAGTGGCATACCCTCGACCTCTTCGTGCCGAGCAACTGGAAAAATGCACTCTTCAAGGTCCGGCACGCGCTACCCCAGCTCACGAACCTTACGCTACGTGTGGTAGATCTCAGCACAACACTCGCGCGCGTTGACGCGTTCGCACACGCGCCCGCCCTGCACAGCGTCTCGCTCGTCGGGTACTCCCTGTCTGACGTCGCACTTCCCTACGCCCAGCTCGAGCGGCTCGACGCGGAGTACTTCACCGTCAGCGAGTGCCTCGACGCGCTCCGGCGCTGCCCCTCCCTCCGCCAATGCCAGTTCCACCAAGTCGACGGGCTGGGGGATGTCGAACCTCCCCCGAACACCACCCTGGCTTTCTCGGTGCGGCACGAGCAGCTGCAGGCGCTCGAGCTCGTGATGGACGGGAAGCCCGAGATGCACGCGCTGCTTGGGGCGCTCTGGCTTCCTGCGCTGACGAAGTTCGTGCTGTCCCTGTCAGACGATGAGCCGCTGGTCGGGGCAGTGATGCTGTTCCTCTGGGGCGCAGGGTGCGTGAGGACGTTGAGGCACCTGCATTTAGTGGGCGAAACGCCTGGAGACGAGGAGCTGGTCGAGGCGTTGAGGGAGATGTGGGGGTTAGAAGTGTTAATGTTGATTAATCCTGACTCAGAGGAGGGCGAGAAGTTGGGAGACGGGTTCTTGGAGGCGATGGACCCCAGCAAGAGTAGGAGAGGGAGGGATGGGAATATGAGATGCCTCGTCCCTCTACTCCAAAAATTCGAGTACCAAGGAGCGGTTTCCTTCAACCCACACACGCTGGTCAAGTTCCTCGTCCAACGGTGGAAACCTGAATCGACGTACGAGGCTTATGAAAGCAATCATTCCTCGACTGAGGCCCGTCGGCTCTCGCAATCGCCGGTGCCCATGGATGTCGACTCAGAGCCTGAGGGCCTCTCCTCCCCACATGTCTCCGCTCTGAAATCCGTGATTTTGACCACTGCGAAGAAGACCCAGTTCGATAACGACGACGCGGATACGGTGCGGAGGCTGATAGAGGACGGAATGCACCTTGAGTTCGTGAAGGACGTGAATGCGGATGGACCGAGTTGGTGACATTGATGCTGAGATTAGGTGTCTCCGCGGGTGGGGTATTTATTAGTATTTTCTCTGGACTCTCGATGGACTCGCTTCGTGTCTCTCGCTTTCAACTTGCCTAGGCCCTGTAAATTCTATTCGTATATGAAGCAATCGATTCAATTTACAACTGTGGTCCGGATGTGGACTCTCGACTAGCTTGAGTAATCTTCCTTCAGAATATTCTGACCTCAAGTTCGGGCGGCACATCTCCTAGACCTGGGAAAGGGAAAGAGGGGTCTGGTTCATTCCGAAACGAAATAAATTTAAGGATCTTCAAGCCCGGTGCTGGAGGAGACTGGCTCGTGCGAGATAGAACCATCGTGTTTAGTGCGGACGTCGGCGCATAAACTCTGTTTGTCCCATCCCGGTCTTGCGAGTAGTTGAGCTGCAGGTACTCGAGATTTGGAAGAACTTCCAAGGAGGCCTTTTCTTGCGCGTGGCGTGTGAGGAGAGACGCGAAGACCTGCGTCTTGTTGCCCCCGACGCAGAGGACTTCGACGTCTTTGATGAAGGGAAGAGCCAGGAGCTTGATGAGCTGTTCCTCCTGGACGTCCAGTCCAAGGTATTTTATGATGCATTTAGAGCTCGATATGATGCCGGAGACGGCATGAGGGAGCGAGGATGGATGAGCTTCGAAGTCGATGGATATGTTAAGTGTGTGCAAGGAGGGAAGGGTGATGCTTCGGAGGACGTATTCCACATCGGCCGACGAGGTGTCATCCAAAGTGAGCGATACGAGGTTAGGCATGGACAAAGTGGTCTTCTGTGCTGCAGGGGAAGATTTCTTGCAGTATTCGAGCTTGAATGTGGCCGACGTCAGTTGGGGACATTTAGCGAGAACAGCCAGCACGTAGCTGATGGTCAATGGCTCCTGGGAAATGACCCTCACGTCCAGCTCGATTCCCTTCAGCTGGTGCCATGGGACGCTATCTGGGATACCTGTTGGACTTTGGAAGAACGCTGCGAACCCGCTCATGAATTCAAGCCTGGGAGCGGCGTGTATTGCACAGAATATACTGTTCATCACCTCGGGGTGAGTGGTCCAAGTGGAAAGGTCCAAGGTGGCGGATTTGAGCTGCTCGAGCTTGCCCTGTGGGAACTCTGCGAAGGCTGGTAGGAAGCCGATGGTGAGGAGGAAAGTTATCGATTCCCATCGCTCGATGCGTCTGAGTAGTATCTCGAGGAGGGTGTTGACAACCGTCCTTTCTTCTCTGAGAGGTTCGATAGGTGTTTCGTCATCTGGCATGGTCTGGATTATCTGCAGATTCAAGAGGTCGGTCCTGGAGAGTCTGAGCCAGTTTTCGAGCCGAGAAATGTAGGATGCAATTGGCTGAATCATGATAATTGTGGACCAGAGTGATGGACGGTCGAGGGAGATGGTACGCCAGCTCTTGCAGACATGGAGTAAAATACCCGGATTGGCGTAATGTCCGCCTTCGCAAGAAGAGAACGAGGTCGTTTCTCGACCATTGAGGATTCTCTCCCCATCAGGGTTGTGGGCATAGAAGTCGAAGATTCTGCCCAACAGCTGCGAAGAGAGACCCTGAATATGTGGGTGAAAGTCTGGCATAGGTCTTGACGCGTATAGCTCCAACAACTCAGTAACCAGTTATAACAATAGAAAGGCTTTGGAGGTTGAGTAGGTCACGTACCTGGAGATTCTACGACTGGTTTGTAAGAATGCCGGGTTTAGGCGGGTTTCGCCCTTGCGAAGGGGCTCGTCAGAGGGCTTAACCGCTGCCCTAACCCGACGTTGATAGCGTTCCGTTACCCAAGCTTAGGTTACAGAGGGGGAGTGTGGACCGGGCCTGGAACGCATCCGCGGACCGCGATCTACCGGATCAGCTGAGTGCTGAGTTGCTCCCGGGACCCCGAACTGGTGGGTATTCGTGGGGGGAGGGGCCTGGAGCGTGTGGCGCCACCTGCCACTTTTGGTCGCTCCACGAGGACCGCCATCACCACGCCCGATGACGACGGCCGACCACGTGCACCCTCGCTAAAGCGAGCGCGACTTTGCACGGGACTATCTGTGCGGTCTGGGTCCCCTGGCTCGCTCAGTCGGCCGTCTCCGAAGATAGGGCCGAAAACAGCGTAAACCATGTCTGGGGATTGAACCCAGATAAGATACTTACAGCTATTCGCGGAACATAGGGCGCGGGCCGATTTTTTTCCAAAACGGGTCGAACTGATGGTTCGAGCGGGGTCGAGGGTTGTTCATAGAATAGTATCGTCAGTTCATGTCCGTTTGCCACAAAATTATCATCGTTGGACTCGCATAAAAATTACGCGTCGAATAGTGTCGCTCAAGTCATGGTAGGGCGAAGGATTGAGAGGAACATTGACCTGAGGAGGATTCTGATGAGGTGGCAGGCATGTGCTTTCATAGAGCTCTCTTTGTGAGTTGTATTTCCTTTGGACGAGACTGTGTCATAGCTAATACTCTTGTACATTGAAATGTTGAAGAAACAGGGCATGAATTGATACTCTGGGGTGAAGTCAGTGGCCCGGGGGCCTTGCCGCCATCGCTCGCCACCCATGTACCTAGATATCCGTAATCCAACCTAGAAGCTTCTCCTTGCCCCAGATTATTACTTATTTACTCGCACTACACTACTCTTATCCTCTGTTTAGTTTAGACAGGAAATGAGACGAAAAGAAGTGAACTTTTTATGGGGCACTCGAACACTGACACACCATCTCTACCCATGTCCAGAGACAGCCGTTCTGCTCTGTTGGTCATAGCTATAGTGCATTTTCGTGGATATATTGTCGATACATCAGAAATTCCATCTATTTTGCGAAGGATGTAAAGTTTCAGGCCGTTATACGTCTACATAAAATCACTGGGGAAGCACTCAATCGGCACTCAGTCTGGGAGATGCTATCCGCTGCATATTGGGGATATTTTCATTAAATAGTGTATCATACATTTAGTACTCTCTTTTAGATACAAAAAATGTGAAGAGCGATGACGAAAGTGCTTGCTTTTGTGGCCAACTCGTCGAGGGGCCGCGAAAGGAACATGGGCAGAATACTTCGACATACCACCACATTCCTCCCACATATTCTATACTATTCGATGCGAAATTTAAACGTGAATCCAACGATGATAATTTTGTGGCAAACGGACATGAACTGACGATGCTATACCCCGCTCGAACCATCAGTTCGACCCGTTTTGGAAAAAAAATCGGCCCGCGCCCTATGTTCCGCGAATAGCTGTAATCAAGTTATGTAAACATTTGAACCGATTTGAACCGGAACACACTTTCGTGTTGTCTGCCAGCTTCCTTCCTTCCTTCCCAGTCGAACTCTATTTCTTATGTTTTACGAATAATTTACGCGGTGGTGCCCTGGTAGAATCGCCGCAAGCATCCATCGGCTCAACCACGATGGCCCTTCCTGTGGAGATTATCTATCTGATAATTGAACACCTCGAGGGCGATTACCCTACTCTTGCCGGCGTCGCACTTGCTAATAGATATCTCTGTGAGCAATCACGCCGCCTGCTCTACGCCTCTGTCTTTATCTAGAACCCGCCAGAACGACGTCGTGGCCCGCCAGTTTCTGCCTTTGTCGCCAATCCCAAATTTTCGCAATACCTTCGCTCCCTGGTTTTCTACGGCGAATCGTGTGAAGATGAGAATTAGATATTCTTGAAACCTGGCCCAATTTTTGACTCCATGCGAAACTTGAAGGAGCTCGACGTTGCCACGTCTCCTGAAGGTCCTCCGGTTGATATCCTCATTGGCAACTGCCCTTTCAAATTGAAGGTGTTCTGCTGGAATAGAGCATTAGCCGCGGACGAGTTCAGTCGCTTGATCGAGTTCCTCGAACAGCAGGACGAGCTGGAATACCTCGCCGTCGACCAATCTTTCCCAAGGACGGAACATTTGCCGTATCCCGCCTCCCTGCTTCCGAATTTTGGCAGAAAGCTGAAATATTATTGAGACCGTTCTTCTTGGACGTAGGATACCCACCCTCATTTGGAATCCGCTATTTGGCGACCCGTGTCGAACCCCACAGAACGTAGCAGAAGAACTGGGCTTCGTGATCGCACTTTCACATTGTTCAACGGGATTCGTCCCTCTTTTTGCCGATTTGCGTCATTTTTCCCTAGGTTGCTTCCTCGAGTTAGTGGATGGGGTGCGTCGCTTGTTTCTGCGATGTTGCAGGTACTGATAGTTGATTCTCGTCGCAGGGCCTTTCTATCGAATATAATGCAATCACCGATATGCCTTCACTAATCGGTCTTATCCTCCGGCCCTACACAATCCTTCAGCTCAAAGTAGCCCAACTCCGCGACATATTTTTAAGGTGTCCAAAACTGAAGTTTGTCGATGTGGAAAAGGTTGATCAGCATGTCCCATACAAGGAGACGAGACGGTTTGAACGATGGATGTGGGATATCCGCAACGAAGGCTCATACCCTGCGATCCAAGACCCTATCCTCGGCTACGTAGATTTTGCGGAGCACGTCTGTGATTGGGTATCCAACAATCAACTCCAAGAATAGATGAATACTTTCTCTGGCTTCCAGTCACCATTGCTTGAAATCACAGAAGGGACCTCAACGTTTCAACCATGACCGGATAGATAAGATAATTCAGAACCGAGGGTATTGGGCTATCCTTCAAGTTCGCCCCTCGCACAGTCAGACACCGATCGTAATCCAACCTTGCGCAACATTTCATCTCTAGTGAGTTTCAAAAGCATACGTCCAAAGCTACAAACTCACAATGCTTTCTCGCGCGTTTGGCTCTCTAAATCCCAGGCACCAACCCGCAGTTCAAGCTCAAGTCCAACAGAGAAAGAATTCGCCGTCGCTCGCAATCTGAGCAACTGCTATAACGATTGAAAGGGGCTATGGTAATTAAATTCCACGATCTCCGCATTCCGTCAATTAATCAGGATCTCGACACGGTTGCGCAGCTACACCAGTCTCAAATTCATGACGAGCACACTTTCAAGCTGACGATGTATCCTGTGGACTAGACTTTTGGGCGAAGCCTTTTTGTGCATGGTTTGACAGCAGATTCGACCACCTCAACCACCTCAGGCATCTGTCCGCGTAGTTCTTGGGTGCCACAACAACGTTCAGGCACTCGTATTCGGCCAATCCAAAGTTTAGTGCGAAAGCGCGCCTTGATGGGAAGGGCCCCCTTTCGTGAAGTTTTTGTTCTCCATCGGGCTGCCGATCCGCCCCTTGTCATCAACAGGAACGACACTCAACTATTTAACGGTCCTAAGCGGCTCAGGAGACGATTTTCCTCCTCCCACCTATCGAGTGACGGTCTGCAGCAATGCGCTACAGTCCGGCGGTTGGTTTGGTCCTTGCTGTCGTGCAGGCCAAAGCATCGCTCTTGTTCGAGCGTGCTGACACCTGCGCCAATGTTGTTAATAGTCCGTTCAAGGTTCTCCTCAGCGGCAATACAGTTACTATTGGGCTCATCAGTCCGTCCTTCCGTCCATTGTTGATGAATTTCGTGCTGATATCTGACCTCAGATACCTGCATTTGCCACTCAGGCGTGCCAAACTTTCTCTCGACCAACATTGTCGCCATAGCCGCTGTGTCTGTCGCTGGTAGTCCTGCAGCGACGGCAGCCGTGTTGTCTTTGGTAAGTGCTGTAATCCCTGTTCCTATTAACAAGTTGCCTGAGGGGGCTCGCAGATTGCCACGTCGAATCCTCGGACATGCACATACCCAGCGCATGCGGCAGGTTCTTGCAAGGCCGGAAATCCTTGTAGCTTCAGTTGCTGGGACGGGTAGGTGATGGCGAGGTCTCCATCGTCGTGTTTCCCTGCTGACCGTGTCCTCACTCTAGTTTCACACCTTCTCCAGCTACAAACCCCACTACGTGCGCCTGTGAGGCGCCAAACACGGTCTGCGATGGAATTTGCACGAGCCAGGCATGCCCTAGCGGTCACCTCATGGTCGGCAAGCGTGGCTTGTCGGCTGTGCACCTGCGCTGTCCGTACGGGCAGGCCGCTTGTGCCGTTCCAGGACGTGGTTCCAAATCGTCTTGGGAATGTGTCGACACGCAAAACGACCTTGAAAGCTGTGAGTTCTTTTCATTACTTCATGGCGATGTTCTGACGACGACTCTTTCATGGAAGGTGGGGGTTGTATGCTTTCGCCTCTCACAGGCGAGCTTGTCGCTGATGGCGTTGACTGCACTGCTATCCGAAGAGTCTCGGATGTGTCGTGCATTCGTGGTCAGTGTCGCATTCATCGCTGCATGAAGGGATTTGTACCCAGCTTGTCCGGCGACTCTTGCATCTCGACAGAAAGAGCAAAGAAGGTCGACTACCTACGGACTCAGGATGGGCATCGCTCTCTACTCAATTGATTGTCTCGCGCGTCGAACGACCTCACATTTTTTAGTTCCCCTCTCTCAGTTTACGATCGGACATTGGCCCCGCTCTCAAGGTGAACCTAGACAGCCTTCTTTATATGTCGCTATTCAGGAGTATTTCATACAATTATACACGGACTGCGTTGTGATTTCTGCAACACGTCCTCGACTGGAAGGCTGGTAGTGGAACATTACTAGCATCATACATGTTAATTAAGGGCAGCGAGATATTAAGATATACTGATTCGTTGGAGATGGTAAATTCATCGTATTGCTTTATCACAGAGGGTTTTCTGGAAAGACAGATCATTTCACTCGTTTACGCTCTCGCATTTGGCAGTAGTTACTTCGAGGTCTCTTCGAACTTCGCCAATCACTTCGCTTCATCGACTTGAATGTCTACATCAACCTGAATGAGAGGTTTCCCCGTGCCCCGGGCGGGGCTTGGGGAGAAAAGTAATTTCCGCTTTCTTTTTCTTGGAGTCACACATACTGCTCAGAAAGATATTCAGAAAATTATTTGGTTCTACTTGAATTCACTCTGAATCGAGGCCGCTCGCCTTCGACTCTCCGTTGGGCCGAGAGAGTTCCGGTTGGTTCGGGGGTTTGGTGTCCAGCCGCCGCAAATTGAATTTCTCTCAGGTAAAACAAAGAGGGATAACAAGGTTGACCGGACAACTTTGTCGGGGGCGTAAACTTCATTTTATATAGTGTGTCATGGATCAACTCAAATATTTTTTCGTAAGCGTAGAAGTATCTCTCACTTTAAAACCACAAATTTCTTCTGTCAGCCGAACGGCGATCTTGTAGCTGATCTTCCTTGCCATGCCTTGAGCGCTTAACGATCGTGGAAATTTGTAGTGGCTGTGCTTGGACTGTGCATCATTCCTTCCCGGAGAACTGAAAACGGTGATGCAAGGCTGTACTTACTTGAACCGCCATGTTGATCATCTGTAACTTACCCCGCCAGCGTGATGTCGTCCATGTTCAAAGGTGCCCGCAATGTTCAAATACAAGACAGTTCGTTCGTCATAGTGGATAACCACGGGATGAATGGTGAGTTTCATCGTTGTTCTATGTTAGAATAACATCAACGTGAAACCCCTCTAGGCCTGCAGCTCCTGCACCGGGAGGTTGTCTATGGAGCAACGCACGACTCGGCTGAACGATACCCTCCGCCCAAATGTCACCCAAAGACTCGCAGGGCCATCGTTACGGGCATTATGGACTGGATCCTCGACCTATCGCGACTCTCGAGCATCCTCTGGCTTCGCGGGCCCGCAGGGTGCGGTAAGACAGCCATCTCCCAGACCATCTGTGAGCTCTGCCAGGCCACCCGTGCGCTGGGGGGCAGCTTCTTCTTCTCTCGCCACTCCCATGGGCGGAACAACTCTACACTCCTGTTCGTCACCATCGCCTACCAGCTGGCTGTCGCCATCCCAGAAGTCGGTGTGAGGATCAGCGAAATCGTGGCGAACGACCCTTCTATCGTCACCAAATCCATCGATGTCCAGCTGCGGAAGCTCATTGTTGAACCATTGCAGCTTGTGGAACTCTCAGCGCGCCCGGTGGTCATCGTAATTGATGGGTTGGATGAGTGTCTTGGGGAGTCAATGCAGCGCCATATCGTGCAGCTTATCGGCTCCGTATTCGAGCACGGCATCTTCCCTGTCTGCTTCGTCATCGCCAGCAGGCCAGAACCATGGATCAAGGACGAATTCGAGTCGGGATTATTGACACGTAATCTACGCCAGGTGGCACTTGAAGAGGCAAACGGCGCAGACGAGGACATTCGCACGTTCCTCATGTCGGGGTTCGAGGACATATGCAACAGTCCTAGCCATCGGACTGTAATGTCCACCATCCCGAAACCCTGGCCCTCGGGAAACGACATCGATTCCCTCGTAGACAGGGCTTCCGGCCAGTTCATATACCCTGCGACTGTCCTCAAGTTTGTGGACGACCCCCACTTCCGACCAATCGACCGCCTTCAAGATGTCCTCGCTATTCCTATGGCGACGACTCCGTCCCTTAACCCGTTTTTCGACCTTGACCAGCTCTACACCGAGATTATGTTGACCTGCGCTGACAAGCAGCGAACACTTGACGTGCTTGGCACCCTACTCGTGATGCTAAGCGATGGCCTTCCCTTGCAATGGGGACGGCATCCGGGGGTCTTGGACGTAGTCGAACAGCTGCTCGGGTTGAGGTCTGGGGAGAGTCAGCTTGCGTTAAGGACGATCCATTCTCTTGTCCACGTCTCATCCTTGTCAGCGGAGCAGAGAGAAACGATGACGCTGGATGAATATCGACGTCTTATGCGTCAGCAATATGACGCCGTCAAGTTTTACCACAAGACATTCTCGGACTTCCTCCTTGATTCGTCCAGGTCAAAAGATTATTTCATCAACTCGTCAGTCATTCATCGCCGAGCGGCGCTAGCATGCCTCCAGATCATGCAAGACTTATCCTTGAAACCCGCGTCAAGGGTCAATTACGGTTGAGTGCCATCCAGTGACTTATCTTTGAAAGTGCATGCTAACATACAGACATAGTCACCTGGGGTTATGCGATATTGCATTGGACACATCATTTTTCGCAATCTGGGCCTCTGACAGTCGAGACCCTGGCTATACTACAGGAGTTTGAGATTTACAACTGTTTTATCTCAGCTCTCGATCCAGCCAGATATGAAGACGCTTTTGTAACGATAAAGCGAGTTGTTTATCCTCCGCGACCTCTCTTTTTCAAAACGCTAGCGAGAAGAATACCCGAAAAAGACCGACATCCCGCCCATTTGGACATGGCAACAGCCCGTCAATTTCTTGTAAGCATCGGCACTCGCAGTGAGTTCATTGGACCTATCTTCGCCGCCTTGCTTGAGTGGTTGGTGAATTGGTTAAACGTGAGTCCATTGCTTGGGCTAGTTTTCAAAAAAGAGCTAAATGAAATTTCAACCTAGAGATACCCTAATCCACCCCAGAAACTCGTCGCAGAATGCCATATGATAATTGACATATTTGCATATTATACGCTGGTCCCCAGTCTAAGACCCAAGGTCAGGGATAGCTATTTCAAAAAGAATGTGCCGCCGAACAGGCTGGTGACGATGTGGAGGCAATTTGTTCACGGGGTAGAAAGTCCATATAAGAATGACTGAAAATATTATACAAAAGTGTCGAGCTCTCTAAGACGCAGCCGAGGATTACCAAGCTCGAGGTGGATTTCTATTCGGAGGAAGAACTGTTCGAATTCCCTCTGCCTACGTGTGTGGATCTCAAGTTTTTGCGAAGCACCCCAAATATGATTCGAGTGGCTCTCGCAGGACGTGAGGTTGAGATCCTGGTGTGGGAGATGTGGGAGCTGTATATTAAGACTCCGGACTTTGGACCTGTGGTGGAGTACCTGGGTAGGATCAAGGCATTGTCGTATTTGCGACCGCAGTACGGGCGTGAGTTGATGTCTGTATCAAGGTATTTTGCTAATACCCTCCAGTATCTCGAGGTCTTTCCTTCGGTGCGTTCTCATACAGTTCTCGGATTCAGAGGCCTCTTTAGCTAAACACTGCGATATTTCTTACATCAGGAGCCCAATGTTTGCAACATACTTCTTGACTTCGCAGTGCTCATCGGACTAATCTTTCGCACTCATTACTCTCTCGATCCGGACCTATCCCATCTCCAGACACCGAAAGAGACAGGCAAGATCTTCAGCCACTGTCGCGCTCTGCGCTTTATCGACATCCAAACGGATCTGAGTGATGAGGAGGAGAAAGGCGCATTCGAGCGCTGGGTCCCTTCCGAGGAGGATAAGCAACTTGGGAGGAAAGCGAGCAAAGAGGAATTTACGTGCTTGGATATTGGGGATCATATACACAGAGGCTGGTAGACGATGTATTCCACTCCAGTAAGTCAAGTCCACTTCATGGTCACTTAGGAAAGACTCATATTTTTTCTCATTAGGAAACTGAGTACTGACGACTAGTGACTCCGTGGATCACGCCACCATAAATACTTATCGCAAATCTGGGATCCCTACACCTGGCTGAATTCTCCCGTTTTTCGGTGAAACTGGCACTTTTTGTATGGCGCTCTACACCACTGATATTTGATATGAGGGCACGCACATCACATTAGGACTAGCAGAGCTACAGGTCAACTTTGTTATTTTATAGAGACCTTTACTTCTGCGTTCATCGCCCGCTCCGCTTTTTGAATAGGGCCTGTGAATGGCGCTTCTCGGTTGCTTCTTGGGCAAGGTTCCATTCGTCACATCCAAATATGCTTTCCCTCTTTCACAAGTCCTCATGTGTTCGTAACTTGTATTGGAGCTGATCGGAATGTCTCTTTCAAAGGATTGGTGAGCGCACTTACGGGAAGCGGAGATGGTGATTGCCTCTTGATTGGACGATGATGTGAGGAAGAAATTACTGCGTTTGGAAGGTTTGCGAAACTTCCAGTTTGGAGTTGGGCTGTGATTTGAGTGCGTCTACTCCTCTCCTCCTCATGAAACAGAGTCTCAAAGTTTAACTTGACTCAACTTGCTTGATATATATGATAAATATTGCCCTTTCTCTGGAGGAGTCCTCTACAAAGGGTCGCCTAAAGTCGAGATTTCTATTGATGCCTATTTGGCTCGCTATTTCTCCCATTTTCGGCCTTAGCAACGAATGGTTGAAGTCGTAATGGATTGGTCTTGGACTCTCCTCATCGTCGCGACTATATCATTTACCAGGACACCGACAATGCTATCCACTGCCACCCCTACCTTCAAGCTCAAGCAATAATATTCATATCCTACCACTCTCAAGTTCGAGACGAAGCTTGGGTACCTCCGTCCGCGACAATGTCTTCCTCCGTCGTCCCGTATACCACCAACATCGAGGCCCAGTGCCCCTCAACACCCCTTAGCGCGATGACCCAGTCTCCCCGTACTACACCTTTGACACACATGATGGACCCCATGGACGCGTCCTTTGGGTACACATTCACATCGTCCAAATCCACCCATGAGAGTCAGCACGACCGCAGACAAAGTCTGTCCGATGTACACCCGCCCTACGCCGAGGAAGCGGGTATCCCACTGCCCGATTATACACTCCACGCATCCGAGCCTGTAACGCTTGCGATGTACTTGTTCAAGTTTGGGTTCTGTACGTCTCTTCGTTCCCTATGATTTCCTTTCAGTTGCTGACCACGGTCTGTCCGCATTTAGTGTTCCCACCATTCTGGCTCTTCGGGGCCTTCATTCTGCTCTCGCCACTCCGCGAACCGCCTTCCACGACAGACGACATCCCAGCATGGATGCCAGAGAAGACGGAAGCTGAGCGGCGGCAAATTATTGCCAACATCCGCGCAGTCGAGCTCAAGTGGGCGAAACGATGCCTTTGTACCTTCTCCATTCTCACTCTCCTTACGGTCACCGGTGGTGTTGCTGCCTGGGCTGTTTTTCGCCATTAAAACCGACCATCCCTGCTCATGGTCTCACCGTCCATCACCCTTCGACACGTCTTCGCACCCTTTTTCGTCGCTGCTGTGCCCAGGTTTTCGAACCTCACCACCATCCTTATTTGGCATTTTCTACTCGACTCATTTCCCAACTGTATCATTATGGTGCTTTCGCATTCGGACCTTCTGCATTACCTTCCATCCCCACCATTTTTTACGACACTATCAATGCCTTCGATAGGGCACGAAATGTATCACTAACGCATGGTTCTTTATTCATAATTATTACAATGGTTGCTGTACTTTTTCGTGATGTGTGAGTGTGACCGACATTGCGTGCGGAGAGGCCTGAAAAGCAAAGGAGTCGGACATGCCTTGCTCAAGGATAGTTTCTCTTTTCTTGATCCAAAGTGCCACATCTACCGGAAAAGGCAACACTTGACGCAAGTGTCTACGGCGATGTCGAGGACAGCCACAGAGAGCCACGCTCCAGCGGACCAAGACCAATAATATTTGTCAAGATCCTCGGACAGGAAACTTGCGTGAGTCTTGCTGGCTCTCAAACGCAATTTAACCACATCAGGCAGGTATTCCCAGCACAGCACAGGTTTGGAACATCAGATAAGTACGCAATACATGTACAAGTACATCGACAATGACAAGAAAATGACAAACTCTTCGTGAAAAATTTTAACTCGTTAGGTTAGCAAGACCCCGCGAGCTCCAGCCTGTTCCTCAAGCCTTCGCGCGGACAGCTGGGAAGAATCCACGGTAATCCCAAGCTGTGGACTCCGTCAACTGTGGCTCACCCTCCCTAACCCAACCAACTCTTCCCGCAGTCAAGCCAGCAGTACGGATGAAAAGCGTGCCGTCGATAAGCTCAGCGTCCTTCAACTCGGTACCTTTGAAATACCCTTTCCCAATGTGTCCCCACAGAGCACCGTACTCCGCCAATGCTCTCTGCAGCTTGCAGACGTGGTCGTCCGGGTGAACCAAAGTCGATTGGATGATCTGCAGCCAGGCGTTCGGCGTTATAGCGGACGGGGAGTCTGGAGCCGGTTGAGCGACCTTATTTGGGGTCGGGTGCGGACCCGGAGCGGTGGGGACAAGCGAGTTGGGGTTGGAGAAGAACGCCTTGATGTTCAGCGCGGGTCGGCCGCGCGCGATGTACCACGCGAGGGAGACGGAGAAGTAGCTGCGGAGAAGGCGAATCTGGGAGCTCCGCTTTAACAGAGGGAAGGTCGTAGGGAGGAAGAGCGAGGAAGTGACAAGGTGCATTCTGTATGTTCGTGGAATGAACGAACAGACAGGGTTGCTTCAATAGTGAACTTACAAAAAGAAATCTGCGTTGTATCCTCCAGTTACCTCCAATCCACCGACGCCATAAATGAGCGTTTGGGTCCAGAGGAGCTCTTCGACTTTGCGGGTGAGATCGCCCTCGAGCGTCCATTCACCAACGTATTTCGCGATGGCGTCGCCGTGCATGTTCATCACATCCGTATAGATGGTGATCACATCGCCGCCTGCTTGCGGAGGTGTGATACGCTTGTCTCCCACAAGGCGAGCGACGATCGTGAAGGCGTGGACGTCCTGCGGCTTTCCGGATACTTCAACGGCAGTCGAAAAACGTTGAGCTAGATCTTTGCCGTTTCCATTGTCGAACCAAGCACGGGGGATGACAGCGCCACATGGGCTGGGATGTACCGCTGCCTGCGCAAGACCTATAGAAAATACCTCAATAAAGAGTCCAAACGTCGCATGGAGCAAACAATACTTGCCTTCAAGGAAGACTCCGGGAACACCGAATTCTATCCCAAACCCAGCATGGATGAGAGGATGAATTGCACCCTCAAGATAGCGGGCGAGCATTTGCGGCTGGCTTTGAACATTCTCGATGTGATTTGCCGAGGCCGCGAGTACGTATTCCTCCAACATTTCTGCCATGTCCTTGTTCTCGAACTCTTCTTTCATGAACTGCAGGTACGACGCGTAATAGCTACAAAGAAGGCGCATCAATGTCAGTACTTGACGTCATGTGTTGGATTACACGACGCACTTTTCATCGCCAAGGTGGTCTCGCCAGTTCTCCCGAGTTATGGGACCGGGAGAAGTGAAGAAATGCCTCTGATACGTGCTGGTCTGCTTGTAGGACGCCTCGAGGATACTTGGATCGGCACCAAGACACCACAACGTGAGAGCAGCGTGGGGAATATGACTGGACAATGGGAAGTATTTTAAATTTCGACATCCACACAAAATGTAGTGAACAACGTACTTGTGGAACATTCTGTCGTTGAAAAAGGTATGCCACTTGTTGTGGTTATCGCTCAGGATCCTTCGCAGCGTTTCAGTCGACGATGGCGAGACCCCGGGCCAAGCCCGCGACGTGATGATTCCTGCCTGCTGAGAGGGAAGGGAGAGGGCGAATTGGGACGGGATAGGGAAGAGTTTGGCATTGATTTCCGTGGACATGTTACAAGATGGAAGTTGGCGATCTTGTTGGTTAGCTTTGTCGGTTTGGGAGTCCGTTTCACGCTTTTTATGCTGTGAAGGAATGAGGGACTGATCAGGATAGAGTATTCAACGGACACGCTTAATTATAAACGGGCGAACTTGAACTCGCCGATGGTGTCATTGTAATCTCGAGACCCCCGGGTGCAAGGTTAGGCGCTTCGTTCTTCTTGCCCACCTGAAGGGAAGGCATGTTGAGAACCTGCCAAATGCGGGTCAGAAGCACCAACGACGGGGTCATCTGGTGATAGACACGTCACCTGTGCGGCACCTTAGAACAGGTTAGCGTGTATTCTCCGACTATCCTTTCTCAAAGGGGAGTGGGAGAAGTGCGGTGGAGACCAGGCCGAGTCTCATTATAATGCCGGGAACCACGGCTCGTGGCAGTCTTGAGTGTTCATGAGATCCGGACAGTGAGAAGGCATGGACAAAAGGAGAATTTCGTCTCACCCAGTCATTGTCGCAGAATTAGAAGTCTTTTATGGCTCTGAGGGTTCCACAATTCCTTCAGTCGGATTCGAGGGCAAGTAACCTTTAATCGGTTCTGTCAGAGGATTGGTTGATTGCTGACATAAGGATGAAATTGATGGCGACGATCCTGCCGAGCGACACCATATCTGGAAATTCGCCACAATGCGAGCGGGCGGACAGCCACCGAGACCAGGAACGCGTAATGACGACCGTATAGCTATATACCCTGGCGGAAAGGTTTTGTACTGGATATGAGATTGTATTCTTCCAACCCTCTGGATTCGGGGTTACAGTACAGAAACGATACGCGCTTAACTCGGGCACTGACACATTACTGATACACGCAAGGCTTTCTCCGGACAGCCCGGAGCTGCCTCTCCGCTTATGAAGTGAAATGACTGTTGGGAGGCACGTATATGTGGTGAGATGCGCGCGGCATGAAATCAACGAGCGACACGAATCTATGATAGAGAGTAAACTTATCAGGCTTATGAAATCCGCGTTGAACTCTCCGTTCGTCTCCAAGCTACCTGCACTACCTAGGCCGGCGTAACAGCCAATAGAGGCTCCTCCACAAACAGCTGCCCAACATCCACTGTTCGACGTATTATGTATGCGATAGCTTCTCATGGTCCATGGCATCCAGGCCAGACCTTGAAAACGCTCTGCACCATCGGGGTTTCCACGGTTGGCGAAATGCATAAAGGTCGGCAGAAGCCCTGCGAGCGAGTAGGCTGATTGCATGCACGCCTTCATTCTCGGACTCGGAAATCCATCCGAGGTCAGCGGCGAAGTGAGGAGGACCGTCGCTTGCAGTCTTCATAACTGATGTCCACCTGAACTCTACACCGTAGCTAGTATTAAAGGGATGTGAGGTATTACTTGGCCTTCAACCGCGATGATTGCTGACCATGGGCAGCAGGATCAAGTTTTCTACACATAGAGGCAAAACGTACGCGTACCAAATCCGAATAAAAAATCTCTCGACTGATACCGGCGAAGATATTCGTGGTAGCGGATAATGAATACTCTACTCTGACGCGTCCGTCCGGCTGCCAATAAATGAAACGTGGCTTCAACGCAGACCACGATTATTCATCCTTGGAAGTGAAAGTATCGCTGAATAGGGAGCCAACAAGATGCTGACTCCACGCCGATGTTACTAATAAGGGTCTCGTGCCTATGGGATCCGCCGATGATGAGTTCAAATTGCGAGGATGCGGGGGATTTGCCTTCGAGTTCTCATCCTACGCTGCTTGATGGAGACATCTCCCCGTTCATAATCGTTCTGACCCCCCCAAACAAAGCGTGGGCAAGATGCAACGAACGAACGTCGACTTGATCTCGCGAGTCGCAAATGCTCTGATGCTGCAATTCGAATTCGTTGGGTCAATGGAGCCAGCGAGTAGACACCGACTTCTACTGGCAGGAAAATGGCCGAAATGCCTATGTGCGTAGGTGCCGTTTGTGATTTCCACTGGTCCCTCATTCGCGTCTTCTACTCTAGGAATTCAAGTTTCCTATCGAGGCACTGCAGGAATAGAACGTCTGGACAAACTATGGCGAAGACTGAACGACCAATATGTTAGCCTCAGGTCAATTAGACCGGCCTGTCATCCTCCTCGAGGACAAAACCACGACGAAATGGGACTGGACCTCCGCCCGCCTCATCAGCACCTTTCATACCATGAAATACGGAGTTTTCCTCTCCCTCCTTCCCATTCTCCTGACTCGGGCATCTGCCACCGCCGTTTTCCGCCCAAAACTACCAAAGAATCCTCACGCTGAACACCGCACTCCAAGCCGGCTGACTAACAACCCATACTGGGACCAGAGCGTTTACGAGCTCGAAGTCGATCAAGTCCTACTCCCTCAGACTCTCAACGACACGGGCGACGAAGGCGATGGAGATATCTGGGACTGCTCTATGCCGCCGGAGGAGCCATCAACCGCCGACGTACGACGCAAGCACTCGGAGGGGAAAGCGCGGGCTAGGATGACTGCGATGAAGCACAGGCACAAGGACAGGGTTAACCATGAGATTCAGGTTCTGGTTGCAGCGGAGAGGGGTGTAGGCGATGACCAGGACCGAAACGGCGACGAGGAAGGAACGCAAGATAGCGCACCGTGGTGGAGCCGGGGAAAGGGAGGGCTTCACTGGAAACGAGACGAGGAGACGGGAGAGGTTAATGTGGTTGATTCGGACGCATAATACATAGTGGTTCTGGCAACTTTTTGCGTCCTTTCGAGACTTGTTGAACATAGAAATGCTTGTGATGGAGAAGAGGATAGGGGTGTGAACAAACCATCGGCATATTCGGCCCACCCGTTGTAATTCACTCTCACGCCATTGGTTCCTCAGGTTGGTTCTGCTCATCACCTCCACTTCTTTCTCTCCACCGTCGTCGTCGCCCATCATGCCCCTCACTTTCGACCTCGGCACGCCCATCAACACCGCTCTCTTCCTCTATATTCTCTACTCTGTGCAGCGTATCATCTTCCCGGGAACCTCCAAGCCACGCAACATCCCGCACGAGTTCAAGTCGGGATACTCCTGGATGCCCAAGGCGCACCCACCGACGGTGCTGTACCGCGTGTACACGCCGAAGACGCTCGAGCCGTTCAGTGGAAGGGATGGGGGCAGGATTTTGTTGGCGATTAATGGGATCGTGTTTGACGTTACGGCGGGAAGGAATTTTTATGGGCCTAGTGAGTGGTTTCGTTGGGTATTAGTGGTGTGTGAGGGGTGAGGTGGGCTAAACGGTTGCTGATAGATGGGATGTATGGAAACTTTGCGGGGAGGGACGCCTCTCGTGGCATGGCGAAGCAGTCGTTCGATGTTGGTGCGTTGTCCTTTCATCCAGTGGACCCCGGGTTATGATGACGTCCGCTAATGGATGGATTATGCAGAGATGCTTACCCCCGTTGACCAACCGCTCGACACGCTGGCGGACTTGAAGCCAGATGAGATGTACGTTGTATTCGTTGACTATATGCGCTTAGATTCTGACGCAGCACCTTCTGGACCAGTGAGAACATGAAAGGTGCGCTCTGTTCGTCGCTGCCAGAGTTCTCTCAGTGTGCTAATAGCACTCGACGCACAGGCTGGATTGACCACTTCTCCAACAAGTACATCATCTGCGGCAAGCTCGTCGAAAACGGTGCTGCCTGAGCCCTCTGTCCATCCCTTCATACCCAACCCGCTATGAACTCGCTCTCGAAGTTGTATTTGTACCACCGCCTCCTGCCGATAGACCTGCTTTACTAATCCTCATGGTGGTAACCCCCGCCTCGTATCCGAGTCGTTCGGCAAGAACTTCAACACGTCTGGTTTTAGATTAATTTAACAAATCCGTAATAAGGACTTCCTCGACAACAGTACGACCAACAGCTAGCAACCATCGATTGCTTACTACTTACTAGTCCCCTCTGGTGAAGTGTACCCACCAACAGTGAACCGTGAAGCAAATCGCAGCAACCATGCTGCGCTCAATTCACCGCTAACGTCAGAAGGAAGACGTACGACCCCGCAAGCGTCGGGCTGACGTCAAGAGAGCTTATTCTCCAGGACATTCGTCATCTTCGTCCCTTCGAAGTGCAAAATCAACCACGACGGACCTCTAGCCGCGGAAGGCTACGGTTATCAGATAAGACCTTCTGGTCATGCGCCATCGTTTTGGAGATTTTGGACACAGTAAGTAATGAAAGAAAGTCGGCAACCGGTAATCGTCTACTGGCTCGGCGTCGGCGTCTCCGGCTCGCACGAGGGGTGATACTCCTGCGGAATCATTAGAGAAAGGAAGAAAGTAATCTCACCTAGCCTTCGAAACCTGTTGTAAAAGCTTGCGTTAACGTTGCATTTGCTTTCTACAACGTAGTCCATTCGTCCACGATGTCCTCGTCCGCCTAATTTCAAGAAAGTCGCCACTCGACGAATGTCAAAACTGAACGTTGAACGACAGCGTGAAACCTTTGGGCGCGGAAGGCTGTTAGCCGGTAACTTCTTACTAAGACCTTTTGGGAATCCACCATCCTTTTGGAGATCTTGGAAACGATCATGTTGGGGCATACGCAACCATTGAGCGTTCACTAGTTCGGCATCGCGGTCCCGGACCGTGAACATGAGGCCAATAATATTCCGTTTTCTTTCCAAGTAGGTTCCTCGGTTCGCTCGTTAGAGACGCATAGAACCGGGGACTAGTAACGCAAGAGTATGGCACTCCGCCGAAACATTACTCTCGGGCCTGCGCTTCCTGAGTGAGGCATGATCAGATGGATAAGATGAACGACTGCTGTCCTGTATAAAGCCAGTAGAGGCAGGCTGGACACTGGCTTCAGGAAACTCAATTCTCGTGTGCTAGGCTGATGTGTACTGCAGACCTAAGTAACTGAAAAATTCGTCAGGGGTGGCGCACAAATATACTGAGCTTGTAATACGAGGTCTCGTAGCCCTGGAGGCTGATCCCGTTTCTTCGTCGGCCTTAGGAACCCTCCATGTATGCCCATTCCCGGTAGAAGACGCATGTGCGTAAACTGTTTGATCGATTAGATTAGAAAGAACGAATGATAGCAAACGACGACGCGGAACGCGATTTGAACAAGACACAACAGCGGCAACGCTCCGAAAAGCGACACATTCCTCGTATTGGTCGTCGACAAGTTCCACGCAGACATTCTGTATTGCAGAGAAGTTCTATTTATTCGACACCCTGCGTTCTCATTGATAAAACACAGCAGTGCCTAGTTCTTTGTTCAAGATGGAAACTCCACTGCGTTCACGTTCTCTGCTTTCCGACGGATGCCGTCCAGTGCTGTGGTATAAGCTATCATCAGACATGAATTGCATCTTAATTATCCATCTCACCTCATCCTTTTTCTGACCTTCGATCGAGGTCGCGGGATCATATTTCAAAGCGAATGTCGGGGAAGGTTCCCTATCGACTCGAAGCTCGGCCCTGAAAATTGGGCACGGCTCACTTAGGAGCTCTCACTTTCACCCCAGAAGCTGCGTATTTCAAAGAGCGAAGCTAGACATATATTAAGCGGGCACAGACCTTTCCTCGACTCGAACTTCCATGGCACGTATTGAAACTCCGTCCATTCAGCCAATTGTCAGGTGTGCTATTAAGTCTCAAGAGACAGTTGTGCGGGACCATTTGTCGACAAGCCCACTTCGGGCTGTCCGAGAGAAGACTGATAGAAATCAGGGCTTTGGATGGGAGAACTTGCATGAAAGGACCGTCCGATAGACGGTCCTTTCCTTTCCCCCGTGGCTGAGGAATATTTCCTGTTCAAGTGGCACAATTCGTCATGCACATGTTTGATTCCGTTGGAGATTGGGAGCAGCCGAGGATCTTTCCTTTCGATCAACCTTTCGTTCTATTCGCCGCAATTCCGACACTCAGCGTCACAAACCACTTGGCATCGCACGACCCCTATCTCCCTGTAGGCGCCCATTCAATCCGGAAGACAACGTGGGCCTCATTGGTTGGCGAGAATCGGGGGAATCCCCAGCATCCCCATCTTCGACTCGTGAGAAGATGTCAGGATCGGCCCCTCTAATCTGCACGTCCCCTCCTAAGAAGTCGCTTCGATTCACACTCTATTTCAAGAAATGAGACGCGAGAGCCGCCTTTCCGTGTGAGGCTCTACGGCAACGCCTAACAGGAATGAACCAAGAGAGAGACGATTGGCGACTATCACAAGCGGGTCTATACTTACATCGATGGCGAATCGTCGTTGGGACGTGGGTAATCCATTATTCAGAGACTGGCCGCAACTGTCGCTTGCGCGTCTCGAATGACAAACCGACAGCCCTAAGAAGACAGAATACGGCAGGGTGCTCTTTAAAGTGCCATTGGACACGCGCTGAGTCGATACGCCCAATTCCACGCGCTGGATCCCTCTACCTCAACGTCGCCAATGATGTCGGAATACGACACCTCTCCCGATTTTTTGCAGGAGGGCGACGCTAGCCACACTCGCGTCAATGCTTGGCTGAGAGGTATCGCTCTTGCCGAGAACGAGGCGTCAGATACCGCTTCAAGTCCTAATACGGCTCCAGCCGCTGCATTGAGCTTGGAGGATCGCTGCTCTCGCGCCAAGCGCCGCCTCCGCGGGCGGTCTTTCCCTAACTATCCTGGTTCGGTCAACGACCCTTCTGATTTATCTACGCGCTATCTGTCAAGCAACCGGGGTAAGCGATATCATCATCTAGCGCACCGCTAGCATCACTAATTAGTTCTTCTATTATTTTCGTCTTAGCATCTGAAGTGTTTCCGCCACCCGTCCACTTTCATACATCCCCACCCGTAGCGCGTGGGCCGCCAAAACCAACATCGACCACATTCAGCCCTCCGTCGATTTACAGCCTTGACAGCGACGGCCATGAAAATTTCCTCCCGTACATCGAAATCGACTGGGACTCGGAGCCTGCCCAAGCGTGGCCGTCGAACGTGGACGAGGACGAGGCGGGGCGACGAGAAAGGAAGGCCAGCGTGACGTCCACGTCGCCAGTGCCATCCTACTACTTCGAAAACATGCCCGAATCACTGTGCGTCGTGCACGACCCTTCGACACCAACCAGTACGGCGTCCTTCTACGTGCAGAAATGTGCGTACTATGTCCCCACCGAAACATCAGCTTTCAAAGAGGGTTATCCTCTCCCCGATTCCTCCTGCCCAAGTCCATTCGCTATGACGTTTTCGTTCGTTCCTGCTCTGCCATCTATCACGCCCACTACAACCTCTTCGAGTCTTCGACTCCAACACCAGTCTGCGGGCAGAGAGGGGGCCACAGGCGGTCCTAGCCCACCGACTCATCAAAGGACCGACTCATCGACCTCCAGCTCAGCGGTTTCACTCTCCACGACTATAAATGTGACTGAGAGCCTCGCAAAGACTTACATCGCCGGGTGCGAGTCCCCGAAAAGTTGCGAAGAGAACCCAACATGGGACAGCAATCAACTTGGAGAACAGGATTTAGCGCTCGTGATCTTCCCCGGTTAATCCCCTCAACCCGATTATTTCCTCTTTATGTGCGTCGTCCTTCGCATCGTTTCTGACATCCATTCTGATTGGCTTTGTTCTTACAGTTCTTCATCCAAAACTCAACTACAAGAACAATTTCTATCTCGGACTCTCGGAACTACCTTATTTAATGCTCTATGGACGATACAGACAGACATTTGAGCCCGAAAAAATTCCCTCGACGTGTAAACGAGTGCTATAGTATAGAATAGCTGTATGATTACCTCTGTAGCCTTTCTGGTAGCCATGGTTGGAGTATATCTTGAGTACTCGGTGGGCTGCTTTAATACTAATTTAAACTGTACATCTTCTGTCGACAGAGAGGAGAGAATCCTTCAACGAGTTATCAATGCCTAAGATGATTGAGATGTGGCTCTAAAGCATACTTCCATGGGTTTTCGCAATAAATTGTCCATCACGCAAGCAAAAATAGTCTCCTGAGGTTCTACTTTTGGGAGAATTACGTGGCTGTGGAAAGCGAAATATGAGTAGACCGGGGACATCGCCCAAAGGGGCACACGTATGAAAAAGGATATTACTGCCATTGTGGGCGTAAATTAATGCGCCACCTGCCCACGTGGATGAGGTTCTTGATTACGGTTCCGTCTCACTCGGGCTATTAGTATAGGGTAAACAAACGAACAGGCTGGATCGACGCCTCTTCCAACAGGTACATAATCTACGGCAAGCTCGTCAAAAACGGGCTACCTAAACACACGAGTCGACCTCGGTCTCAAAGTTGTATTTCTACCACCGTCCTCCCATTATCGTTATATAAATGCTGTACTAATCCTCATGGTGGTAAACCCAGGCCCGTATCCAAGCCTTTCGGCCTCTGTGTTGCCCCTTGTTTTGCATAGGCTCATTCAACAGGCAGGACTTCGAAGTGCTCGGACGGAGAGCGTCGGTTGTGTGCTTCCTGGCCCGCTCTGTTGAAGTGTTCACTTTGCTCGATAAGTGGAGACCCAGTACTCAACGTTCAACGCCGCCAAACTGGTGGGTGGCAGGGGGCCGGCGGTCTACGCTTTTGTGCCTCGTCGGTTTATTCAGCAAACATATGTATTTACTTTTGGAGATCTTCGAAACAGTCTTGTTCGAATTCTGCATCGCGTTCCCGTACGAACCAACGCAGAAAAGTACCTACTTAGAGTAATACTAGATATCGGTCAGCCCTCGACACGTTAGCGTTGCGCATGCTGCGCAAGACTGAAGTCCAGGTCTAGCGACGTCGTGGTTGCGGCAGTATCAGTATCAGCATATGTATGCGGAAAGAAAAGATCATGGCGTTCCATTGCAATCCGATGGAACATGGACGGTACCTATTGTACGGTATACGTATCATTGGGCAATTAATCTGGTATGGTAATTGCGGACAAGGTAGAGAACGAATAGTCCGTACGAAAAAAAAACCTGAACGGTCTGTCTGTCTGTCTACGAGAAGGTCCGTCGATTCAGATGCGGGTGCACGAGCTATGTCAATGAATATGAGGCGGGGGATGCGACGAAGAGAGTACTAGTGTTGGATGAATATTGAATACCGACCAATACCTGGTGGTTCAGATGCTGAACAGAATAGATGACGCATGGGTATAGACGAAAAAAAGACGCGCCCGGTAGGTGTGTATCGATTCCAAGAAATGAAACGAGCGTGGATCGGCCTTCAAATCCGGTTCCGCCGCCCACTTTTTCCTACCCCAAAGATGGGCGGGACGTTCTCCTTACCCCGCACGCGGTGCTGCTTCGCATTCCTCCCCGCTCCCATACCAGCTCCCAGTCCAACGCCTGATATACCCCTGCCCTCGCCGAACTCGAACGCCCCAGACGCGGAGCCTGAGGAGGCGGAGGAGGCGTCCCGCCGCCGTGTGTTCCGCAAATCCTTTAGCACGCTCGAAGCCAGACCTGGACCTGCGCGGGCGTTGGCGTTGGCGGTGGTGGTGGTAGGTTCGCCGTCTGCACGCGCCTCCGCTGCGGGGATGTGTTGGTGGAACCCCGGGACTTGAAGCCCATGCGCAGGCTGCTGCCCCGTCGGAGGGTGTGGGGTAAGGTCGACCACTGCAGGGGGAGGTTGGACCTTGACAGCCATTGGCGGCTGGGAGGGCCTCTTTGCCTTTCCCGCTTCCTTTCCCACCTCCCTTCCCACCCCAGTCCCACCTCTACCCCCACTAGCACCCCCACTAGCACCCCCACCACCCGCACTTCCAGTGAACGCCCACGGAATATGGACGTGCCCCGAGATGAGCTCTATCTCCTCCCTCGTCGCGATCCTTGCAGAGAGCGGGCGCGCGTTGGGGTGGGCGCCGACGACGGTGTCGGCTGCGT
This sequence comes from Cyclocybe aegerita, assembly GCA_902728275.1. Taxonomy (NCBI): domain Eukaryota; kingdom Fungi; phylum Basidiomycota; class Agaricomycetes; order Agaricales; family Hemipholiotaceae; genus Cyclocybe; species Cyclocybe aegerita. The sequence continues at coordinate 218,574 of CACVBS010000063.1, read as the reverse complement.
GCATCAGGGCGGCGATTTTTGGGTCTATTTGCGGATCTTGGTGGCCTTGCGGGCCGAAGTCGTAGTTCGCGTAGCCTTGGGGTTGGACGTTGTATGCTTGGGGGTGCGCATACGGGTTATGAGCGTGATGATGCCGACCAAAGGGCGACTGGTGGGCATACGGGCGCGGGGGGCGCACAGGGGGCGCCTGATACTGACGCGGGTACCCCGGGCGCAGCGCCAGCGGTGCGGGGTGCGTGTGGTGCAGCCCGTTGACGGTGCCGGCGTACACGGCGGCTGGGCGGCGCGGGATCGACGCGGAGCGGATGGGGGCGGGGCCTTGGGTGAAGAAGGTTCTGCCTGGCCTTGCTGGGGGGTATGCCCGAGAGGGGGTGGGTGCGGGAGATGAGGTGGGTGCGGGAGAGGGAAAGTAGGCTGTGGAAGGCATAACAGAGTTGTTGGAAAGAGCGGTATTGGTGGGGTAAGCTGTAGCGGTATTGTTGGAAGGAGTGGTACCGTTGGGATAGGCTGTAGCGGTGGTGGGCGGCTTTTCCTGGGGAGGGGGCGAACGAGCCTTCTTCGGAGCTGCCTGCTAGTCGGGAAGATAAAGCGCTCAAGTCAGCCTGCGGATGACCGTAATCTCGTCCACTCATTCCCCGACCCACCTCAACACAATTCTCAGCCTGACTCTTTGCCGTAGCCATGTTCCCAATCGGCCCAAAGCGGAAAACACGTCGAAAGAGCGCAAGGAAGACGTGCCGGCAGAAGAAGAGCGCGGAGCAGAGGAAGACGGCTGCGAGTGCGATGCCGACGAGGATGAGCGTCGTGCGCGCCTCGGACTCGAGGGAGAGGTCGAGGGAGAGATCTCGTCGGAGTCGTGTGGGTGGCGTAGCAAAAGTACTAGTAGTGGAAGAGCGGAAGAGGAGGGCCCGGGGAAGGAGCATAGGCTGGCCGGGAGGCCGAGGAGACCGGGAGGGACCGCAGACTGCAGGAGCACAGCACGCCTTGGTCTAGCGCAAACGAGGGGTTCGTAGCGTAGATTTATGGAATGGGGGCATGAGACACGGTCAGGAGCGGTCTCGTTATCCACTCCATCCACATACGCAATTTAGCCTGGGCTTGTCAGCATCCAGGAGTAGATCGCGTTCTGAAGGAGACTAGGATTCAAAATTGTCCTTCCTCAGAAGCTGAATGATGAAAAAGTAAGTATGCGCTCGTCGGAGGGGTGTCAGAATTTTGAATGTCCAGGGTGTTCATGATGAAGTTAATGAGAAAAGAGCCTTGGGGAGATGTTGGAAGAGAGGAAGAAAGGGGTTCGTTCGGATTTCTCCGTCTAGTGTAAGCACTTTAGGGCAGCCAAAAACGCGTCGTCCGGTACGATGAGATCAACTCAATTCATCCTCTTCATCCATCCCCTACCAATCCCCTTAACTGCTCTCACAATGGACTGGGACGAAGAATACGAACTCATCAAAGCAGGCAAAGCCCTTCCTCCTACCACCACCACCACCACCACCTCCATCCGCGCAGGGCCCTCCCGCCTCCCCCACTCAGCCCGATACCGCACACCCGACCTTGCCTCAGACGACGACGGCAACAACGATGTGCGCATGGCCCCCGCAGCGGGACTCGCAGACGATGATGACGACCAGGGAGCCGCCGTAGACCTCTTCCCCGACACCGACGCCCCACCGGTGGGCACGCCCCTGCAGCAGCTGACGAGGCATTGGATGAACGAGCGGCACGCGCCTGATATATTGCCGGCGCAGGAGGATTTGTTGATGAATCTGCTGGACCATTTGAGGCGGCAGGTATGTTCCCCTGGCCCTCTTCTCGCTCTGTGAGTCTCGTAGGGCTGAGTGTAAGGCAGTCAGATGCTGTCCAGCTGCTGAGAGGCGACCCCTCGACCTCGGAGGAGGAGCATTTCCGGATCATGCTCGTGCAGACGGAGATCGAGCGCGTCAAGTTCATCGTCCGCTCGTATGTACGGACGCGGTTGTTCAAGGTACGTCCCGTCTCGTCTCGAGCCTCTGCTCTGTGCCTGCCGAGTCGACCTGTTGATCCCGCCTGCATACCTGCATACGTAGATCGAGAGATACGCGCGGTTCATCATGACAAACGCCGACGTACAGACGCGGCTGACGGCTGCTGAGAGGGATCATGCGAGTCGGTACGTGTTCCTTCCTTCCTACCTCTGACCCTTCTTTTGACTGTCATAACTGACCCCCCTCGACGTCCACAGATATGCAAAGATCACAGACCAGCACTTCTACCTCTCCGTACTCCAGAGTCTGCCAGAGAAGCAGGCCCATCTGGACGATACACCTATCTTCGTCCCTCCGATGAGTCAGTTCTCTCTCCCCCTCCCCCCTCTCCCTCTGATATCTTGTTAACCCCATATCATCCATTGGCAGTTACCGAACCAGACAAATCCCGCCCTGTCTTCGTACACGCCCTACAGCGGTGTCCACGCATCCGTCTCCCAGAGTACGTCTACCCCTCTTTTTCTCCTCCTTTCGCTGTCCTTACCTTCTTATCCTTTTCTTTATAGTGGTGCGACCTTGGACATGGAGAAGGGGCATATATCGCTAGTGCCGTACGCTGTCGTCGAGCAGCTCGTGGCGAGAGGGGAGGTCGAGCTCGTCTGATCCTGAGTATATCGCGATATACGATCTTCGAGTCGAAGACCCTCACTTCGGAGGCGAGTGCTTCGGCTCGCCCGCATCATACATAATCGTCGTCCTCCGGCTCCCTCTCAAGCAGCTCGTGGCGCGGGGTGAGGTTGAGCTCGTCTGATCGTATCGAAATACCTGATCTTCGAAATGAACCCATCGACTGTCCGGACGCCATTGACCCTTCCCGGCAACCCCCAAAACCCCACCCTCACGACGTCGACGTCGACATTTCATTTCATGTTGGATGGATCTACATCCTTACCACGATGGCGATTGAGATGAAGACACACCCCGCCGCCGGACAGGTCGATCAGCCAGATCTGTGAAGCATGCGCGTGAATCACCGAGCCAGCGTGAAGAAGTCGTGAATACAAATGCTACATATGTATCAGAGGCTCTGAGTTACAATCGGATCGCGTTTGCTACTTAAGTACATGGGATGGCCATCATCACCCACCAGCGAGAGAAGCCCTGCTGGACACTCCGATTCTAGCTCGCGCGTGTACACAGACTCACGACCAGGGGCAGTTAAAGTTAAAGCTATTGGCACTACATATCGAAACCCTAGGCCTACATTACAGTTGGATCGCGTTTACTACTTACACTTGGGATACCCATTACCCAGCAACGAAAGAAGCTCCACTGGCCACTCCACCTCTAGCTCGTGCGCGAACAAATTCACGACCATGGGCGCTTATTCAAATTGGCGCTCGAGGACGCAACGTCCCCCGGGTTTTCATTTCTTCGGCATAAAGGGCTTATCGTCGTCCCAATCCTCGCTGCTGGGGCTGCGCAGGCGGTACCCATCCGCTCCTTCTCCTACGCCGGCATTACTCGATCCACCTGTCGGCGGGGGTGGGGGCATCGGCTCGTCCTCGTCGTAGTCATCGTCCTCTTCCCTCCCATGCTCATGCTCATGCTCATCGTGCATCTCCGTATCCTCGTCCTCGTCCTCTTCTTGCTGGACGGCCTGGGCCTGCGGGGCCTTGACCGCCTTCTTCCTACCCCTTCCTTTACCAGTGCCATTCGTCCCTTTCCCTGCCTTGGTACCTCCACCTATGCCATCGTCGTCCGCCTCGACCTTCCTCCTCCGCCTCCTCTTCGGCGGGGCATCGGCATCGGCATCGCCGTCCCCTGATCCACTTGCACCGGCGGCGGCGGTAGAACGTTTTCCTTTCCCGCGCTTCCTCTTGTTCTCGGCTTCGGCCTCGAGGTCGACCGTCCCACCTGCGGACGGATCGGGGATGTTCTGCACGAGCTCCTTGAGGAAGTCGAGCATTTCGGTGTTTTCAACTGCGTGTTTTCTTGGGAGTTGGGGGTGGGGTGGGGTTGAGAGGGTGAGAGGGTGTTTGATGAGCGTAAAGACGAAGGAAGGGAAAGAGGAAGGAGTGAGTAGAGGGTAGACAGCGAAAGGGAGGGCGAGAGACGCACAGGTGGTACGCCTCGACCTTCTTCGAGCCTCTGTCCATCGTGACTTTGCTCGATTCATCGATGATGAGGCCAAGGAAGAGCTCCAGCGCTTTGGCTAGTAGATAAGATTGTTTTTGAACAAAACGCGAGAGGGATGGATGTCGAGTTTCCGCGCGAGAGATGTCCGAATCGGTGCCAAGGAGATATGAAAGGAAAGGAAAGGAGGAAAGGAGGAAAAAAGGCGCTGATGAGCATGATGTCGCGCCAGCATGAACGGGGGTGAGAGACGAGACGCACAGATGACGACGGGCGTAGCTTGCGCGACCTTGCCGACCTCTTCGTCCTTCTGCATGATCTTTTTTATCCGCGCCTGAAAGCCCATCCACCCCGCACATTCGATTCCACCATACCGTACGAAAAAGGCCGAAGGAGTGAGCGAGCGGGAGAGCCGTATGCGTGTATCCGCAAGCGCCAGCGGGTGGAATGATATGGATACGAGAAAGGGAGAGAACATGTCAGCCATCCATCGAGTACCATTGAAAGAAGACGTAAAGAGGTCCATAATCCCGCATAGGCGTCCGCCGGCGATGGTAGTGGCAAAAGGCAAATGAAAGATCAATACGTAGATTCAACTCACGACGGGGAACTTGGTTTGCTTGTTTTTGTTCTTCATCGCTGAGGTGTCTGTGTGTGTCTGTAGAGTATGAACGAAGTCTTGAGGAGGGTAAGGTGGTGGGTTTATGGTGTTTAGAAGGGACAAAGGGGGCGCGGTGGGTCTTTGAATGGATGTTTGCGTTTGCGATTCGGAGTTCGGCTGGGATATGGGCCCTGGCGTGGCTGGGCTGGAGCACGTGATCAAGTCGCGTCGCGTAAAAGCCCTGAGCTCGCTGAATTTCAGCGAGTGGATTGAATCTCGTCGTTATAATGATTAATATATCTCTACAAGCTAAAACAGAGTATTTTTTCACATAGCCAGACGGCGAGAAAGTTTACCCTAACCTGCCTCAATGAATCTTTTTCTCCAGTTTCACGTCATCCACCACATACCCGTGAAGAGCGCGGGCGAACCTCTAGTCACTCAATTAATTATGGGCCACTGCCGGCGGGCTGCGATTGAACCTGGATTAATATTGTTGGTGCTATAACGAGGTGCACAATTGATATTTCCCCGTCTTTTCTATCGACTGGAATCTGACCGGAAGTTTAACCGACTAGATGAATTATGGAATTCCCTCATTCCCCCGACGTCGATGCCGACTCGGGTCATTTGCGAGATCTTATAGCCTGTACTAGTGATGTAGGGAGACTCGAGTAGATTGATATTTTTGGCGAGTGCGCACCGTTGCCTGGATGGCCGGGGCTATGGCTATTCAATATTCACTCAGTATGAGCATCACCGTATGCGAGAAAGGAAGACAAGTGATAATATGACGAGGAAGCCTGGGAGTCTCGTTCGGTCCGACGACGGACACACGTTGCGGAGAGGCAAATGGGAGCGGCGTCAAGTTGGCGTCGAGAGCGGTTACATACCTCAATTTGAAAAAAAAAATAGATCTTATTGAGTTTCGTGTCCCCGACCAAATCTCCCAAAATTAAATAATAGAGATTTGATTAATTACGAGCCACAGCCGGCGGGCTGCAATTGAACTTGAATTGTTGGCGCTACATACATATGACGAGCAGAATGAGTAATTTTCCCGTCTTTTCTATTGACTAGAATCTGACCGGAAGACTGACTTCATTACCTCACTCGATAGATTATGGAATCCTAATCACTCCGTCTATGTCAACGCTGATTGAGGTCGTCTGGAAGATATTATAGCCAACGACCGGAGACTCAAGTAGACTGATATTTTTGGCGAGTGCGCACCGTCGCCTGGGTGCCCAGAGCGACGGCGATGCAGAGAGCATGGATGAAGTTTGGGGTGCGGTCACTGATAGCTTGGGGCTGAGCAGCGTTGCGGGCCTGGAGAAGGGCGCATGCGGGAGCGAAGGAGGTGGACTGACGGTCCTCGCAATAATTTGTTAAATATTTGTCAAGCAGAAAGGCACGACCGAGAGGGTTGGCAGGGCCACGGGGATGACCGAGATGGGGTTGATTACGGGGGGTTATAAGCGCTAAAAGTTACATGGAGATCCAACTACACAACAGCGGAAACAAAGAATGATTTCTACTGCAGAAAACCACGTACTTTTAGCGAGATTATCAAGCTGTAAATCTAGTTCGAAAAGCCATCGTTTTGGGACTGGGGTATCTAATAAATGGCGGACGAGAAAGAGGCGAAGAGGACGGTCTGAGAGACCGAGCGAAAAGTAAGAGTGGTGGGTATGTAGTAATGGGTATATTGCGCGAAGCTTTCGTTTGAACTGGAGCCGGAATGCCCGTGACGAGACACTCGACTTGCTGGTTCTTGGATAAGGGGGCAGTGGCAGTTACTGGATAGAGCATGTCAGACCAAGGGAGACGGACCCATCAACTCCAATTTCGGTCTTGACCCCGTCACTGGCTGAGTCCCTATCCGCCTTGAGGGAGACATCGAATGTCCCGGTCCCACGGACGCTCAATGTCAGTCTTGCAACATGCTTGCTTTCTGGAATGGAAGACGGTGGCCCGGTTGTCCTATTGCTGGTGGAGTCGGTATCGGCTGCTTGGGAAAGAAAAGGCAACGATGAACGCGACGAGAGCGAAGGTGACTGTTGCCCGGAGGGGTGAGAAGTGCTGGAAAGCGAGTGGGGAGGTAGAGGGACTCGCAACAGTGTTGAGGCCAAGGGTTCGCGGACTGGGAAGGGCGAATCATGAATCTGGATGTCGGCAGGAGAAGGACCTTTGAATGGACTCTCGCGATGGCGCGCAGTGTTCGTCTCTTGAACAGACCAAGCGGAGAGGCGGGTGCCGATGATCTCATTGGGGTTAGCCGACATGTCTGTGGGTCCCTGCTTGACGTCGGGTGGTGTCCTTTTAGAGTCGGACCGACCCTGGGCTTGATGACCGGCGGTGTCTTGCTCCCTATTGCGTCGGATGCGGTCTCGTGTTTCAACGAGGGAGTCTGCAACCGCGCCGAAACCCATATGAGATGGTCTGGACGAAATGTTCGAAGGGGATGTGATGGACTCCTGAGGAAGAGAGGGGAAGATGTTGCTGTAGGGCGAAGAGAAATTATTTTTCGTCGAATCTGTTTGCCCATTGCTGAGAACGTCTTGTCGCCAGGCCGCCACAGCGCTTGCTCGCTGCTCGACGCTTCGTGCGCGAGGATAAACGCAGTATTCGTTGTCGCTCATTGTGAAGGTCGGTAAGTTTGAGGAGACTAGGACGAAGGGTGTTTTACGTCTTAGACGAGAGATTCACAGAAACAGACCTTTTGAACCGCCTCGAAAAGGTTTCGAAAGAGCTATTTTAAGATGATGACTGCCGTGACTTGGCGTCTCGGGTAAGAAAGGGAGACTCTTCTGATTCGGTTAACATTCAATTGCTTCGCAAGATCTGAACTTATCTGCATCCCAATTTCTTCGCGTTGAATCCACTGCCCCCAGGGTTCTCGATCTGTTGCTTTCCTGCTGTGACAATCTGTGGGCATTGCCGCCGTGCCTATGTGCACGCGTGTTTGCTCCATAAGCGTTGCCATAGAAGATAACGTTAACGAAGGCATTCGGATGATGACACCATCGCACCGTACCAGCTGCCGCGAGCATTTCACTATTCCAGTGAATGAGAGCCTTGCACAGTGTGAGGAAAATTACAGTCGCGACACAGTTTGCCAAATAATGCTCTCCCTGTGCCCGCCGCCCTCTGGGCGCTTAAAAATATCGGGGAAATATTCTTCTCCTATTGAAGTTCAGGCTTGTGATGACCTGGTCATGACACCTCCTACATCATCCTTGAGTTCTTCGAAGCCGAATATCACTGTTGCTCTGATAACACTTGGCTGTATGAGGGAAGACACGCCTCCATCAATCGACCATTCTCGTTAAGTCGTGTAAAACCTAATAGAAGCACGTCAGTTGTAACATGAGCGCTCGCGTCTCCGATTTTCTCACTGGGTGAGCGCCATGCTGCGGCTGCGGCCTCATGGTACGCACAAGCAAATTGCACCATCTGATTTTGCACAGCAGTGCGTCCTCGACCTTTGAGATTTCAAAAGCCCAGAATGAATACCGTTCGTCAAACAAGATGCTGCATCAGGCACCGAAGAGAAGAATTTCAACTTGTGAGCAATCATGCCCCACTTCGATTTCGTGTGCATTACATTGAATCATCAAGCGGGTAGCCACGCAAGCTCCGTTTCGTGCGATCTTTTAGCCACAAATTCTCAAGCTCGCATTCCCACTTCCCACGTTGGTCCGTCGAAGTGATCGACAGAACCGCACGACGTGATCCAAAGACCTATAATTATACACAAATGGCTTCCCAGTGATGTTTCCTATTGGCCCAAGTGAGATGGGAGCGTAATTCGAGGCGGGAACCATATCCACGTGCACAGGTGGCGCACTAATGCCCACAATGGGAATATCCTTTTCCGTACACGTGCCCCTTTTGATGGCTTGAACAAAGCCGTACCCATGTTGAGAATAGTGTTATCTTCTCCCATCGTCGCCGCCGCCGCCGGTGCTTCTCTTATTCGAGTCACTGATTTAATCTGCCAGTGATAGAACTGGTGTGCTGCTGTGCAACGACAATCGAAAAGCTTAAGTGAGTGACAGTCGGCTCTGGGCTTTACATTAGATCCCCCGGTCTGCTGATATTTCACCTGCCATGGTCATATACTTCTCCAGAAGGTGGAACTCTATTCCGAATCCAAGGTGTCACTCTTGATCTGCACTACAAATGATTTATTACAGAAACAGGGCGTGCGGCCTCTTGAAATCCGCTCTATAACCACAGCTTAGTAGATCCTTTTAGATAATGAGAATTCGTTGAAGAATTCTCCTCTCCGTCGACTGCAGATTTACAATTTAAATTATATTTAAACTGTCAACCGAGCACTCGAGAGTAAGCGATATACAAATAGAAAACGGCTACCAGAAGGGCTACAGAGATAAAAATACAACAATTCTATACCACGGCAGTCGTTTACATGTCAGAGGATTTTTCTCGGGCTCGAATGTCTGTCTGTGTCATCCATAAAATATTGGAGTGGTTCCGAGATCCAGGATACAAATTGTTCTAGGCGTTGGGTTTGAGACAAGGACTGTAGGAACACAGATCAGAACATGTGTCGTAATGATGCGAAAGACTACGCACCATCAGGAGGAAACAATCGAGGTTGGCGATTAACCAGGGAGGATCACGGTCACCAAACCATATTCTCGCCATCGCAACTTGAACAGAGCTGCGCCACGTTGGTTTCTCTCCGCGTTCCTTTGTGGACTCGCACCTCGCGACCTGAGCCCTTCTGAGGTTCACAGTCACATTTATGGTTGAGGGAGTGAAGCTGCGGAGCTGATGAGCCAGTCCTTTGATGAGCCGGTAGAATGCGACTGCCCAGAGTGCCCTCTCTGCCAGAAGATTGTTGTCGGAGTCGAGGCGAACAAATCGTAGTGGGTAAAGTCGATGGTGGAAGGGGAAAGCGTGACAACATGGCGCTCGCAGATGTAGCGCATTGCGGACTCGGCCAGGATGAATCGAAACGAGGAGAATCCTCTTCGGCTGCTGACGCGTCGGTGGGGACATTGTACGTAGAGTGCTGCGCGTAGAAGAATGCCGCGTCGTTGCAGCAGGGCACAATGGATGTAGACGTCAGCACGTTCGCCCTCCTTTCCCGTCGCTTCAATTCGTCGTCATTGTCCGCACCCGGTGGGCCCCCTTGGACGGGCTCCGAGTCCCAGTCCATTTCGACATATGAGAGGAAGGTTTCGTGGTCATGTCCATCAAGGCTATAAATTGACGGAGGGCCGGACATGGTCGATGTCGGTGCGGGTGGCTCACACGCTATAGGCCAGGAGGTGGGAGAGTGCATGGGTGGCTGGAACACTTCAGATACACCTTTAAATAAATGGAGAATTGATTAGCGATGCCGGCAATGCACTCGACGGGTGAAATCGCCCACCCCGGTTGTTTGACAGATGGCGCATAGATAAATCAAAGGGGTCATTGACTGAACCAAGATAATTGGGGAAAGACCGCCCGGACAGGCGGCGCTTCGCACGAGAGCGCCAGCGATCCTCCAAGCTCGATGTAACGCCTGAAGTAGTATTGGGATTTGAGGCGGTATCCGACGTCTCGTTTTCGATGAGAGCGATGCCTCTCAGCCAAGCAGCGACACGAGTATGGGGAGCGTCCTGCGGCTGCAAATAATCGGAAGAGGTGTTGCATTCCGACATTGGCGAAATGTGGAGGGATCTGCGAGAGATTATTGACTCAGCGTCCACGCAATGGCGTTTTAAACAAACACCCATTCTTCTTTCGGGGTGCGTGTCTGTCATTTGAGGCACACAGGAGTAGGGGACCGCCTCTGAATAATAGATTACCAAGTCCCAACGAATCGCCATCGATTAAAGTATATGCCCGCTTGTGATTATCGCCAATCGTTTTTCTTAGTTCATCCCTATCCAACGTTGCCATAGAGTCTGACACGGAAAGGCGGCTCTCAGGTCTCTCGTCGCTTGAAAGTGTGTGCGAATCGCAGTGCCTTCCAAGGAGGAAGGGTGCAGATTAGAGGGGCCGCAGCTGACATCTTCTCACGAGAAGGGGAAGCTAGGAATTCCCCCGATTCTCGCCAACCAATGGGCCCACGTTGTCGTCCGAATTGAATGGGCGCCTAAATGAGGGTGACTTGAGTCATGTGATACTAGCCAGCTCATGAGCGGATGGATTACATTGTCAAGCTCGCGACGAATATTTCGCCATAACAGAGAATTCCTCGCCTGGGGGAAAGAAAAGGACCGTAGGCAGACGATGATTCATGCAGCTTTGTCATGCAGGTTTGCCAATCCAGAGCCATGATTACTGTCAATCTTCTCTGGGGCAGCTCGGAGTGGGCTTGTCGACACGCGGTCCCGCTTAGTCCCCACTTGAGACTTAATAGCAACGACAGCTAGATGAATGAATGGAGAATTCAAAACGTGTCATGGAAGTCCGAGTTGAGAATAGCTCCGCATCCACTTAATATCTCGCGTCGCTCTTCGGAATACACAGCTTCTGCGGGAAAGCGAGTCGCGAGGGGATTTTCAGGGTCGAGGTTCGAATCCCTACTGCACCCATCCCCGACAATTGGCTTTGGAATTTGATCCCGCGACCCGTGTCGAAGTTCGAAAAATGTTAGGTGAGACGGATAAGTAGGGTATAATTCTTGTTTGAGGCTAGCTTGCAGTACCGTTGTGTTGCAGACAACAAGGTCCATGCAACCACTGCACGACACCCATTGGAAAACGGAGAACCTGAACATAATGGAACTTCCATCTTGACGGAAACACCGGGCACTATTGTATTTTTATCAGTACGAGCTGATGTCAAAAGACATACCTTCTCCGACGCCCCAAGACTGATCGACATTTCAGTTTCTCCCCTTTCTACGTGGAGTAAGAAGTACCCCAGAAGAAAAAATATCTGCGTAGAACTGATCGATGATCAACACGTGGAAGATGTCCTTTCGGAACGTTACCGCTGTTGATTCGTTCAAAACGCGTTCCACCGCTGCGTCGTCATTTGCTGTCATTCGTTCTCGTCGGTCTACTATCCTAATCGACCACATAGTCCCCACATGTGTATCCTCTGCTCAGATTGAATATAAACAGAAGGTTCCTATGGCTAAGGGAGCAACTGAATAGGCCCCCGGGACTACGAGATATCATATTACAAGCAAAGAAACTTGTTCGCCACCTCAGACCAGTCTTTCAATTCCCCGTGTGCACAGTCGAAGTCCGAATAGACGACCAGAGCGTCTCCTAGAGCCACTGCGGAGCCTGCCTCAAATAATCCTATTCAGAACTGCAGCCGTTGTTCTTTCCATTTGATATTTTTTATCCAGTCATTCCTTAATCGGTAAGCACGGGTTTCAAAGCTTAACGTGGCGACAATTCTGTGAGCAATAAGTACTTCGATGGAGGACCATACTATTGTTTCCAAAGCACCGAGCCCTACTTTGTATATGTTGCTATTCCGCGGTTCGACCCCGACGCCTCGAAGTGTCTTAAAATTAGAATTGTATAGGGCTGAATATTTTTCTCCTCGTCTTCCATTTTAAATAAAATGGCCCTAAGCCAAGTTACGAGAGCTGGTGCCCTGTCTGATCGGATTCGCACGTGGAGGCGGTTTCCTCCGCGTCTTGCTCTTAGCGGCTCGCTTATTCCAGACGACTTCTCGCGATTGAGCACATTCATTACCGAATGTGTGGCGCACAGGTTTCCTGTCCGCTAGCCGCCGAGAAAGGCATCACATCCGTGTGAACTTCGGAGAGACCAGATTTGGCATTGCCGCCGGATGCCCAACGCGTCAACGTTTCAACGTTCAACTATAACCGCGGCCCCAAACAACATCTTTGACGCACGCTGGATGCATCATTTCTTGAACAGTGGAATAAACTGATTATGTGTCACTCGCAGGATTCTTCAATATCTGCCTTTCTCAAATACTTACTGCCGGGCGTGCGCTAGACCATTCAGGATTGTCTAAGCGCCAATGCTGCGCTTAAATGTCGTATTTATTTAGACGCCCAATTCAATCTCCTTCCAATCTGTCCACGGAGGGCCTCATTTCTCTCCTTTTTTATTCCTCTCAAACACCTCACGCAACATTTCGTGATTTCGTCTATTCTTTGATCCATCGCACTGCTCTCCTTCACAGTGTATAATATACTTCGCGATAAAACCGTCATTGAAGACGAGCGATTACCATGATATGAGCACGATTGACAGTCCCCCTGCGTATTGCAGATTAAGTACAGTTTCCTAGTCAGAAATTGCAAAAAAGGTGAGTCGATCTAAAAGTGTGCAGTTATGGTTGAATTAACTCGCCAGTTTAACTCACCTCGTTGAATTGACAGCCTGCGGTGAGGTATTCATGAGGCGAGGCTGAGTGGAAGTTATGCTTCTGGGGCCGAATCCCGAGCCTGCCAAGAAAACCCCCTATTCGTGAGTATCGTTGTATCGGAGTTCTTTTACACCTCTCTTGCTGTTCTGTGGGCACCGAATTCGCTGCTACTATCGATATTTTATTTTCTGTCCAGATCCATGACCGACGTGATAATCGTGGCCTATCGAGAGATTTCCAGAATGCAGATGCTTCAACTTTTCGTAAGTAAGCCCGCTTACCACCTGGCAACAGCGTGTTTTACGACCGCCTGATTACCACTGCTCTCACTGTCAGTTTTTCACGTTGCGGTACTTAATCGTCCTCCAGGCTGGCGGCGTTCATCCAGCCTCGATAAACCCTAGTAAGCTCAGATGGACCAGGATCGCAGCCTGCAAGAGCAACGCCAGAACGCACCCCGCGTCGAGCTCGCGTATCCAACTCAGGCAGTCACTACGTTCTCGCGTTCACCCTCGCCAACGCTTGGACTCGCACGCACAGGCCACCCGGAAACCATCCTGGTTAACCCAGCAGTGACGACAACCACGACCACCGCCAACACGTCCACAATGCCAGGTCGGTCGACAGGGTACAACTCTTCCGACGTGTCCGAGAAGACGGAGAAGGAGAACTACGATGGCGAGACGCTGTCGAACTCTGGACATCCCCTACCACCCGTGCCACAGCGCGAGATGTCTCGCAGTCCGGGTCCGGGAGGGATGCTGCATCCACCACACAGGCCACCAACTCGACGACAGCTCAGTGGAGATCATCGCGCTTCTACGTTGGGACCGCGTTCAGGGATCGACTGGATCGTCCCGCTAGATGATAAGGTGGGTCTAATTTCCGAGTCGAGCGCATTGGCCTTCCACGAATGAGTCGTTTGCAGCCTGTGCGGGAGAAGACGACTGGAGAGAGGTTGGAGCCAACACTGGCACACGCCATCTCTGAGAAGGACAAATACGCGCTGAAGGCGCGTGTAACGGGATACGCCCTCAACATCGCCATTGGTCTGCAGGTGTTGCTGGGGGCTCTAACGACAGGGTTGTCTGTTGTCACGACAGGGAAACAGGTGCCTTTCATTTTCCTTTGGCCAGAAGGCGAGGAGATTTGCTGATCACTTCCACTACATAGACCTCTATTATGACCGCTATCCTTGGTAGGGCTCCCTTTCGTTATTTTGGCGCGTATATGCACCTCTATCTGACATTTACTCCTCTCTCTCCTTAGGCGGCCTTTCGACAATTGTTGCATCCTACCTCGCCCGTGCACGTGGATCCAACGAGCCAGAACTATCCATCACACGCGTCAAGGATCTCGAACAGTTCATACGCGAATGCCGTGCCTTCCAAATGGACCATGGACACCAGTTCGGCGATAAGTTCGACGATGATATACGAGGGTTAAGGTATCGCTTCGAGGAGCTCCTTGGGAACGCGAACGGGTGAGTTTCGGGCTACCTTCATCCGTAACAGAGAATTTATTCCCACTTCCTGGGTCTTGTCCACAGTGAACGAAAACTGTCGACTCCAGTATGAGAGAAACCGCTTCGAAGACGCGCATATATTCACCCTTTCACCACTCTTCACCCTCGTCATTATTGCATCTTTTCGTTTCACCCTGCCTACATTTTCGCCTTCCACTTCGAAGAAGTCTACATTTTCTATGCCGTTTTCAGCAGTGGCGCATTATTCTGGAAAACCAACGTTCAATATTCATTTCTAGGCTTTCATTTGTTACTCCTATCCGGTCAAAACTTTTTATTTTCCTTCAGCATCTTTTTCTCTTGTTTAAGGATTACGACTTTCACTGTCATCGCCGTCATCATTGGGCTTCAAGTCTTTCGAATTCTAGATCTTTTCCTACATAAATTATACCTCCTCAATTATCATCTCACTTGAAACGCTTCCATTTTCAAGCGCAACATATACATACCACATGTTTACATCTCTTTCACAATCGCAGGGAAATACATATTATTAAACACTATTGCTACTTAAACTGTCGTACTCTCTTCAGCGCTACACCGTCTGCTCATTAGACTTTGTGTACTGCTTTCGGTACGATCTTCGGAGACTGCCGACTGAGTCCAAAGGTGGGTGATGGCTACGCACAGTCTAGGTCACGATAAGTCCGTAAAGCGGCAGTACGTCGGCAGACTGGCGATCAGCGCGACCAGCTGTCCCTGTCACGGTGTGGGAAGGAAGCAAGCCCCTCCCCGTTGTGAGACGATAACCCCCCTCAACACCAGTTGGATCGGGGTCCAAATGACGCTAGCTATAATATATGTCATGGAATCCTCGGTTGTCGAATTGGGAGTGACAAAAGACAAAGAGTGAAAAACTAGGTGTACACCTTTTGGCCTAGTGGTTCAATCGCGCTGATAGCTGCTTTATCGTGTGAAATCCCACAAAGTCAATGCTCTAAGTCATCGGTTCAATTCCTGAGACCTACAATTTTGTCCGTTTGGAATTTGAGGTTGCCCTTGAGCCGGGGTCCTCTCTGACACTCTGCCCAAGACAAGCCTCAAGCTTTGTCAAGGATTCTCCTATATATGTCTGTGCTATTCCATTCTGATGTCGTCAGCGAAATGCGCACTCTAAGTCCTGACTAGAAAATGTGGCTACGCCCACTATTTAAGCAATGAAAGCTGCCATCCAGCTATACGCTAGTCGGCGTTATCCTTATTAACGGAACGGCACCGGAAGGATTGAATGAGAAACACACAATTGAGGAAGATCTGCGAGTATCAAAAGCGCCTGTCTAGTGAAGCATAAGGTTATTTCAACAACTACGACCAGCACAGAAAGTATTGCTCAATCTTCTGGATATGCCAGCACAAAAAATAGTGGATGCACCAGCAACAGCGGCGGTAAAGTAGAACAGTGACTCCTTTCGCCACGAATGCGGAAGCGATTGACCGAAATTGGGGTTGCTTGATGGAACGAAAGGCAGGCTTTCGTTCAATTTAATGTAGGTGTACGAGGTATGTCAGGACTGGAGAGTTCATCTGGACGAGTATACGAAGCTTCAGACAGAAGGCAAGATTTTTATTGCAGGTAGATCGAACCTATACTTTTCCGAAAAAGCGACATTTGATTCAAAGTCGCTTTCAGCCGAATGCATAGGAATAAATCGGCCTAAAATGCCACGAGAACAGGTTATGGGATCCCATAACCTGTCATAACTTTCAATGAGCGCGAACTTGCGACGAACATGACGTTTTGCAGAGTACTGAGGGATTTTCAGCCGTCAGTCGGTGAGCAGAGATGAATTTCAGAGCTGAGCATGCTCATCTTGTCGAAGCATACTTAGAGCCCTGCTACTTAGGATTTCTCTTAAAGAAGAGTGAATCATTGAATGTACGTTTGGAAGGCCGTGAGAAACGATTCACCTTGCTGAAAGTAAGGTCCCACTCGGTCAAAAGTCACCTTTTTTAGAAACAGCCAAACACGACCAAGTACTCCTTCCCCGAAAACCCAGAGGCTTGAAAGTTGACTTTTGGCTTGTTTGCCTTTCCCCCCTTAATGTGACACGACCAAGCACTACTTCCCCGAAACCCAGAGGCTCGAATGTTGACTTTTGGCTTGTTTGTCTTCACCCCTGGATTGTGACTCGAACAATCACCCCTTTTCCCATGGTGCCCTCTCCTGCAATTTTCTTAGCATTCGTCTGTGTAGGCTTCTATCCTACTGTTCCAATCAAGTTCCAATCTTGTTTCTTGCTGAGTCCATTATCCGTTGGTACTCCCGAGTCTCCGGATTGGTGATTATCCATATCGTTGGCACTCCCATTTCCCTGATGATATTCCTTATAATCTCCCTCTAGATCCGCTCTTGTATTTTGTCTTCCCTTTTTTCTTTATGACTATTGTGTTCTTGTCCATGCTTATTGAAATCTGTATAGCAAGATTAGCCTCCTCATTTTACATAAGTATTACAAATGTGTCAGCTTTGAACTTTCAAGCAAGGTGTATGTCGACGAAGTCGACCCCTTTATACCCAACCCTCGTTCAAAAGGTGTTCGGAGTTTGGAGCCGCCGGCAACGCCTCTCGCACCGTCGTCCTTTCCAGCCACGGTCCGCGCAGGAGGACCATTGTTCGAAGAAGACCCCTATATGATGTCGGATCATTTTCTCATGGCGTTCGGCTTGTCGGTTCGATCTCATGGCAGACCTCAAAAGCACTCCAGTTTGTACCCAGATGCTGCTGTATCGCCGCTTTTATATGGCCGGAGTCGACTTCCGGAGGGCCTATGAGAAAATGGTATGAAAATATTCAACTTTCCATCTCGAAAGGAAGATTTTTGACGAACATGCAAGCTCGCAGCGGCTTCCCCGAAATTTCACTTTTGCTCATGGTATCTCCGCACCCCCCGTCAATTTTCGCAGTCACGTCAGATGTCGCCTAATTGAAGTCGGCTTAGGCGAACTTCTCTTCAATTCAAACCACCATGTCGTCGAAGTCCAAGAGTGCAGCCGTGGTAGTATCCCGGGACGTGGGTCCCGGGTTCAACCCAACCAGTTCTGTGTCTGAACATGTCCACTTCGGAGATGATGGAGATTCTGCCTCCGACTTGACTGAGGCAAAATTCTCAAGGACACGAGGTGCACTCGACAGTGTGAAAGAGGTTGCGAAGCGGAATACTGGGCTGTCACTCGTCGTTGGATCACAGGCTTTCTTTTCCATGATGAATACGGCTGTCAAGGTCCTTCATGGTGTTGATCCCCCGATAACTACCCTTCAGGTATGTCGGCTCTCTTGGCCTCCAGAATACTCTACTTGGGAACTGAATTGTTTTTCCCTGTTATAGCTGATCTGGGTTAGGATGGTGCGTTGTCTGAGTCCCCGGACAATTGACCATGGCTTAGGATTCGCGTTGAACCATTCAAGGTCATCACATACTCATGTTGTATGGCATATATGTGTGTTTATCTCATTGACATCCACGAACAGAATATACTGATGGCTTTCTCAGGTATTTTGCGAAGATCCCAGACCCATTCTTAGGTCCAAAGGACGTTCGTCTACTCCTTATGTGTAGAGGAATTGGAGGGTCAGTTGACTTTATCTGTATCAAACGCTTGCTCAACAATCCTTTTCCTTTAGCTTCATCGGACTCTTCGGCATCTACTTCTCCCTCCAATACCTCTCCCTTTCTGACGCTGTCGTCCTCACTTTCCTGGCGCCTATGGCCACCGCCATCGCAGGCTCAATATTCCTCGGCGAAAATTTCACTATTGGCGAAGCCTGTGCAGGATGTATGCGCTCCCATATCTCCTGTCACACATTTCAAATACCCATTCCTCCTGTCCAGTGATAAGTCTTGGAGGTGTCGTCCTGATAGCACGTCCTACACCAGTTTTTGGAAGCCACGATTCTCCACAGACGTCGGATCCCAGTGCAGTGACACCTGCGCAAAGGATGCTGGCCGTTGGGTAAACTCTATATTTCTGAACCTTGATGATTTTCTCCTGACTTTTTTGGCATTAGAATTGCTCTCTGCGGTGTGCTAGGATCAACGCTAGCCTGTGTGCCCCTCTTAATTTTCAGAACTCAATTCCTTTTTTTTTCAGACACAACAATTCGCGCCGTTGGTAGACGAGCCCATCCAATGCACGCTATGATATATTTCGCCATGACCTCTGTTATCGTCACGACCACCTCGTAAATAATTCTTTCGCCGACGGTTACGGACGAGGAGCTAACCACCTCATCTCGTGCAGCATGATTATCACGAAGACCGAATTCATTGTTCCAACTAGAGTGGAATGGCTCTCGTTGCTACTGATGATTGGCTTCTTCGGCTTCTTTGGCCAGGTACGCCTATCTTCTATTTGCTGCTTCGCGCTGGGGCGAGACCGTTCGTTCTTATGATGTCCTCTAGATTTTGTTGACGATGGGCCTTCAGCGCGAGACTGCAGGACGAGGGACCATGGCTATCTATACTCTGGTACTCTTGACCCTTCTCAACATAATCCTTTGTATCTAATGCCGCCGTCATGCAGGTCGTCTTTGCGACGATTTTCGAACGCGTCATTTTCCACACCGTGCCCACACGCCTCTCGGTCGTTGGAACACTTTTAATCGTTAGTTCGGCGATGTACGTCGCCGTGAGTGCCATCATTAACTTTATCACCGAAGTTCTCTTGCTCGCTCAACTTACGATGCCATTTATAGCTCACGAAGCAAAAAGAGAACGCCTCCCAATCCGAAGGCACGCCGCCTATTCCAGCGGTGTCCACCGATGAGGGCATGGAAGGTCTTCTTTCCCCGTCGGCACATGCTCCGAAGAGGACGGATTACGGTTCTACCTCTGGAGGACGGCACTCATAGAAGTATTTCATGTACCCTTCATATCCACTAACGAGTCTGGAACCTGCACGAAATGCCCATCTTCAGTCCAGACTCTGTTGGCGAACGCACGGTTGAACAAAATCAGCATGGTCCGCAGCGAAAGTCCCTCGATGAATGCTTACTTGAAACGGATCAGCAATCACTTTTTGCTACTTCGGTCGCACACTTCGGTCGCACACTATGCACTCAGACGATAAGACTCCCGCTCCGCTAAACCTTGCGCACCTTAATTTTTTTACGGAACACAGATCATCGAACTAGTACTAAGCCTCCATGCAGTTTCAGCGTACAAAATGCCATTGGGCACCTGCCAGCTTTGATTATGATTATCCCCGCTTCATTGCCAGACACCGCATCCATCTGGCATCTAGCAATCATCCTTGTCTGAGCGACTTACGCCGGACGGTGGCGTATATAGAGTCCAGTCAGGTAGACACCTGCGTTCAACCACCATGGCCTCCGAACTGAAATCCAAGAGCTCAGCGTCGGCAATATCCACAAGTCAATACCCACAAGTTGGCAAGCCAGGTTCTGTGTCGGTAGCGTTCAGTGAGGCGAAGGATGTCGGAAGACGCAATGCTGGGCTTCTGCTTGTTGTTGCATCCCAGGCTTTCTTTTCCATGATGACTACCACGGTAAAGGTCCTTCATGGCATCGATCCTCCGATAAGCACCTTTCAGGTGTGTGCAACTTCTTAACCTGTGGAACGCTTTTCAAGTCTACTGACTTTCCCTTGTAGCTGGTTTGGGTTCGATCGGTGCGCCAGCTCACGAAGATTTCCCGTGAATTGGCATTCATCGTTCATATTTGCGGCTTTCCAGGTCATTACATATGCATGCTGTCTGGCGTACATGTAATGTTCTTTCTCGCCATAAGCCGCAACGAACAAAACTGAGCGTGTTCCAGATATCTCGCAAAGATCCCAAACCCGCTTCTCGGTCCGAAAGGTGTCCGGCTGCTGCTTTTGTGTCGCGGAATGGGAGGGTTGGTCTATGTCGTCTGTTTCGAGATGCATCCTCTCATCGCACCTCCGTTTTAGATTTGTGGCATTCTTTGGCAGCTGCTCCGCCCTCCGGTATCTCTCCCTCTCGGACGCTACTGTTCTCACATTCCTTGCTCCTATGACGACGGCTGTCGCTGGTTCAGTATTCCTTGAGGAGAGGTTTACTGTTGGAGAAGCCCTTGCCGGAGGTACGGCCGCCAAAGTCTCTTGACGTGTCGTGACGCCGAATCACATTGGTTCCAGTGATTAGCCTTGGAGGGGTCGTCTTGATAGCGCGTCCTACAGCCATTTTTGGCTCCCACGACTTGCCAGAGACGTCCGATCCTGAAGGCGTGACACCTGCTCAAAGATTGCTGGCCGTTGGGTAAATGCATTTTGTAGCCGCTTTCGTATATTTGTATTCAACATCTACGCCAGAGCTGCTCTCATCGGGGTCCTAGGGTTGACCTTAACATGTAGGTCCTAGCACGCTGCTAGCACTTTCGTTGAGTAATTTTAACCTCTCCAGACACGATGATTCGCGCTATTGGGAAACGAGCGCATGCTATGCACACTATGATGTACTTTGCAATGTCTTCTATTCTCTGTACAAGCTTATCGTGAGTAATACTGTTGCGAAATTTCTTATCTTACAATCTATTTCAGCATGCTTGTTTCGAAAACCCAGTTCATCATGCCTAGCGGGGAAGCGCTTACCTTGCTTTTCATGATTGGGTTCTTCGGATTCTTTGGACAAGTACGCCCATTTTCATCGTCCTGAGGTTCATCCTTGCGAACGGTAGTTAGATTTTGCTCACAATGGGTATTCAACGTGAGACTGCAAGCCGGGGAACTATGGCGATCTATACGCTGGTACTTTGGTTCATCTCCTTTCTTTTATTTGCCACTTACCGCCTCGCAGGTTGTCTGGGCGATGATCTTCGAGCGTGTCGTTTTCCACACTGTCCCCACCCGCCTTTCTGTAATTGGGACGCTGCTAATCGTCTGTTCTGCGATATACATCGCCGTGAGTTGCCCTCCCACTTTTGGCATTGATTAAAGGACTCATATAATTTCAAGCTCACGAAGCAGAAAGAGCCTGTTGCGTCTCTGTCCATAATTGATACCATCCCATCTGTGTCTACCGGTGGGGTCATGGAGGAAGGGCTTCTTTCTTCCTCAGAGGATGCCTCGAAGATTACCAACTACGGCTCTACCCGTTGATGAGCGGACTTCGTCTCAAGGGTTTTCCCAAGTAGAAACGACTTCGTTTTACCATCTGAATGAAGAAAGGATGAAGGAACGTCCATGAATATTATACATAAAAATAAAAATACAACTAAAAATACAACGGTACGATACAGTAACGGGTTAAATAGGTCCAGATTATATCTATTTCTAATCGAAGCTCAAATGAGATTCTAAAATTTCACTTTCGATGAGTATGCTACAAGATTGACGGAGAACCGTTGCCCTAAACATGATTTGATCTACGTAGATTCTAGAATGAGGAGATGTCAAAAAGCCCCGCGATTGTTTTGTGGACGTCTAAGCCATTACGCTTGCGAGCAGAGCCATACGAATCTGGAGGGGTAACGTCAGTACTGAATACAGGATTGAATCAACAAAGAGAGCTTACAAAGAGACCATAGCGCATTTGACGGAAGTACACAGCACGACGAGAATCATAGTCGACTTCGGGATCGATTTCTATCTCGAAAGGTCAGCGAATGTCGGGCTCGAAGGAGGAACAGTGAACATACCATTAACCCTAGGAAGAGGATGCATGACGATCATCTCCTCCTTTGCTCTCGAGAGGACAGCATGATCAACACGATATGCATCTTTGACCTGCAACCACTCTGCCTCGCTTTCGAAACGCTCCTTCTGCACTCTGGTGACGTACAGAACGTCGGTGTCAGCCAACACCTCATCCAGCGACTCGCAAATGGCAACTGGGATGCCAGCTTTACGGGCAGCGGAGACTACATAGGAAGGCATGGCGAGAGACGCAGGGGAGACAAAGTTAAGCCGGACGGAATAATGGCACAGGAGAGTGACGAGGCTGTGGACTGTCCTTCCGTTCTTGAGGTCGCCGAGGAGAGTGATGGTACGTCCATTGACAGTACCCAACTCGGAGCGGATGGTGTAGATATCCAAGAGGGCCTAGACGTGGATTAATTCGGAGCAATCATGAAGGTGGATCTTACATACCTGGGTAGGATGTTCGCCAATACCATCACCAGCATTGATGACAGGAACCGGAGAGTACTTCGCAGCCTCTTGAGCACTGCCAACCTGAGGATGTCTAATAACGATGCCATCTCCATAGCAAGCCAGGGTGCGAACTGTATCGGCCAAACTCTCGCCTTTAGCCACTGACGAGCTCTCAGCAGCGACCTGCACAACCTGACCACCGCATCGCTTCATAGCAGCATCGAACGAGGAGCTGGTTCGAGTAGAAGGCTCGTAGAAGACCGTGCAGAGAACCTTTCCCTTCAGGATATCGAGGCTACCATTGCGCTCGACCTGGATGCGCATCTCGTTGGCGATCGAGAAGAGATCATATATGTCACGCTGTGTAAACTGCTTGACAGAGAGAATGTGACGGCGGTGGAAAGCAGGGTGAGGTTGGATATAAAGAATGTTGGCAACAGGCCCAAATTGGTTCTGCAACGTTGTCGCCTGATGGACCGCTGCGGTCGACGATGCTAACCCAGGCGCATGCGTCGGGACTTCATGTTCCTTTCCAGTGGCAGCGGCCGGGGGTACAGGTGCAGGGTGGCTGACAACGGACCCAGAGATGTCGCGACCTCCTTGCGTAGAAAACAATGAACCATCGAGGAAGGCAGTCTGACCATGGAGGACGACACGATGAACGGTACCAGATGTGTGTTGGACGGGCGACCAGCAAGAGGTGTTGGAGGAGAACTTCGACTTGCGGCCGATAACAACTTCAACACTGGTCTGCGATTGGTCAACAATGCCGAAGATAAGGACAGGATTGTCGTGAAGGCGTTTGCGGATGTCGTCCAGAGTCAATCTACCTTCTGTGACGGCAGTCAGGAGAAGGGGCAGGGTTTCCTCAACACCGGACCACGCGGAGGTGGGCCTTCCGGCTGCGACAGCGAGTTGGAAGGGGGTAGGCCCAGTGGAGAAAACGTCGATGACATCAAGCTTCGACCACAGAGTCTTCTGGACATCGACCGAAGGAAGACCGTCAACACCAGGATACTGCTCTGTCGTGAAGAACAACGCGAAGACAGAGACATCGCAAGTAACCTTCAGTTGCTTGGCCTTGCTCAAAGAAATAAGTAGCAGATCATCGGTGGTGCGTACGTCGGTGATGTGGACGCTGCGACTGTGGAGGCTGGCGAGTAGGAGGATAGATGCGAGCTCAGACCCCTTCGCGTTGGTTACGATGACTTTGTCCGACGGCCAGGATGTAAAGTGACCTGCAACGACGGAAAGAGGGAGGGACGAGGGCACAAAGAGTGACTTGACTTCCGCCTGGAGCTCCTCATCCAAAAAGCCGACATTCTCTGATGTTGCAGTGATGCTGAAGGCAAAGTTGCAACGGGAATGGCCAGCGAGATTCGAGCGCGCCTGCTCAAGCGTATTACGGTCGACGATGCTGTTGCCTTGGCCAACTGGTGAGATGAGAGCCGTGGTGAATCCTGCACTAAGTGAGGCCTCGGTTACGGTGACGATGTCATGATTGTTGGCAATCGCGACCTTTGGTACGAAAGCTCCTACGTTTACGAGGCCAGGGAACGTGTGGGTCTGGTGCGAGCTCTTGGAGTCCAAATTGGAGACGTCGAGAGGGAGTTTGCGAACAAGCGCCTCCGCGAGCATCTTCGCGTTCTTCACGTTCGTAATGAGCGGGACGGCGAAGTCGACAGCCATACGGCGGGTATGGTAGCCCTTGCTGGTGTAGCTAGCTGGACGACGGTAGTGGTTCTTCGAGGGCAGGTTGATGTACATGTCGATGAGATTGTTCGCAAGATGCTGAGTCAGAGAGTACTCCGACTTCTGCTTGTCGCGACTGTCATCGCCGAGGGTCTCAAGGTACTGCGAACAAGAGTGTTAAGAACTGAGAAAAAAAGAAGGGATCATGCGTACCTTGCAAGGAACCCCGTGTTCCGTCAAGAAGTCTGCAGTACCCGACGTAGCGAAAATATTGTACCCAGCCGCACTCAGTTTTTGCACTGAGGGCAAGATCTCCAACTTCTCGCGATAGCTACCGATCGACAAGAGGATGTTTTTCTTTGGCAGAACGATACCAGTCGAAATGAGTGCCTTGAGGTACGCCTCATACTTATCATGCCCAAAGCATGCCACCTCACCTGTTGAAGCCATTTCGACACCCAAGACAGGATCAGCACCCGACAAGCGACTGAAGCTGAACTGCGGGACCTTGACACCGACGTAGTCCGGAGGCAGGCCAGGATCTGGATACGACTCGACCGGGATATCGAGCATGACCTTGGTCGCCATCTCGATGGCATCGATACCCGTCACCTTCGACACGAAAGGGAACGAACGTGCCGCACGGAGATTGCACTCGATGACCTTGATCTCATTGTTCTTCGCGATGAATTGGATGTTGAAAGGGCCCGTAACGTTCAGTGCTCGTCCAATCTTTGCCGTGGCTTCCTCTATCTGACGGACAGTCGTTGGGTCGAGGTCTTGAGGTGGATGAATGAGGGTGGCATCACCCGAGTGCACGCCAGCGTTCTCAACGTGCTCCGAAATATAGTGCATGACCATCTTGCCGTCCTTAGCCACTGCATCCATTTCGATCTCCTTTGCCTGCTCGATGTACTTGGAGATGACCACAGGATGGTCACGCGAGACGTCCGCGGCCTGCGTCAGGTAACTCGACAAGTCGTCGCTGGTCGAAACGACGTTCATGGCCGCACCCGACAAAACGTACGAAGGACGAACGAGCACAGGATATCCAACCTTCTCGCAAAACTCTGCTGCGGCCTCGAAGCTCGAGAGCTCCTTCCACAGTGGCTGATCAACGCCGATATCGTCGAGGAGGCGAGAAAACTTGTATCTGTTCTCAGCTGTGTCAATCATCTCGGGCGAAGTACCATAGATCTTGACGTTCTGGCGGTACAAGGGCAGTGCGATATTGTTAGGCGTCTGGCCACCCATGGACAAGATAACACCCCTCGAGCTTTCCACGTCATAGATATCCAAAATCGTCTCCAAGTTGATATTCTCAAAGTAGAGCCTGTCCGCTTCGTCGTAGTCCGTGCTGACGGTCTCAGGGTTGTAGTTAACCATGACAGTGGGTAGGCCTTGATCACGGAGTGTTCTAATGGCACGAACGGCACACCAATCAAACTCGACGGAGGAACCAATGCGGTACACCCCTGAGCCTAGAACGATGACGCCACGGTCGTCGAAGGCCACGTCGTGCTCGACAGCATTGTAAGTCATGTAAAGGTAGTTGGTGTAGGCAGGGAATTCGGCGGCCACGGTGTCGATCTGCTTGACAAATGGCGAAATGCCAGCTTCTTGACGAAGCCGGCGCACGGCAAGTTCGGTAGAGCCAATGCAGCCAGCAATTTGACGATCAGAGAAACCACATTGCTTGGACTGTCGCAGGAGGTCGATAGGGAGGTTCGACACGTTGCAAGTCCTACAAAATAAATGAGTAAATGCGCATACATATACAATAAATAGCGTACA
Organism: Cyclocybe aegerita; assembly: GCA_902728275.1. NCBI lineage: Eukaryota > Fungi > Basidiomycota > Agaricomycetes > Agaricales > Hemipholiotaceae > Cyclocybe > Cyclocybe aegerita. The sequence goes on along the minus strand of CACVBS010000063.1, from coordinate 192,465 downwards.
TGAGACGCTGCTCGAGCTTGAAGATGTTGTGCAACTTGTTCAAGAACCACTTGTCTATATTCGTCATCTTCCAGATCTTGTCGATGCTGTAGCCACGATGGAAGGCTGTCGAGATGGCAAAGATACGCTTGTCAGTCGGGTTAACGAGCTCTTCGTCGATGTTCTCGACAAAGTCGTTCTAGCAAATTTGCCGTCAACAAAAATTAATGATGAAAGGATAGAAAATACCGACCTTGGCGAAACCAGTGAATTGGTCGTCAATGGCCCGAATCGCCTTCTGAATTGTCTCTTCGAACGTCCGTCCAATGCTCATAACCTCTCCAACACTCTTCATGCTCGAACTGAGCAGCCTGCTGACACGATTAAACTTCTTCAGATCCCAACGGGGGATCTTGACGACACAGTAATCGAGTGAGGGCTCGAAGCATGCCGAGGTAACCTTCGTAACGGAGTTCTTAATCTCGTTCAACGGAATCCCCAGGCCGAGCTTGGCAGCTATGAAGGCGAGCGGGTAGCCTGTTGCTTTGGAGGCAAGGGCAGAGGAACGAGAAAGACGGGCGTTGACTTCGATGATGCAATACTCTTGCGAGGTAGGGTTGAGTGCATATTGGATATTGCACTCTCCTACGACGCCGAGGTGACGGATAACGTTGATGGCGGTCGTCCGGAGCATGTTGTAGTCAGAGTCCGAGAGAGTCTGAGAAGGGGCGACAACGATGGAGTCACCAGTATGAATACCGAGAGGGTCGAAGTTCTGCACGAGAATCGGTGAGAACAACCGCGAAAGAAAACAAAGAAAAAAGAAACACACCTCCATGTTACAAACTGTGATACAGTTATCCCTGCAATCCCGAACAACCTCGTACTCGATCTCCTTCCATCCCTTCATACTCTTCTCAACGAGGACCTGCGGGCTAGTAGCGAATGCCTTCGCACACAGAGCCCTTAGCTGCGCCTCGTCCTGCGCGAAACCACTGCCCAAGCCACCAAGAGCGTACGCCGCTCGGACAATGACCGGGAATCCAATCTGCGTCGCAGCGGCAACCGCGTCATTCGTGTTCGTCGCGGTTAGGCTCTCGGCACACTTCTCCCCAATCTCCTCCATCGCAGCTGCAAACAGCTGCCTGTCCTCAGTCGTGATGACAGTGTCGATGGGCGTACCGAGGACCTTCACGCCGAGCTCTTCGAACTCATCCTTCAGCTTGATGCCGACGTTTAAAGCGGTTTGGCCACCGAATGTGACGTAGATCCCGTCGGGTTTCTCGAACTTGATGACCTTTCTGATGAACTCGGGCGTAACGGGCAGGAAGTAGACTTTGTCGGCGAGTCCTTTGGAGGTGGCAATGGTGGCGATGTTTGGGTTAACCATGATCGTGTATATGCCTTCCTCCTTGAGGGCCTTGATTGCCTGGGAACCGGAGTAGTCGAATTCTCCGGCTTGACCAATAGACAAACCACCGGAACCAAGGATGATGACCTTGGAGACGTTGGCGCGAGGGACACGCTTGTCGTTTTCTTCCTTCTTGCCACCTGGCATGGAGAGAGAGGGCACTGAGCCAATGGTGGCGCAGTCGACGACTCGCTGAATGAAGACGTCGAAGAGGAATTCGGTATCGCGAGGGCCGGCATTGGACTCGGGGTGGAACTGGACAGAGAAGAAGGGTTTATCTTCACAATAGATACCCTCGTTGCTTCCGTCATTGGCGTTGCGGAACAACTCCTTCCAGTTGAGAGGAAGGGAAGCCATGTCGACCTGATAACCGTGGTTCTGAGAGGTAATGTAGCACCTTCCAGAAATCGCGTCTGTACAAGGAATGTTGTGGCCACGGTTGCCGTACTTCATCTTAGATGTTGTTCCGCCGGCGGCCAACGCCATGAGCTGATGTCCAAGACAGATACCGAAAATAGGTCTGTCAGCCATTTCCATAGCCTTCTCGAGTCTCTGAATAGTTTCTTGGACGATGACGGGATCTCCGGGGCCGTTGGAAACAAAGATGCCATCAAATGGCTCGCTGTCAGCTAAAAAATCATAATTCCATGGTACGACTTTGAGTTCAACTCCGCGGTTGGTGAAGCAGCGAATTTGGTTGAACTTCATCCCGACGTCGATAGCGACAACGCGAAGGTTGCGTCCAGAAGGGTGAAGGAGCGGTTTAGAGGTTTGTTTATGAACGACGGGATGGGGAATGGAGACCTCGGCGACGAGGTTCTTTTGATTTGGGTCATTGAAGGGGATTTCGACGTACTCCTCTCTCCAGGGATAAGGGGTGGAAGGAACGGACGGAAGGAGATGAGAGTGTTGTAAGAATCCATGCGAGCGAGGTCGGCCAACCCGAGGGCCTTCTGAACGAGCGAGAACCTTTCCGAGCATGGATCCTTTTTCCCTGATCTTTTTGGTGAGTGCACGAGTGTCGACGCCATAAAGCGCCGGTACACCATTCTCTTCGAGCCATGTGCCGAGAGACGATTTTGCGAGGAAGTGGCTAAAGTCTTCCGAGTAGTAGCCAACAATGAGTGCCGCGATGTGGATGCGGGAGGACTCAAACTCGGCGGGGATAGCGTCCAATGCTTCTTTTGTGGGGCGTTCAGGCACGCCGTAATTGCCAACGAGCGGGTATGTGAGAACGAGGATCTGGCCCTCATAAGATGGATCCGTCAAGGATTCGGTGTACCCAACCATACCTGACGCGATGTCAGTAAGCTGTTCAATTTTCAACCTAAAAACATCAGCGTACCGGTCTGGAAAACACATTCTCCAGCAACACTCTTTCCCTCTGCGCCGAAGCTGATTCCACGGTACGCGGAACCATCCATGAGCTCGAGAACTCCGTCCACAGCCTCGGAACCGTCCTCTCGTAACGGGGGCGCAGTAACTGGCGACGCCGGTAGGTTTGGAAAGATACTGACCATTCTGGAGAGGCCTGGACGGACAGGGGCCGCGGTGGGAAGAGAAGGCATGATAATTCGTAATGTTTTTGTAGTCGAGGGTGGCTGTCTTCCTCTCCACCAGGATGAGAGAACTCAAATCTGAGTGGGAGGAAGAGGAGAAGAAAAAATGGAGCAAGATTAGATGTTCAAAAATCTTTGTTTGGCTCTGTATGGCTATCGATCTTCCGCCAATCATAATTCGCTCCGGCCCCGGACCGATATCATGTCGATCCCTGATCCGGCGCTCATATCGCAAGCTTCAACTGTGTAGCTTCACCTTCGAAAGTTAAGATTTGCCTTCAAGAACGCACGTTCAACGCAACACATCTCTTTACGCTATTGGTGAAAGAGCAGTCGTTTTACCGTTCTAAACGGTCCTTTCCAAGGAAAAGTCTGCGTGGAACCCCACCGTCTTTGCTTGTTGAATGACGAAAGTCAAAGACCGCTAGGCCTAGAGGGCGAGAAATCTTGGCTGAAATTATGCGGCGTTTCTGCTTAAAATAGAAATTAGCGGACCAATCACAACTCTCGGTTTCTCAATCACAGTACAGTCGAACTTCTCTTAATCCATACTTGAGGTAACCCATGACCCCCTATACCCCATAGGATTTTCGATCCACCAACTCGGTGGGCGGGGATTTGCATACCATAACCCATAAATCCGCAATACCCCATAATCCATACCCCTCCCGCGGCAAAACCCATAGATTTTGCCTGCCATTTGCCCATATTTAGTATCGATTTTCTTGACCTGTACCCGACATTTCGACATGATCCTTCTAATTTTAGTCAGGATCTGATGGGAAAGCTCCAAATCGGCCAGAAAACGTCAGAAAGCAGACCGAAATGACTCGTGGGAGCGATGCCCAGAGTCTAATCCCCCTACATTCGGCACCCATAGTGACAACTCATCACACCAAAAATCGTCAGGCTAGCCACAGATGCTGAAGGATTGCAATACCACTAGGCTCACTACAGGAACGCTTCATTTCAGTCAGTTATAGGTCACAATGTTCCTCAATTTGTTTGTCTATTTTTAGCTCTCCCCCACACATCCCATGGGCTCCCATAACCCATAGCCTGAGCCGTCCACGGAGGGGTATGGTTTGAGAGAAGTTCGACTGTATTTAAATCGTTATGTGGTATCATTCCTTTTCGTAGTACTTATTAGTTCAGCATTTGCGGAGGTGGTGTCTTGGACTAGATTCTGGCTCCAGGACTGTGAACGGGAATGGTTCGTCCTGGAGCCCTGTTTAACGTCTGCAAGGCCAGATCAATCTTCGTCCTTCCAAAACATCATGATGGAGCTCCTTACCTAAAACATCCGCATGTCAGGCAATCCACAACTGTTGCGAGGAACCCTGCTATTGCTGGATAACCCCAAACGAATGTTAGTACCGGGCAGGCTACAGGAAACCCTCGAAGGACGTACATCCGATGATACACTCTAGGCATCCAGCGATCGTAGCAATGCAAGCTATGATGGAGTCACCTATGCATTTGAAGACGCCTAACCACGCATCGTTAGATTTTCCGGCCAAGAATCCAAAATTTTGTGGGACTGGTTCGAAGTTCTCACCTCCTATACACGAGAATATTACCCTAGAAAATCGATATCGTTGTCAGGGATGTAGGAGATGTATAGGTAGTGGCTTTTGACCTACCCCATGGTGGAAAGATGCGGGTCGAGGCGGAAATCCAATGGAGTGTCCTTATATCGTGGTCGGAAGGTAATGACGTCGGTGGGTTATGACGACATGGGTGAGGCCGCTTGCAATTATAGATAAAATTAGGCACCGGAGTTCACCCATGGTGAAAAAACTTTTAAAAGAATAGTTCGGAGGACTACCATGCCTCGTGATCTGCGTTAACTCAAGAGGCTTGAACTTGAAGAAACTACTCACACAAAGGGATCTGCATTTATTGAAGGCCGACTGTACTCTAGTAGCCGATGAAACCAGCCAACATCAACAGATCTGTGAGATAACAGAGGAAGAGGCATTCGATGGTTTCGTAAAGTCGTACCGAACCTAGCCTAGTATGTAGTAGCTGTACTAAACCATGCTCTGGCATAAGAACAAAATATTTCATCCCAGGAGCCAGAGCTCGAAACTCAAGGGTTGATGTTGATCGGTGTGCACCCAATAGCGACTAGACCATTCTGCAGGTGCAATTACAAGATATCAAAAACTAGAAGTCAGATGGAAGAGCAAGAAGACGCACAAAGCTGTTATTCTGGCAACAGACGGACTGGGCAGTACAAGAGTTTCTAGAAGCACCGATCACGTTGAGAGGCGAGCAAGTAAGACCACTGTCCGGACCTCCATGTCAGGAATGCCATAGAAAGAGAAAACGAGAACAAAAGACGCACACAAGGGCGTCAAGGTTTGGGACAACGATGCCAAGGAGACTCAGGATGAAGGAGACAGGGCCAGAGCCCGCCTGGCAGACACAAATCAGTATCTCATGGAAATGCAGTAGCAAACACGTACAGATTGGACAAAGTCGCAGCACTGAACGTCTCCCGTGTTGCACTGGTTGGAGGGGCTTCCGCCAATAGTAGTGGTAGCCGGAGGCTGATCACGAATAAGCAAGGGCCCTTCTTTTGAAGGGGTAAACAACTTACGCTAGTGACGACAACGGTGGTTGGAACAGCGCTGGTGACTGGTACAACGGTAGTGGCTGGAACGACTGTGGTGATGGGCACGACTGTAGTGGCAGGAACGACGGTGGTGACTGGGACGACGGTGGTGACATCGACAGTGGTCGTCTTCGTAGTTACGACCGTACTGTATGGGGCCGGAGAGTCCGTTGTCCAGTGAGGCCTAGCAGCAGCGAGGACGGCGGTAGTCGCGAGGACAGAGGCGAAGCTGATGATGAAACGAGCGAACATTTTGCCTGAAGGACGAAGGACTTGAAGTTGAACGAAGGGAAGACCTGTTCGACTGCAGAATTAGGACCATCCTGCCTTCCTTTATTACCTTCTGGCCCCCGAGCTCCCCGACTTTTGTGCCGTGGACCCGATGGAGTACGCGCACCAGGGTGTCATCAAAGACGAACGAATGGCGGCTGGCGCCCGCGATATCCATCATAGCGCATTCCGGACGTGGAATCGAGTCCAGTTGCAGTTGCACACCTGCCAATAAAAGCTAAAAATTTGGCAGCAATGTCGGGTTGATGTACTCTTTGGGCCATGCATAGAACGATAGCATTCAACGCCGCAAAAATTCTCGCTGGCACAGGTTCGTCGCGATGTCCAGCGGCGTCAATTTCGTTCATTTATCTTCAAACAGCGTCTGATAAAGGAGAAAAAGAACACAGCGTCAGAGAGTGTTACGAACGCTTTTTGGGTTCTATTTGTAAGTCAAGGAGCCCCTCCAAATTGACCGCTAAATAATGGCTCACCTTATAGTCATGGTAAAGATGCCTCCCAGTAGCAGAGGAGATGGGAGTCATCCATGAAGCATGTCGTAAGTGTGAAGCCAACATGAGCCCGCCTGATCTGAAACACAATTCCCAACAGAAAAGTCGGCTTTGCTACCTGATCGATAGACACCATCCGGCGAGGTAAAAAAACACCCTTACAGGCGCTAGAACGAGCTTTTGCGAGGCGTTGACCGATCCGAGCTGCGGTTGAGCAAATTATCGCTGGCGTTGCGCCGAGTAAGAAGCAATTACGACGCCGCCAGCCCCGTTTTCTATGCCGTCCGAATTGTTGGGGAGGTTGTCTGGCATGCAGATATTGATCATTTTATACATCCTTTCCACTATTCTCATTTGCAATGTCCTCTCGGTGTAGATTTTGATAAGGCAATGAAGAGCCGCGCGGCCTTACTCCGGATGAAGACGATCTATGACCGAAGCGAAGGAGTTTTCGGAGCTGTTGGAGGTAGTGAATATGGGACTAGTTCGATCTGCACCACGACTGTTCAGTTCGATTATATGGTGGAATTCACGAGGACAAAATACCTGTCAATGGTGTCTCCAACCTGACATTTTGGTGACCTGGCGATCTACAATCCCATGAAGCCTTCCACTCAACCGAGACTGGGGAAACAGAGCTGAGAAACTCTTCGAGACAGAGGACGTGTATAAAAGCTTACTAGAGGGATACCCGTGCGTTGCACGGGTCCGGGGTTTCAAACTCCCTGTCTCCTTGTCTCCTGTTTCGAATATTTTTGTTCTTGTTTGCTTTTCCTGGAGGGCTTACTTATTTATTTACTCCCCCAGCCCGTTCGGCGAGAGATTTCTTCTTAGACTTGTTTTTCTTTATAGTATGAAAGCCCCGTATTTCATGTTTTTGTGCAATAACATTCAGGTCTCGTCTCTTTTTGCTCACTCGGGGCCCTCGTCTCTCATGCTCGTCTCTTGTCGCCTTCCTCTCCTGTCACTCGTCCCATTTCAACCATTGTTCAGGGCCGTCGTTGCCCCATCTCTCAATCCCGCCATCGTCTCGAGATACATTCCCGGGCTTAGCCCTACCATCCTCCGTTTTCGGGTCTTTACAGACCAAATGTTGGTCTACGTCGTGGCCACCTACTCTGTTCTTTCCTAGAGAACTCACTTCCTCGCTCCTCTGTTTCTGAATCGTGCGAGCCATGGTTAGAGCCGCATAATTGCGGAATCCATCCCCACCCGTCAGCAGGCGGTGATTCGGATGTGTCCTCATTCATTCTTTCCCTCTACACGACCACCCATAGGCACATCAATGCCCGTGCATATGCAGTGGCGGAACGCCGGAAATCTCGAGAACTGCGGCCCGCTACCGATGGGCCAAGAAGGGAGCTACTTCACGCTGCTGATCCAGTTGAACAGCTCAAGCGACGCGTCAAAATTAGAGAGGCATCAAGGTCAAACATGCGTAAATGGCAGCTCAATGAAATGGAAGAGCACAATATCGAAGAGAAAGGTAACAGTTGGCATACCTTGTTCGTTTCCGTGTTGAGCAGCTCGTTCCCGCTCCCGCCGCGCACGTTGTGCAAGAGTTCGGTTTGATGGCTGAGGTGCCTTTGGCTCCTGCACTTGCTGGTCTAGACGAAAGGAGCGAGCATGGTTTTATTACCAATGAGGTAGGAGAACCATGTGAGCCCACCTTGGTGAATGCCCTCTCGTGCAGCTCTTTCGCGCTCTCGACGCGCACGCTGTGCAAGGGTTCGATTTGATGGAGGAGGTGCCCCAGCATTCGATGTGGGCAGGTTGGAATCTGATTGGTATCGATGAGAGAACGATGTAATGGAATACGAATGACATACCTTGAAGCTGACCCTGGGCAGCTCGCTCTCTCGCTCTGCGCGCCTTTTGAGCAAGGCTCCTCCGTGTGGCTTGCATCTGTCTGAGTGTGGCAGGTGGGGTAGGAGGTCCTTCAACGCAATCCTGCGTCAGTAAACACGCTGCTGAGGAAGGGAATAGAATGCTTACCCTGGTGCTCACTCGCTGCCAGCTGGGCTGTCTTCCCTCATGTGACCGCCAGCTTCACTGCAGCTCTGAGAGTTCGGTAGTCAGCGAGCAGCAGGCGGGTCTTCGTGCCGTGCCTCTCTGCTTTGAGCTCACTCGCGCTCTTGCTGCCGTTGTCGTTCTCTGCGTTCAAATGCTGCTACGATGGCGTCGTCGAGACTGATTATGTGCTGCTGCCAATCTGACATGTCGGTCAATGTTGAATGCCAGTCGAGCGGGCTGAAGGTGACGTACCTGGGGCCTCTGCCTGCTAATTTATACATCTCATCGCAGCCCGCTATGCAATGGATTGGTCAGCCCACAGTGTGCAGTGGCTGGCAGTCGAGAGGCTGACCATCTTGACGTTGTCTGCGAGCATGGTGGTTCGAGGTGGACGCTGGTCGAGTGGATGGGTCGAGGTTCTTCGCGAGCACAGTCGTTCGAGAATCGAGATGGACGTGTAAGCGATGATCGACGGACACGGCCCGGAACGGACAGCGCTTTCTGAAGAGACTGTTGGTTATCCACGTGACCTGGATAACCAACACTTTGTTCGCTTTCTTATCTAATCTAGCGAGATAATAGCGTTGAAGGATAAGCAAAAGTTGACTCCGTCAACTTTTGAAGTTGTCCACCAGGAAAGGGATACCGTTTTAGTATTTAGATATTGGACGACCAGTGCATAGTGGTATACAATGGAGTAGCGTAGGGGTGGTGAACAGAAACAACCCAGAAGCTGCTGGGGAGTGGAGTCTCAATTTCCGGCTCGTACAATGACGTCACCTGTTCACACGTCCGCATACCCAATTACAGCCCTCCTCTCCATCTCCTGGCTCTCGCCCAACTCTCGCCACTGTTACATTGCGTCGCCTCTCATTTGCGTTTCTTTTGAACTCGGTTCCATGGCCTTATGGATCTAGTATAATTCTGCGATTTTATCACACCTTCAAGTCGACGCTTGTTGCGCTAGTGCACCAAGTTCACGCGCTGCCTTTGACTTCAACCTAGCGACGGCGCCGCTCAACGATACTGGGCTGGAAGAAGAGCCGCTGGAAGCAGAGGATATAGTGCCCTTGCCACAGCAAAGATGTCTGCACTCTATCACTTATGTTGGAACGGACCGCTATATCGTGATTTCTGGATGAACTACCAAAATTTAGCAAAGCAATTGCACGGACTTCATGCGGTACGCCGGTTTCTTCCATACCAACCTGCTGGCGCCAAAGCGTACTGGCATCAAATTTTTCTTTCAGTGACGCACGCGGTGCAGACATGACGAAGACCGACCAAATCGTCTTCCTGGCGGTTGTCCTTCCGCTCGTTGGCCTCACTCCCGGGCCCATTGTCGCTCCACAACACGCGTTGGGCACTGCTGCAAATTCCTCTACACCATGCAAGGTTAGTGGAACTCTCCCTCTCCCATGGACGAGGATTTTGGCCGGTCGTGGGGACACGGATGGACGGGAAGTAGATACGGGTAACGGTGAGGTAACTGACAGTTGTCGGACGCGAAGGCTGCCTCTGGCCGCCGAGAAGCTTCCTCTCGCATTGGCTGCTGATTATGTCTGCTGTTGATTCTTTCTACTGCTCACCTCTTCATCTGGGATGACGGAGGGACCCACATCGACCCCGAATCCCCTCCGACACAAGACGTCATTTCGAGGCTGTTCTTGCGTTTGATCAGGATCTCTGAACGGTCGAACGAAAGTCAAAACTTCAAGGCTACAAGTATGGTCCACATTGTTCGTCCTGATGCTCCACGATAGAAGCAAGCAATTCTGAGGGCCTGACGAGTCTCCGTGCCGAATTAATTTGACTTCTTGTCTTCCTGTTTTCTGACAAGGTTGACGTCTCAGGCTATACCCAATGCCCGCTCTTACCCAGCGTTCCCAGGTTTGTCATATTTTCGACGCAGCTCTTCCGCCCATTTTACTGGTCTTCCCTTTCTATCAATCCTCAAATTTACTCCAATAGCGACCGTCTGGGAGAGTGGTTCTGTAATCCGGATTATCCTCTCTTTACGGCTAGATTCCCTAGCGTCTTTTGGGGGAACGCCAAGGAGATGAAGCCTAGCTATAAATCCCAGAGCGGCTGTGTTACGCCTCCAACTTGATCCTTCTCAAGCCCTGCAACGAAGATGTTCTCTCGTGCTATCCAATTCTTACTCTTCATAGCGACATTGTTCGTTCTTGCGGCCGCCACCGGGACACCGACGACGACAATTACCATCAGGGTGAGCTTATAGTTTAGCTCAAAATACGGGACGAGAGTAACGATGTGCGCGTGCTGTAGTCCACCCCAACGCCGACGTCGATCCCGGCCAACCAGTGCGGAACTGGAAAAACGCAATGCTGCAACGCTCTTGAGAGGGTGAGGGCTTTCACCCACTCGAAGGTTCGCCAATTCTAACATTTGGGCGGTAGTCCGACGGAAGCGTCGTCGGAAACCTCCTCGGCCTGCTCGGCGTCGTCCTTCAGGGCGTTGTTGCCATTGTGTGAGCTTCAGCGTCTCTGTGTCCGAAGAAAGTTCTGACACGATGATTTGGGCAATGAAGCGGTATCCATTGTACCCCAATCGACATTCTGGGCATCGGACAGAATGAATGCCACAACAAGCCAGTTTGCTGCTCGAACAACGATTTCGTGAGTCGAGAACCTCGGTGTTTATTTTTGAGGAAGCTGACAACCCTTGCAGAAAGGTCTTATTGCCATAGGATGTGTACCCATCACCATCTCTCTCTAGTTACACCGATTAAAGACGGTTAATAAAGGGAGAGGTGCTCGCCTGGGGATGGGGTGTCTCAGAAATGTTACCGGGAGAATTACGTATATAAATTGCGTGTAGCGAATGCAGTCGCGTTGCCCGAGTATCCCTCCGTGAGAGCCGTACAAGTGGTTAGCCAACATCCCCAGAGCACCGTGATATGTCGTCGAGGCCGCCTCTGCTTTCACGTCGTGCGGGATTACATACAAAGCCCGACGTTTTACATCAGAAGTGCCTCGAGGACCCGTTTCAATTTGAGTGAGACAAGGTTTGACCCGTCGTTGAAAACGCATCCTGCAAGGAAAAAGGGCTGCCAGCGGGTCGGAGGGGTTATCTGGTTCTCTTTGGGGAAGAACTTCGTTGGAAACGCCTGATTTGCTTCCGCATGGCGTTTGTGCGCAGGATCTGCAGAGACTGTAGATGATCGACACAGGTAAGCTCATGAAATACGTCTAGGTCGATTAATCTATGAAGCACACGTATTGGACGGGGTAGCTGGGGAGGAAGGGGCGGACCCCTGACCCCAAAGAACGCACGCGCCACCCGGAATGTGAATCGGAGTTTAAAATTTCAGTTCACCCTTTGCCCGCCTGCTGCACATTTTCTTGTCTTCGTGTTCAACACCTCCTTGAACGACAATACCCTTTGCCTCCCGTTTCCCAATCCTCAATGTGAGTACTCCTCAAACATCCCCTACTCGTCGTCCATCACCTCTGTCGTTGCGTTCCGCTTGGTGTGCCAGCAACGTCGGTGCCAGTTCGCGACGTTTTGTCGTACCACTTTCGAGCCCCAGATTGCTGACGTTGCGTCTTCCAGCATGCGTGAGATCGTCCACCTGCAGACCGGCCAGGTATGTCGTCAGTGACGTGTCGTGGCTCTTCCAGACGTCTAATCCAACCCCTCCTTTCACGATAGTGCGGTAACCAAATCGGTGCGTCTAGAATTTCAGTGCCACCTGTCCAACGCTAATCCTTACATTCGCTCTCTTCATCTCACCTTTAGGTGCTAAGTTCTGGGAAGTTGTCTCTGACGAGCACGGTATTGAGCGGGATGGTCTCTACAAGGGAAACAACGATCTCCAACTAGAACGTATCTCCGTCTACTACAACGAGATCGGTGCCAACAAGTACGTTCCTCGCGCCGTCTTGATCGATCTCGAGCCCGGAACCATGGACTCTGTGCGATCGGGTCCTCTCGGTGGCCTTTTCCGCCCCGACAACTTTGTCTTCGGTCAGAGTGGTGCTGGAAACAACTGGGCGAAAGGACGTAAGTCACATCTTCTGAGCCCCCTTTTTGCATTCCAGACCCATGTAGGACATGCTCTATCGCTTCACATTCGCGTTTGACGCGTCCAATCGCCTTCATTACCTGCCTCATTGCCGCCATCATATTCTGATCGATAACTAACACCACGTTTTTCATCTCCTGATTTTCAGATTACACCGAAGGTGCTGAGCTCGTCGATGCCGTTCTTGATGTTGTTCGCAAGGAGGCCGAGGGTACCGACTGCCTTCAAGGTTCGTGTTGCTACCTTCTTCCAAGAAGGGGATTGTTTGTTGACTGGTCTGTGGCACGTGATTAGGTTTCCAGATCACTCATTCACTTGGTGGTGGTACTGGTGCTGGTATGGGTACCCTCCTCATCTCCAAGATTCGTGAGGAGTACCCCGATCGTATGATGTGCACGTACTCCGTTGTGCCCAGTCCTAAGGTATCGGATACCGTTGTCGAGGTATGTTCAGTCGTTTCGGGAGTCTGGATTTGCCCTTACCTATTATTTTAGCCCTACAACGCCACCCTCTCCGTCCACCAGCTTGTCGAGAACTCTGATGAGACTTTCTGCATTGATAACGAGGCTCTCTACGATATCTGCTTCAGGACACTCAAGCTCTCGACACCGACATACGGTGACCTGAACCATCTCGTTTCGATTGTCATGTCCGGTATCACCACTTGCTTGCGTTTCCCTGGTCAATTGAACTCTGACCTAAGGAAGCTTGCTGTCAACCTGGGTAAGTTGTGTCATGGGATAGCCTAGAACATTGCTTAACGCTCGTCTAGTTCCCTTCCCTCGTCTCCACTTCTTCATGACTGGTTTCGCTCCTCTCACCGCCCGCGGCAGCCAACAGTACCGCGCCGTCACCGTCCCCGAACTCACTCAACAAATGTTCGATGCCAAGAACATGATGGCTGCCTCAGACCCCCGTCATGGTCGTTACCTCACTGTATGCGCTTTTCCTTAACGTTGAAAAGATGTGATCCTTAATCTTCTTTGTAGGCTGCTGCTGTGTTCCGTGGCAAGGTCTCGATGAAGGAGGTTGAGGAGCAAATGCAGAACGTTCAGAACAAGAACTCCGCTTACTTCGTCGAGTGGATTCCCAACAATGTCCTTACCGCTCAGTGCGACATTCCCCCTCGTGGACTGAAGATGGCCGTCACTTTCTTGGGTAACTCAACCGCCATCCAAGAGCTTTTCAAGCGTGTCAGCGATCAATTCACTGCCATGTTCAAGAGGAAGGCCTTCCTGCATTGGTACACCCAGGAGGGTATGGACGAGATGGAGTTCACGGAAGCCGAGTCGAACATGCAGGATCTTGTCGCCGAGTACCAGCAATACCAGGATGCCACGTGAGTGCTGTGATACATAATTGCCTGGCTTATCCTGACTATCGTTCCCCTGTAGCGTCGAGGAGGAGGTCGAGTACGAGGAAGAGCCCCCCGAGGATGAGCAGTAAAATGTTCCGCCATCACGACCCCACGTGTTTTCCCCTGCTCCCCCACATCGGTTCATACTCTTTAATTGGCCTTATTCGCGTCGTCCTCTCACTTGTTCTCACCACGACCTACTTTACCTGCATGCCTTTGATGATATCCATTTCCTTACTTTTCTTTACTTTTCTTGTGGATGATTAACAAAAATGCAACGACTTTATTGTCTCCACACGTGTGAATGTTTTTCTCAACCTCATTGTGCTTTGTACGGCATCGTTCTTTTGCAAGCAGGTGATTGGCAAAAAGGGTAGGGTTCATGTGGCGAGCTAGAAGGTGAATGTTAGCTTTTTTTCTCCTGGCCTCGATTCATCCAGGCGTTCCTAGATCATTTTCGTAACCCTTGTATCAGCTGCAAGACGCCTTCCAACTGCCTCGGGGAGCACAAAAATACGACCAGTATGTTGCCTTCTATGTCCCTTGCATACTCCATCATTCATAGTCATACTTCATTTCGCAAGGGAAAGACCTCGGATTGCGACTACATTTACTCAAAGAACCCACAATCATTTGATTAATTCACTCTCCCGTCTGGCCCAGCCTTCAAGGGAGTCGCCGTGGACCACGATGGCGAGCTGTCGACGTTGTGGAGTGGGACTCTGAAGCAAGCACGAAGCTAGGACTTTTTTATGTGAGTTTCGGACAAACGGACCATTGTGAGAGGGACATTAACGTTACCGAACGTGTTGGACATGGCTCAACAGGCGGAGGCGAGGACACAGACGCCTTTGAACTCTCTCTTCGGGGTAAGAAGACGGAACGATGCTCACTGGTTGGGCGGACCAGCCAATCGAGGGTGAGCTGCGTAGCGAGTGGTAGGCTAGGGAGCGAGAAGGCTGTCGAGAGACACATTAAATCGGAAAATCTTGACGTTTCCGACTCATGTGGTTGCAGATGGGTGAAGCGCCATTGGATGGTCGGATGGTCTCACCGATGGATGGAGGATCCGGCGTTCGCTGGGAAGGATTGTGGTGGCAATTGGATGGACGAACTTATTTTGCGTTTTTATTCGACAGGGTTCATCAAATTCTTCAGGCTCTCGCTCAGCGGATTGGGCAGAAGGAACTTCCTTTCTCAGGCATGTCATATCTTTTGACCTCTTGTTTCGATATTTGGTGATGGCACGCGTAGTTGGAGCGCGTTCCTGCGAGAGCCGTTCAACATACACGGAGATTGGGAAGGGGCTCACACGGGTGATGAAAGCCGAGAACAGCTAGCCTTCCTCCGAGTCCGTTGCTCATGACCTAATGAGGCATTTCTGGAGTTCGGTCGGTCGGTTTTGGGCTGTAGACACTGTCCGAGCTGTGCCAAACGTAAATTACGTCGATGAGCGCATGGCACAGGATTCGAGTTTCTTGGAGTTGCATCGTTCTGACTGACGTTTTTTCGTGTTTCGATGACACAGATCTTTTCAGACTCAATCATATGCCAGCGTTTCCGAAGGTGTGCAGACGAGAAGAAGACCTTGGTTGAGAGTCTCCTCTGTCCGATTCTTTGCGTGATAATGGATTCCATTTCGCCAACTCAATGCCTTACCGCGATAGGCACCGAGGACAAGGCGAAGATCACCCATCCCTGATTAATCTATCCTTGCTTGCATTGACATCTTTTGCTTTACCGCGAGGCTTTAATCGTCCAGGTAGACATACGGACCCGCATGGATACGCGTCGACCAAAGCTCAAAAAAACAAGATATCTGGGAAGTATAAGAGGGCCTCGAAAGTTCATCAGCTCTCCAGTAGAACAAGCACCTTCCCTCGTTCTACTTCCAACTCTCAACCTCAGTACAAGATGTTCGCTCGTCTCTCCACTGTCTTCGTCTACGTCCTTGCGACGATGGCTGTCCTTGCTGCCGCCACCCCTCCTCCTGTCACGTAAGTGAACGGTTGAACCTGAATGGCTATCACACCATTTGTGGTCGCATTTGTTTTTCTGTTACTAATGAACTTTGGCTTACTTGCAGGTCGAAGACCACCGTGACTTCCGTGACCACTAAGACCACCACCCAGACCGACATTAAGACCACCACCCAGACTAACACTAAGACCACCACCCTCGCAATCACCACCACCGTTCCAGTGACCACCAAGGTCCCGGTCACTACCACTGTCACCGTCAAGCCGGTAGGTTGCATTGATGAAATAAATCATCTCTCAAATCGCTGACGTTTTACTTCTTTGGGAAGCCCTCTCCTACCAGCACCCCCATCAGCCAATGCAACACTGGGGCCATCCAGTGCTGCAATGACATTCAAAGGGTACCTGCTTAAACCTCATATTTTCTGGTCCCCGCTGATATCTGATGAATTGGCTGCTTGTAGGCAAACACCAAGATCGTTACCGGTCTTCTTGGTCTTCTGGGAGTCGTGATCAACGAAGTCACTGCTCTTGTGTATGTCCTTAATCTCCAATTCCCTCCGTCGAAGCCTCGCTGAGTTCTGGCACGGACAGTGGTATCACCTGCTCGCCCCTCAGCGTCATCGGCATTGGCGGCAACTCTTGCACAGCTCAGCCGGTTTGCTGCGAGCACAACACCTTCGTGAGTGTCCACTGTCCTAGTTGACGTTCTTCTGCCTCTGACCTCTTACAACCTAAACAGAACGGTATCATTGCTATCGGCTGCACCCCGATTAACATCAACCTCTAAGCGCCAAATAACGAGATGTCGTTGTAGCCTATAGAGTGGCTGCATGCAGCTGCTAATCGGAGGACCTCGGTACGATTGTGCAGCGACAAGTAGCAGGCAAGGGCTTACGGCATTAAATGGGTTCTTTCTCTCTCGTCTCGTCTTATTTTTTTCTTCCGCGGATATGTATCTCGTTTGATTTGATTGGCTGGCTCGCCGTCT
>CACVBS010000063.1:2879-163628 GCA_902728275.1 Cyclocybe aegerita | reverse complement strand
CGCCAGCCTCAATTGGGATGCTAGACAGATTGACGTAAAAACTGCCTTCTTGTACGGCCTTCTCCCTGATGATGAAACCCAATATATGGAACAACCAGAAGGATTTGAGGAGCCAGAGAAGAAGGATTGGGTCTGGAAATTGCAGCGAGGGCTATACGGTATGAAGCAAAGTGGGCGCATTTGGAACCAGACAATGAACGACGCGATGATCGGGTGGGGCTTCACCAAGCTAACGAGCGAGCCGTGCATTTACTATCGAAAGACCGACACCGGTACGATAATTGCCACCGTCCACGTTGACGATTTCCTTTCTATCGCAGACTCCACATGCGAAAACGATACCTTCGAGATACAAATGCAGGGCTTATGGGAAATTTCGAGCAGACCAGTAAAGTTCTGTGTCGGGATTGCGATCAACTGAAATCTTCAGGACAATACGGTGTGTCTCTCTCAGACTGCACTAATTGACAAGGTCGTCTCGCAGTTCGGTCAATCCGACGCCCATCCAATCTCGACCCCCATGGACCCTGGCCTAAAACTCTGTCGCCCTGACCCCAAAGACATCACACCGACCGAACGCACTCAGCTCAACAAACTTCCCTACCGCTCCTTAGTAGGATGTCTCATCTACCTAGCCATTGGCACTCGCCCCGACATATCATACGCTGTCCAACAATTGTCTCAATTCCTCAACTGCTACACGTACGCACACTGGACCGCTGCTACACGCGTAGTAAGGTACCTTAAGGGAACACGATCTCTAGCTCTTCGCCTCGGAGGAAAAGGCTCCATTCGACTCCTCGGCTTCACCGATTCCGATTGGGCAAACTGCTTAGACACTCGTCGAAGCGTCGGTGGATATGGGTTCACACTCGGGTCCGGGGTAATTTCGTGGACCTCCAAGAAACAATCCACGATTGCCACTTCTACGTGCCAAGCAGAATATATGGCAGCCTTCGACGCATCGAAGGAAGCCATGTTCCTACGCAACCTTCTCTCCGAAGTCAACTTTGCACCCAACCAACCCACAACTATCCTCTGTGATAACAATGCCGCTATCATCATTTCCGAGGACCCTCTCCATCACAACCGCACCAAACACTTCGACATTCGCTATCACTACCTACGGGAACATGTTCAGACACACGACATTTCCTTGGCATATATCAATACTAAAGACAACCTCGCCGACATCTTCACAAAAGCGTTACCTACCCAACAATTCATTCGCCTGCGCTCTTTCCTCGGTCTGGTTTGACACCACGATTCCACGTGAGGAGGAGACCGTTTCTGCGGTGAGGAGGAGTGTTACGAGCTTGACTGTTTAGATCACACCGCACCATCGGTCAAAGGACCATTGCCCCCTTTATCACGACGCGTATGTGTCGCGCCCCCTCCTCTTTCTCTCATTTGCAACACCTACCTCTCTTTGTCTGTTTAGAATGTATATATACACTGGTAGTATAGATGGTCTCACCTCAGTCCAAGTATTCGGTGACTGAGGTGAGCCACTTATATCTTCATTCATAACTTACTTTAGCTGACAGTACCATAGACCCTTTCCTATTTGTCTATCTAGGTACAGAGCCATGTTTAATACAGTCCAAGTATTCGGTGACTGAGACCCTTTCCTATTTGTCTATCTAGGTTCGGATTTCTACAGGTTATAGGTAGAAAACTCGAAATTGGCCACTGCAAGTGCATTTGGCATTATTAACTCCTGTATTCTTGCATGGAGGTACCTATATGGCTACTATTAATATGCATATATGTTACAGCTCGCATAAATAGCCTGGGGAATGGGAAATGGAGGGCGCATTTCTGGCTTTTCAGGGGGAGGAGGAAGGGGTGCTTATATTATATTAAAAGGGGGTCTATACCATGCTATGTGATTGTAAATAGTGAGTAGGGCACTGGGTGAGACTGACTGAAAAGTTCTACAGGTCTTGGATAATAATTGGGGGAGATACAGAAGTTCGCTTTTTGTGATATTGAGGGATGAGGAGTGTTGTAGGTATATCTTTGGAACAAATGAACACGTGGAGACGCTGAATAGCGCGTTTTGTAGCCTTTATCAACCTCTATCTGAACGCATAATGTTTTGGAAGGATAGATACATGTGTGGCATAGAGATTTGAGTGCGATTTTTCGGTTTTTTAGCACATAAACATCGAAAGGCCCATTGCATAACCAATAATGCATGCAAGTCCATTATTATTGGCTCGTTCTGAAGCTCTAGTGGCATACTAAATTATTGGCTAGTTTTTATGAGGCAGGGACACATGAGAGGCAGAGCATTAGGTGCGCATTTTCGCATTTTTGTGTATAGAAGCACAGTTTAGGCCATAACATCGCCAAAAATGGCTGTATTCACATGTTCTGGGTGTCTACAGGTAGCTATGAATTCCCTCAAAATTATCGCGTCATCGCTCCCATCAATTTCCACCCGGGGGGAAGCCAAACGAGTCCAAAATGTGCCAGCAATGGCTATTTTGATGCCAGATCCCAATTTAGCAGCTTGTGCTAAAAATAAACGCGCGCCAAGTTAAGGTGACACCTCATACGCGCCGTTTCGCAACATTCCACATCCCAGATTCTCCTGATTTTTTTATGACATACAGTAGCATACTATCACATTGGCCCTGGGCACTTTTTTCACAAAAAACGGCCCTGGTTGAGGCTGCAGAGCAAACAGGTCACATGACCAGTTCTCTGCAGTGCCCCGGGGTCCTGCTTGGCCTATCCTGCCCCCATTCCACCCCCTCCTGCACCTCCCACCACCTGCCCACCCCGGAAATGGATGCTTACTAATTTATTTACCCCCTCCTCATCACCCTTGCAGATGCCAGGCACCCGGCAACCCCTCCCTCTTATTAGGAGAGCCTTCCCAAAGTGGAAGGTAGCATATTGCCCTCCAGGGCTTAAATTCATAGTTAGGAAACTGCCTTGTATTTCTATATTTTTCTAACTTACATGGCTGCCTTCTCCTTCACGTCATCGTTACTTTCACCCTGGCTAAATGGCTCCTTGTTCCTGTCTCCGTCTTTCTCCATCTCCCATTCTGCGTCTTCTTCATCCAATCACCGCTCACCATCGCTCTCATTGCCTTTCTCTGAATCCTGCTCTTTCTCCTCCTCGTCCTCCTCTCCATCCCCTTCATCTTTTGGTAACCGCTTGCATTTTTGACTGGAATTCGCTGTCACGCTCTCGAGTTCAGTCTCAGACTCGGATTCAGATTCAGGTGTGCAGTCATTTTGTCGCTGTCCGATGTGCTTCGATTCCATATCTTTTCCTTTAGGAGGCTCCTGGTCTGCATTGCGGAGGCCCTGATGAGCCTGATGAGCTGTATCTTCTTCGGCCTGTGTATCTTCCTCGGCTTGCATAGGATCTTTGTCCAGAAGTGATGCAGTCGGCTGTGATTGGGGGGTCGTCTGTGACTCTGTTGACGCGAGTGTAAGCCAAGAAAACAATGAAAAGGAAGAGGATGACAGATGCATGGAGAACCAGGATCTAACGCTATCATCAGCAGCCTTGATCTCTGTCCAAGGCAACATCTTGAAAGATCAAGGAGACCAGAAAGCAATTGTGTTTCGCCTCAAAGAACAGAAAAAATGAACTTCCATATCTTCAGTTCAACTCGTAAAAGAAGTTCTGGTTTCATGAGGATCTCGAATGACTCCTATGCTATCCAGTTAGTCATTGAGAACATAGTAGTGATGGTAGAACATACAATCAATAAGTCCCCTGGATTGATTTGTTTGTCCGCGAGCAGGAGACTCAACAACAAGAACAACGGAGAAATAGACAGTGCTATCTCTAGTGGCAATTTGAGACCCTGGAGTCGGTATTTGGCAATAAGACCGCAAATATATTCCAGGGATTTCGCCTGATTGGGCAAATTTTGAGCGAGTTGATTGAGTTGACCCAGAGTGTTCAGGAAATTGGGCAGTCTGTCGCTCATTCGTGTATGCGGGCCATCCAAATTTGAGTTGGTGTCACAGATGTAGGAGAGGTGGGTGATAGCCAATTGAACATTTGTGAGTACCTTGGACGTTTGAGAAATTTGTCCTATACGAAACAAGACTTCGAGATGGCGAAGGTGAATATTGGGTTTGTTGGAAGTAATTCTTTGGTTCCTCAAGGCGAAGACCTTCATATTTTCATGTGCATTAGAGAGCACAGCCGTCCAATCGCTTATCTTATCCCAAAGCTAAGGCAAATGTTTGAATTTTGTGTAATGCAAGCTTGGAGACGGTTGGTATCCACCTTATTCAAGGGCGTATTTCCTTCCTCTGGGATAAGAGATACTGACAAAGGTCTTTGTATGAGCAGTGCTCCATTGACAAGAGCGTGCACATCGAGAAGCCGATAACCGTTGAACATCAAAAAGATTTTTGCCAGGGTGGCCTTGTTGGTGGCTCGGGCATTGCGCACATCAAGCTCATCGAGAGCGACTCAAATGGAAATCACATCTTGTTCAGCATGTTCTGAGAGTTCCTTGTCTAGCTTTCGGACATGCTCCCATAGTTTCTGTACAATAGTGTTCTGTGTCACTGTAAACCCGCTTGAACATCTAGTAAACGCACCTTGAAATGCCCTCCCTTCACCAATCCCATGCCCAAATCATCCGACTGTGTCACGATCTTCATATACCATGGAAAACCCTTCAAGAAAGGCGACGTTTCACGAACAGACGGTGTCAAGGATCTCCTTGGGCTGCTCACTAACACGGACGGTGAGCTTTAGAGTTGCCATGTCCTCTGGCACACCGTACTCACTTCTGACAACTGTTTTTTTTTGCCCTTGTCTTGTTTGTGAATGCATTCGTGATGTCTAAATTTTGCAGGTCGAACGTAATTACTGGGTATCTAATTTACTTGTCTACAAGAATCTACATAATCTATGGGGAAAAGGTGTATACCCAGGGGAGGGATGGTGAATGAGCGGAAGCAAAAGTTGCTTCGATGAATTGGGCCCTGTTGTGGTAGGCAAGTTTAGGGTAGGCCGTTTGCCGTTTGTGCTATCAGGTGATGTGGGTGAGGCAGCCCAACTTGGATGTTTGGCTGGGGATTGTTTGTTCCTATAGGCAACCAAACAAATTCTGGGGAAAAATCAGAATTTGTTTGGTTGCCTATAGGAACAAACAATCCCCAGCCAAACACTCTCGTTTAGGAAGGCGGTGCTCTGCGCAGCCTACCCTAAAGTCGCAAAGCACAACTGGCGTTCGCGAAGTTCAACTTCTTTTCTCAACCGTCACCATTGTTCATGTACATACGGAGGAGATAGTTGTAGAATTGAAGAATTATCACCTTCAAAACGCCAAGGCAAGATACGTCTGAAGGAGGTGCTCCTCTGAAGAAAAGGAGACACCTGAATCCGGTACTCTGAGTGTTTTATTGAATATAGTATGGAGTGTTGATAGTATCGGTGAATACAGGCCATGTTCATAGACATCGAGGCAGGCATTACCGATGACAAGGAGGAATACGTACGAGGTGAGACGGAAGATGAGGATGAACATGAACGAGAAGGTATGAAGATTCTAATTTTCATGCACAACAATGTACTAATACATGGTTTCCTGGTAGAAGATATCTATGACAACGTGCAGTCTTATATCGCAGTTACGCAACACTCGCGCCTCATGCAATCCATAGGCGATGCTGGAGAAGACGCCTGGGAAGAACTGCTAGGGAGAGCCAGGGAACGCGGGCGAAGTTCGTCAGTGACAGAGAGACTCCGAAGCAACGAAGAGGTCAGGCTTGAGGGGAACGACAGAATATTTGAGATTGGCTGTCTAGTGTGTTGCCTACGTTGTTAATTTTTGTCTCTCTACTGACACTACTTAGGTCGGCCATGAAGAAAGCACTGTGTTCAAGGTTTTGTCCCTAGCAACGCACCCTACCCTCCCTCAGATTCTTGCTCGTTCAATAACTGCACAAAGCACTATTCCTGGCCGCATCTACGCCGAGGTCGACAGCATGGATCAAGCCCATGTGCTTGCCCTCCAAATTTCAGAACTTGACCCCAGTAATATCCGCCCTGTCTCAATGGACGAACAAACCAAAATGCTGACTTGGGCTAGCCCCTACAGGCCTGAGGATCAGAAATGGGTTCAGGTCCATGATAAACGTGCTAAATGGAAGAAATACAAGGGGGATACAGGCCTGCTTGTCAAGAGGAAGGAAGGATTTTTGGTTGGATTGATTCCTCGGATTGGAAAAGAATCCTGCCCACCACAGGCACTTGCACCGCATGACGACATGGTCAAAACTTTTGGTGTTTGCAAAGTCAAAGCTTTGGAGGTGCAGAAGCGGTATATTTTCAAAAAGTGCACCTACACGCAAGAGGGCATCTTACTGGTACCAATCGACGAAATTGACCTCATAATCACCTCTGAAATCCTCCCTTGTTACCATGAATTTCTGTTATTTTGTGATACTTTGTTGCTTGAAGAAGCGACGCGTTTAAAAACCCTCAGTCAGGTTTTGCAGAAACGTCTCCAGCTCCAAGATCAAGTCAAAGTCATCAGAGGTGAATTCGCGGGTGTGTTGGGAGAGGTAGTGGAGGTTGGCAACGAAGAGGTCTTGCTGCGCCTTCCTTCTCAGAACATTGTGGCGCCCTTCAGTATCCTAGAGGTCTGCCCTCATTTCAAGGTTGGAGATCATGTCGCTGTCACCCATGGTGAACACAAGGGGTTCAAAGGTTGGGTGATGTTTGTGTATGCCGATACACTTGTTGTGCATATCGCCCCAGAAAAGGAGGCAAGTTCCACTTCGTCTGCCATTTCTATTTCTAACGAATTCTAGATCAATGTCATAGTACAAGAAGTGGTTTTTTACAGTGCTCCTCACTCAACAGTACTACGTGTTCCTAGACGCCAACCACGTAATTTTCCTGGCCAAAAAGATTTCAACAAAGTTCACAAAGGAAAGTGCGTCATAGTGGTATGCAAGCACCCTTTGAAAGGCACCAAGGGACTTATCAAGGAGACAATGATACAAGATGTGGCTGTCATAGAAATGGATACTACACACAAGCGCCTCCATATTCTGTTCAGGAATTTGGCTTTTCTGTAGGATCATTCAAATTGGTTTATGAGATTTACTAATGTCTCACTCTAGGGAAAATGATGAGGTCACTAATGAGATTCTCGGGTCTTGAAACTCCTCTGGGCCAGCTGTTGCTCTATCTGTTGCCGAGCCTTTTTTCGAGTCTGAAAATCCAGGTACACCAAGCGGAGCAAGCACCTCGAAAACGCCAATGCCCACCACTTCTCAATACATGCCATCAAAGACTCCTGCTTGGGAACCGTCCTCTCATACTCTGGCCCTTTCATCTCTAGGTCTACCTTCCATGGTACCTGCAGCATCTATCCCTATGGAAGACCGCGACATGTTGTGGCTAAAGGACTCTCGTTTCGAAGGTG
The DNA here is from genome assembly GCA_902728275.1 of Cyclocybe aegerita. Classification (NCBI taxonomy): domain Eukaryota; kingdom Fungi; phylum Basidiomycota; class Agaricomycetes; order Agaricales; family Hemipholiotaceae; genus Cyclocybe; species Cyclocybe aegerita. The sequence continues at coordinate 156,199 of CACVBS010000063.1, read as the reverse complement.
TTTGTGTGAAGCTCCTAGAGAAGAATACAGTGAACTGGAAGGTGCTTGAATTGGTTTCTGTGTCTGGTGATCAAGTCCGTGTCAAGGACCTGCAGCTCTGGGGGGAACACACCATCGACATCGCCAACCTCCAACCTGTGGTTCCTGATATGGTGGGCGATTTTGTTACTGTCACCGCAGGTCCTATGGCAGGGAATATATTCAAAGTTCGCTCAGTGGATCAGGAGACTTGCACGATCCAGAAGTGTGGCACTCGTCCTGCCAGAGGCGAACAAGATCCTGTTGTTTCTACTAGACGTTTAACCTGCATATACGGTCGCTAGCGCGGATTTGTACAACTTGTATCGGATGGGAATAAATCTCTTGTCATATGATGAGACGCGTCATTCGATCTTGCGCCACTTTTCCTTCTTTGTTTAGCACCGCCCACCTGATTACCCTATCTACTCCAATCGATGCCTCAAATGCCTGCTCGAGCTACAGAAAAGCCCTGTGATAAGCTTTCAAAGAAAGAACTTCAAGAGCAAAATGAGCAACTGTTGGCTCGAATTGCTGATCAGAACCGTGTCATTGCCAATCAAGGACATCAAATAGGTACTTTTTCCTTGATCAATTCTGACGATATCACATTTAATTGAACCCTAGATAAAATCCAGAAGAAGGACGAGTTGGGAAAACCACTTCCTGAACTGATGGGCAAAGTGGGGCGTGGCAAAGGGAAAGGGTTCTGCTTAGAGGTCAGCATGGGCGTATGTGATGACAAGGAACACCCAGAGTTTAAGGCGATTAGGGTGCGTATATTGTATTCCTGCTTGTATATATGTGAATATCTGACACATATATGCAGTCTTACGGCCTCAGGGGGTTGTCACTGCCTTCAACAGAAAGTATCTGGATCCGATGAAGACTTGGAAGGAACAGAAGTGGGATACATATACAGAGATGAAGCAAAATGTATTGCTTTATTCCGTTTCAGAGTTGCATACTAACAATTTCACAGTTGATTGACGCTTATCCTGTCTTCAGCTACTACAAGAACGTGTGGCCGATCAAGGCCATCACAAAACAAAATCTCCAAACGTCAAGGAAGAAGTGGAGAAAAGACAACAAAGCAATGCCCAAAGAGGTGATTTACTCATGGCCGCCATGGGTGATGTCGGTCACATGAATTTGTCACACCGGGCAGATTGAGTGACAACTTTGAAACCTCAAGTACTGCCCCTCCTTCTGCAGATTATGCCACAAAAATTTAACAGTAGCTACTTAGATATATGGAGTCCATGAATATAAAATTAGAATCTCGTATGTCCACCTCTTGCAGCTAGGACAGCCTTAACACGATGATCCATGTTTCCAATTTGATGATTGATGACCTCCACGGGAATCTCCTCCCACGCACGCAAAACGGCAGCACGCAGCCCATTGACGGTTGTAGGCGGGTGTGGAAGATGTCTGAGTGTTGATTTAAGAATGTGCCATAAGGGTTCAATGGGGTTTAGGTCGGGCGAAGAAGGAGGATGTGGGAAGAGTGGGATGCCATGTTGGGCAAACCACCTCTTCGTGACCTTGCTGCTGTGGCTAGGAGTGCCATCCTGCTGAAACCTCATATTCCCTCTCTCTTGATCCAAGAGATAATAAAGAGGAAGAAGAACAGGCTCAAGGACCTGTTCTTGGTAGTGTTTAGAATTCATACCTCCTCCCTTTCCCCCTGGGTACTCCAACACCACCAAAGGCCCTTTCTGATCCTTGACAATGCAGCCCCAGACCATGACGTGTACTGTTGACTGCTTGAAGGCTGGGACTAAACATTCCTCCAATAGTTCTTCATCTGGGTGCCATGTAACATAAATCCGGCCGCGATTATCCCCAAGGTAAACATAGCACTCGTCAGAAAACATAGTGCATCGCCAGTTGGAGGGCCGGAAAGATTGATGGATGCATGCCCAATTGAGTCATTTTCGTTTATGAAGAGGTGAGAGGTATGGCACCTTGCGCGCAACCCTCCGGTGAAATCCCTGTGCAGCGATGACACGTCAAACAGTCAAAGGTGACACACGGGTGGCAAGTTGGTTTGCGATCTCCGTCAATGGCATCTGTTGATGCTTGATGACTTCATGGATGACCTGCCATTTGCCGTAGTCAGATAGCTTCTCAGACGGACCTGGCCGAGGTTTGTTGGATGTTTCCCCGGTCTCCAGATAATGTTTGTATATGTGTTGCGCTGTGCGCTCATTGACATTCTCATTCCGGCCCGCTGCCGCCACGTTTCCTGAGGCCTGGGCATATCCAATGATCCTGTTTTGTGTGGGTGTGTCGACCTCATGGCATGAGGTTTTTGGAGGAGCCATTCATATGTACGGAGAAGGCGCATAGAAGACAAGAAAAGGTAAACAAAGAGACGTGACCTAAGCAATGTGACCATAACTATTACATAAGCGACATCACCCATGGCGGCCATGAGTATCTTGAGGTGGCCCACAAGGCCATAAAACAATCAAACAAGCTTGTCATGGAGCAGTGTGCACTTGCGAAGCGCCAGAGGCAGGAGAAGGCTGTATTGAAGGGTTCCTCAAAGGAAGGCACTGAAAGGTCAGAAGGTGTTGCAGTGGACAAGGTATGTTTATGTGGTAATCAAAGTATAATGTCCTCTATTTCCTCTTTTCTAGACTTCCTCTGGGTCAGGTCAGAAACCCTCAGATGAACGGCATGGCCAAAAGAAGAAAACGAGTGATGAGGACAAGGACAGCAGCAGCAGCAGCAGTGACAACAGCAACAACAGCAATGATAACGGTGACAGCAGCGACAGCAACAGCGAGGAGGATTCATCAACCGATGATGAAGATACAGTCAAGGAACCTCCTTTCTATCTGCTGCCACTCTCCTAACAATGTGTTTTTCCCAGATTCGCTGTCAAGAGGGAAAAACTGCGCCCCCCCAGAAAGGAGTCGCCAAAGAGAAAATATCAGCAGTTACAAAACCAGTGCAACAATCCAAGCAGGCGATGGCGTCAAATACTTCCAAGAAGATTACTGAGGCAACAAAGATGGCGACACGACCTGAGCTCTGGCCCACAGCGGCGACGGTGTCAAATACTTCCAAGATAATGACTGAGGTAACAAGGACAGCGACACGACCTGAGCCCTGGCCCATGGCAAAGGCTTCGACTCAGCCTGCATCCAGTAGTATCCCGGCAAAGAACTCTGTCAAGGAGATAACAACACAAAGCCAGAAGAGCAACGCAGCTGCAGCAGAGTGAACGAAAGGCAAGCCGACTGACGACAGACCTGCAGACAAGTTGGCAAAGCAGCAAGCTGCGGAGGAGAAGGCAGCTGGCAGCAAGCAAACGAAGCAGAAGACGATGAAGCAGAAGACGACGAAGCAGAAACCCAAAGAGGACATCCTGCTCAAGGAGAGTGAAGGCGAGAAGATGACCACAAAGGCGAAGAAGAGCACTGTGGCGACTGCGACGTCAACGCATGCTTTGTCAGAGGTGCCAGAGAACATCGCGGAGGCAGGCCCGACAATCTCTTCAGAGGTCTCCACTACTGACACAGCAGGTGGGAAATGCAAATCAAAGGGAAAGGAGAACAAGAAGAAGAAGGAAATCAGCGAAACTATGACAAGGACCACAAGGGCTACAGCCAAGGCCGCAAAAGACATAGGGGTATGTCATATTGTTTCTTCTTATCGCATTTCTGATACCATTGGCAAAATAGTCTGATCAAGGACATGAAAAGGTAAAAGGTTTTTGAACAAGTGTTCAAATGCTAACGAAACACCTTTTCTCTGGCAGCGGAAGTGTAATAACAGCGAAAATGAAGAGCCTGAATGCCTGAAAAAGAAAACGGTCAAGTCCCCCTTTTTCCTCATTATTACGTTCTAACCGAAATTACAGAAGATGACCCAGTGCCCACACGACAGTGACTGCGAGCTCGAGTTCCCCGAGGAGCCAAGCTCAGCGCTGCAGGCCATGATCGACTATTACGAAAGCTTGGGCCCAGAGCGCCACACCACACTGAAACTCAAGGCGGTGTTTGAGATTCACACCCAATTGGTCAAGGACACTGAACGCCCATGCCTTTTGCAGGATGCGCACGATCACAGTTGGCCTCTAATAATTGACTTTGAGAAGCTCCCAGGACATATCTTCAAACTACACAAGCAAGTGGAGGGTCTTTGCAGCAACAATATCGTTTTCGAAGTGTCCATCCAGTGGAAGAGGTGGGTTGAGTACGCTTTCGAGACTAACTTGACAGCGTTGAAGTGGGGCAAGATGTTGGTCATGGACGTATTCCGCGATCTCGGCCAATATGCCCACACCGGCTAGTACGTCTATCATGATTAATGTCATCATGTTCTGATTCTCTTTAGTTATGGGGCCAAGGGTGCAAGCATTATTGGGAATTGCATCATTGGCTTTTTCCCTATCAAGAGAAGTCTCAAGGGGTCGATAGAGGAATGCGTCAGATCTGTGGTCACTCGAAACCTCGAGAATACGAATCTAACGGCATCGGCGCGCGAGCAGTGGCAGAAATTACCCGAAATCAAGTGGGATTTCATGCACATCCTGCAGAATTTCGTAGTTCCGTATGTCGCGAATGCCCTCATCGCAGAGGATACCAGCAAGAGCGAACACGACGCGGATGTTGTCCGTGTGGCGAGTCAAGGATATGGGGAAGAATTCAACGACCTCGATGACAATGAAGAGGCTTTCGAGGATATCAACATTTGTGTGCTGAAGAAGATTCGAGTATGTGGTGTTCATGGATGTTATATCATATTAATCGTCCACTGTAGGGGAAAAAAAAGGGGAAGACATTGTCGCATCACCCAGTTTTCGCCAGGAAAAACACGGTACGTACATCACAACTTTTTTGGGATTGGGAGGTAGCTGACATAGTCCCAGTTTGTACCAGAGACTCAAGGTGTGTTACTTCCAAGTGGCATTGACCCTCAAATGACGATGCCAACTTCCAGCTACCAAGACTCAAATGGATTGCAACGCCAATTGATGTACGTACTGGGTTTCATGAACCTGTACTGGTCTTGATTTCCTGTGTACAGACATTTCCTTTCTTCGGATTCGTCGTTTATAGCTGTCTTTGAAGGATGGGGATTTTGCTACATGGGTGAGGCATTTAAATGGACCAATGTACAATAGCGCAGGAATTGCACGCCCTGTCACTGTAGCCCTATAGCAGGGCATTCAACACCCACATTTAAGCTGTGTTCGAAAGCGGCGCGTTTGGTGGCCCACTCAGATCAGTACATCGGCTAGCTTCTGAGAAAACACTCACCTGCCAGACTTTAAAGGCAGGCAATGAGACCGCCTTCATAGCAGTCCTAAAGGCCTCAAAAAGTGGCTCAGGAAGCTGTAAAAAGGGTGCCATTTACGGCTCATTGAGCCGACATTAGGCGGTTCATCTGACCGACTCGGGGGCGGTCATGTAGGCCAACTTGAGACGGTATATTCTGGGGTATACTAGGGCGGCTCAATAAAATGTAACGACTTTCTGCAGTGTGGGGCTGAGTCAAGAGAGGGTTGGGAAAGGTCGTGGTGGTCAAAGGACAAAGACTGTTTTGCCAGGTTTGGATATGGAGATTTGTCTTATCTTATCTCACATCAGGTGATCTCGGATCTCGGACTCTCGTCGTCTCATTGGGCTTCACCGGCACCGGTCATCACTGTATCTTTCCACTCATCCTCTGACAACGATACTGAGCGAGCAACACTCTAAATGCCCCGTTGTATCCTCCTTGCCCTCTGCCTCACGCTTATAAGTCGTACTTTGGTGATACTGTATCGTCAAATCAGGAACGCCGGCAGCAGAACAGTGGTGGCTAGACGTTGGACGAGAGACAGTGGTGCTTGCAGGTCTAGTTTTCTTCATAACCTTATGCATATCTTTCAGGATCTCTCTTTCAGCATCCGTCCGACCACCTGGATCTCTCCTGATATTGCATTCCCAATGATCGTCCACCTCACCCTGTGCTTGTCTGCATCGTCTCCATCCCTTCTGTTCCATCTACCCTCGCGGTCTTTCTCTGGTTCTCTGTCGTCAAATTTTAGGTCTCTCCATCATATGCCCTCCTGGTTATCGATCTTCACCTTTCCCATCTCTCCGCCATGGAACGAACTTGAACTACCATGACATGCCGAGAAGCCCTCTACGCCTTCGTTTGAATTGTCCTCCTCTCGTCTTTCCAGGGCGATGGGCGACTTGCGTGGTGCAATTCATCATTGTGACAAAGTGGGAAGCTTGTCTCCTCTCCGCGTTCTCAATCTCGGTTTCCTTTTCTACAAGGCACTCGGATCCTCAGGTTGCCGACACTTCACCCTCGTACAAATTGGCGATTCTCTCGCCAACTTCCGTCTGGCTATGTCCGATATACCCTAGTGACCATAACTCCGAGTCCTCTCCATGTCACCATTCGACCCAGAACGCTCTTCTAAAACCCTTCCCAGTCGAACACAAGAGGAGGAGGAAAGCCAGTACATCAATCGTGCCCTCTCCACTTTTGTACATCTGCATTGCGCACGTCGGCGGTAGCACCTGGGTCTTGTCGGTCTCTGATTCTCCTCTTCTTTGTTCTTGTTTATAGGTGATGTCGCATGGGCCTGTTGGAATCCAGTCGCGCATTATGAGAAGGGATGTCCTAAACACGATCATGTCAGGGGTGTATGCACATCCATTCGCTCTTTGTTAACTTAAACCTCAATGGGTGCTGTTTCTCATTCTACACGCCTGCTAGGGATGGTTTTCTCCCTTCTTTCCGTGTCGCCGACGATAGATATGGGGTGGAAAGGTGGCTTAATCCGGTTCCAGAACCCATTGGCGTTGACGTTACAGGCGTACAGCGGTGTTAACAACTGGATAGCCGTCGTTCACGTCTCGAAGATCTGTGCTATTCTCTCCTCCTTCGGTATGATTATCTCCAATCTCGCTCAAATTCCCATCTTCAACCGGTGCAGGTGACCTCGTGGACCTCGAATTTGCTAGCTAGCCCATCATTGCCGTCGATTCACTCAGGGAAGCTGCAAGAATCCTCAACAAGAAATTCGGACCACACTAGCTATATTCGTGGCTTTGGAGAGAACGAATAGGAATGTTTTCATGGGTTTCACTGTGGAAAACGGTCTGTGTGCCCCATTTCCGTGTCTTTGCGATCAACATAACTTATTCATTGTTTCCAGCCGGCGACATATGCCCCGTGTATCTTACGAGCCTTCCAAAAGCCATCGCTCCCTTACTTACGCCCAGCCGAAATGAGACCCCCCCTCTACTCCGAAGAATTGGAATAACCACATCCAATGCGTCGCGACCTCTGTCATCGCTTCCATCCATTAATTCATTAATTATGGAGATCAATCAGTTCTTGGCAAGACTGACGGAAGGCCGCGTTGCCTGTTGGGACTTTTTCCGTGGATAAAAGTCTTCGGCCCGACGCACCCAAATTCAATGTTTCGCGCTTCATCATCGAGGACCGGAAGACGGGAGAGACATTGCCCGTGCCAGCAGCTCCGTCCGAAGCCAAGGACAATGCGTTCTTCGGGCGAAGAGTCCGCGCGGGCCGGGCTGTGGGCTCGCTCATCGATATCGCGATGCTGGTGTGGACGACGGATATGAATACTCAAGGATGCTGGGAAGCAGGCCATTGATTTTAAATGGGGATGTAATGATGTGAGTATCACATATCTCCTTCATTTCTGTTTGTCCCCATCTCCCTACCTCCTCCTCTTCCCGTTTTCTTTTTGCTTCAAAGGCTTTCAAGGGCCTAATATCGAGGCGGTTGATTGCCAGCCGCTTCAGCCCTCCTCCGACGCTTCAGTGAAATTCCCCTTCATGTCCGACATTGCCGAGATCCCGGAGTGGACTCTTGCAGGGTCCAACAAAGTATATTTCGATTGCGAGCCTCCAAGGGAGCAGATAACGACGTCACCTACTATCTTGGAGGGCGTGGGGCATTTTACGACGACTATTCGCTTTTAGAGCAAGCACACCAGTAAGTACAGCTTTGCCCAATCAGTCCAACTGCAGTGCATGGGAATGTGTGGAGTTCGAAATTTGACAGTCGGCAGTGTACCCTATGCCTCGTGCTTTACATACGTCCTATCGTATTTAAGCCTTCGGCGTGTGTATTTCCCCCATCTTTTTGCGATGCTTCCTTTTGTCCCAGCCTCGTTCGGCGACATCGTTGCTGCCGCCAACATTGCTCACTTGATCTACCAGGCCCTCAAAGACAGCACAGGGTCATCATACGAGTACCAGTGTTTGATCGGGGAGGTCCATTCATTCGAAGACGCCCTGAGAGCCGTCGACTTCGCCATTACTGTCACTCCCCCTAGTGGACGTCTCGCCCAGTATATCGAAGCAGAAACAACACGGTGTCTTGAACTGTTGAAGAAATTTCTGCACAGCATCAAGTCGTACCAGAAGGCTCTCGGCGGAGGTAGCAAGGGCGCTAATTCTTGGCGCCAAATCGGTTGGGGCCTCTTGAAGGCTGACAAAGTTGCGACTTTCAGACAGAAACTTTCCCAACATCGTCAGAACATTGCGCTGTTATTGAGCGGGCTAATGATGTAGGTCTCCTCCACCTCCATGTTTGCCATGCTGATACCGCTCTTGCGATCTCAGCGGCGTTGGTGTTTTCTATGCGGACAAAACAAGGCAGAACTTTGCATCAATCACTGAAAGGTTCTTGGCCCTAGAGAAGCGGCTGCCTCAATCTGTTGGGTACGGTGATGCAAACTTGGTGACACTGGTCAATCCATTTGGGGAGTGCCTTCCGCTTTTATGGGGGTGCTGCTTCTCGAAGGAGGGGCGTATCTTGTCATTTTCCGTACGTGTACTAACAGATAAAGATAGAGACTACACGAGACGCTAACAACATACTTCAAGGGGAAATACGGTGAACGCCATGTCTTGTTTCGCGACTACAGCATTTCAACCACGGATGGCAGGTCGTTAGTTCAGTCTGGTAACTGGCATTCAGTCGTAAAGAAGGGCACGGTGATTGTTATGAGCATGATTGTGAAGAAGACGGTGCTCGACCAAGAGGGTGCTCGGTGCCAGAGGAATATGTGTCCACGCTGTTACAAAACAGACCTTGGTGTGATGCCAGACGACGGGTGGCTGCAGTGGTGAGATTAATTGGTTACTCCTTTTTCTACTTATAAGCGTGGGGGATCACAGCCGGCGATGTGAGAGACACTTTAGTTCCGACGCTAGGACAATCCAGCTTCGGTCCCCGCCTGTGCAAGATACCAGTGTGACGGAGTTCAGAAACATCCGTCTCGTGCTTGTAGAGAGTGTATGTCTGCACTACTTGAATGATTGACTGAAGACATCTTTTCTGATTATGCCACTCCATCCATTTCCTGTGTCTACAGATTGTATGTGGTCAGTTTTGCTTGCAGAGATCCCATCTGACAACACCAGATATCCTCTTTAAATGGCAGCTCATGCGTGGACTTGTGGACAGGACATAGACCTCGCGACTGATCATCCCCTCCCACCCTCTTTGTCGGTCTCTAGCTCGTATGTGAATTTGTCGAGCACTGGTAGACCTCTCGACTGATCATACCATCCTACCCTCTTTGTCGGTCTCCAGAGAGTACGTGAACCTGCAGATTGCTAGCAGACATTTCATCTGGCCACGGGATCCTCCTCATTTGTCTCCAGGAAGTATGTGAATTTGTGAATCAGGCTTTGACCCTCTTTCTGATAGCCTCGTAACCTTTCCCACCGCAGTGGGTAGGAAATCCAGTCCAGGAGGAGAACAGATATGCTGATCTTCTGCTCCCCTTATTCTCTTTCATTGTGTATGTCCTTTTCTAAGCTTCTCAGCCCCATCCGTGTTAACAGGCACTTCATTTCCTGCAGCTGCTTATTTAGGACAACGCGATAGCTGAAGAGGCTAAACAATGTCGGTCGTCGGTATCTCCACATGAACAGTTGTCGAACCTGATGATTGCACTTGACAGTATTGGAAGAGCGCGCCTGGCAGTTCACCGAACTTCGTGCAATTGGCGTCACTCACACCACCGCAAGCAAGGATGAATATTCCAGATTCTGACTGGTAGCAGTCAAAATTCAAAGACTACAGTGAGTTGGTGCCACTGGCGGTTCGCGACTTTCTTGCCAACTCATGACTGGATGTAGTTGACGAGGGGTCGGAGACATCTCGAATGGCCCAAATGAACCACTTCATGATGCTCCTGACATACCTGAATGCCACGGCGAAGAAATCTCAATATTTACAATTTCGGCTTCTGTAGGGCGATATCACGCAAGAGGGAGTCGAACTTACATCAATTTTCACAAGTTATTATATATGGCATATCCATTTGAATGGATATATAATTTTCTATCTCCATTGCGCAACGAGGCCCGAGACGAAGATGAGGTTCACTTTTGGTACTCGAATTCTTCGAGCGTCCTGTCGATGACCTCAGGAACATCGGGCAAGCGGGGGCAGAATTTAACCCGGAGACTCGAGAGTTGGCGGACGACTAGTGAAATAGTTGTCAGCTAATCGTCGAGATATAAGGCCCGACCAAGAGGTAAAGCCCGGTATCCATAACGAAAAAGAAAAAGAAAAGGGCTAAGAGGCGAGCTTGAAGCGATAAGGCAACGGCAGGGAGCAATAAAAATAATGGAAAAAGGAGGACTTACATGACGATACCCTCATCGACATACCCATCCGGATCAATCAGTCGTTTCTGAAAATATTCATCGCCCACATCGACTATCATTCCCGACATGGTCCCACGCAGATCCTCCGCCTGAACCCAAACGCGACGTGGTGCTCGTCTTTCGTGTCGTATGGAGCTGGAACGAGCATCGTCTCGCCGGTCCTCGGGTCTTTGGTGATGAAACGTGAGGGGTTGAACTCATGTGCGTCGGGGCCGAAGACGAGCGGGTTGCGGTTGATCGACCAGATATTCGAGATGAGGATGGTATTGGCAGGGATGAAGTGGCCTTCGTAGGTGTCGTCTTTGGTCAAGCGGTGTGGAGAACCAAGAGGAGCCTGTGAGTGGGCAAAGAGTCGAGATGAACATCGTAGAAACGGAAAGAGGAAGGGAAGACGCACGACAGGCCGCCACCTCAACACCTCCTTCGCCATCGCCCTTACGTACGGCAGATGATCGAAGTCGTCAAAGGCCGGCATCCTGTCCCTTCCAACCACCGAATCAATCTCTTCTCTTGCTTTCTTCAAGGTTTTCGGATATGCCACGACGCCGAGAACCTGCGACGTCATAATGGCCGAAGTCGTTTCTGCACCGGCAGCACTGCTAAAAGTTCAGAATGAAACCAGGAAAAACAGACGAAAGGACGCACTCTAGACACTTCCAGCCAGCCATGCACTCTCCGCCTCCGACATATTGTACGACTTGTCATTGATGACCGTAGAAGAGAAGCTTGCCAGTCCATGCACGCAGCGACCTGGTTCTTGACGGGTTGCATAAGGCCTGTCAACATCGATGTGTATTTCTTGTACGACTGGAGGGCACATTTCTTCCATTTTGCCAAACTAGCCCCGGAAATTCGGTGTGACGTTCTTGTGAAGACCTTCGTGAGATGCACGGCGCATCGTTCGCCAGCTGGAGACAGCATGCGTGAGTTGTACTTAGAGACGGGTAAACTGGACGTACAGGTCGTTGTACGGTATGAACCCCATGAACATGTTCCTACCTGTCATCTCAGAAGCTACGATATATATAGCTCGGACGATCCGAGTTCAGTCCCGCTCTCCTGTCGAGGATGTCGGCAGCCGCTTTGAGCGAATTGAGGACAACAGCGGGTTAACCGGCGAGGTTTAGATACACCACGTCGCCTACAAAGTTCAAAGATTGTCAGTCGAGTACGTTCGTAGAGGTATGATCAGAATCACGCACCATAATGTTTCCTCCACTCCGTGAACATAAACCACTACGTCTCGCCCAACAGGAAGATGTTGCCTAGGACAGAAATGCCCGTAGCGCCAGGTGGAAGCCGCCTCAATGGACTGCAGTGGTGCTGGACATCGAAGAAAAGTGAGGGAGAGGACAGTGATGATGGTGGTCCAAGTTATGGATCTTGCCGCAATGAGGACGCTGTCGAGGCTGGCAAACATGTGGTCCATCGTGGACTTGGCGGGTGGGGGGAAGAGATGGCTCATCTTGTCTAGGGTGTCTATTTCATGAGAGCGAGGCGGCCTTGCAAGGATGATCGAGGTACGAAACTTGCAGAGCGCACAGTCTTCCTTTGTGAGGCGAGTTCGACCAACATAAATGTGGGAGATAAGATAAGATTTCACAGATCTATCCGAGACGGAACTCACACGACATCACAAAAAATGCGCACCGATCATAAGCTGTCAAAAGTCATTATAGGCCATCATAAGCGATTATAAGCATCGGAAGCCTCGCACCCTTCATATACACGTTGGGTGTGTCCTATAAGTTGCTATAAGTCTTATCGGTCGTGCAAGGCTTTTCGGGCTTGTAGGAACCAGGATCTTATAAGCCTGGTCGGCTCATAGGAATTCCCAACGATTATAATAGATTATGGTCCTTATAAGCCTCGAAAGGGTTGCACAAGCTTCCAAGTACCTATTCGTGGTTATTCATGATTGTCCGTTCATTTGCCTTGCAGTTCACGCCGAAGAGAGATTTCAAAGTTCAAAAGACCATATATTTGACTGCACCACTGGACAGTAGAGTACACGGAAAACAAGGGAGGACGACAAGAACAAAATGAAAGAGACATGCGTAGGCGGGATACGTATGAAAGTTGTGGCATGCTACTAAACGTCTGCTGCGAATTCTTGAGAGATGACGGAAGATGGGGACAATACCGTCGCAGCGTCGCCGTTTCCTAACCAAGGGACAATTGGTCAATTCATGCAAGGCAAGTAGGGATGGATATATGTGCACCTTTATACTAAATACCACGCATATATGAGAGGCTACTATCAGGGGTTGCTGTTAGCTGGATGAGCAGGCGCACGACACGAACCTTGTTCTCCCAGCTGGGTGAAGAATCCCCTCGAGGCGCAAGGCCATCCAGGGCATTTATCAGGAGCCAATGTTAAGAAAAACTCTTATCCCAGTGAGACAGGCAGTTCTCACCACTTTCTGGGTCGCGACGTCCAAGCGGCGTCATCTGTCGGCTCGTCACACACTTCCTCCTGCATCGGAGATGGCCGCGGGCCCGGCTGAGCACCTGGCATATAGACTCTGTCAGCGGTAATACCCAGCATCTTAAAGAACCATTCACATCTAGAGAATTATAGACACCATGGTCCTATTGATTACGGGTTGGGGAACACAGTGGTAGGAGGAAGAGAGAGGACAAATGGAAGCAAGGCGAAAGGCGACACTAATTCTTATATTGGCTTTCGCCGAGATCCCATTGAGTCACATGATAGCAAGTCGGCTAACAAAATTCTTCCAAGTCCAACTTGATTCTTGAAGTCTTGAACTTTGTTGTAGTCCTGAGGCCTGAGGCCTGCCTCTTGACTCACTCGCTCTCGTTCAACCGCTGCCAATCGTTCAACCACTACCTATATACTCACAACTCTGCCTACGAGGTAGTCTCTTTATCACTCACGGCATCCCCTAACACTGATAAGCATTGCAGCCTGCTGAGTGTCGAAGCCCAACGTTTAGAGCCTGACGTTGCTGCTTTCCATGCATCGGCCATCGCATCCAAGGCTCAGGCCCATCCCTTGGATGGGTAAACTTCAGAACTGTAGACCGGACACAAGGGGGGGCGCCAGCAAAGTGCGTTGTTCAAGTTGTATTGTCCTTCATCCTTAGAAATCTGCCATCCATAGGCTCATGCTACCCACCACTCCAAGGGAGATTCAACACATGTTGTCGTTCTCGCGAACTACTGTTGACCGGATGGACATGATGTCAAGCCCTCATGCCCGTAAACGGCTGAGTACACATGTACAAGGATTACTTTCAAGTGCGTATTCTATCCAACCCTTCGTTGTCCGTTAGACCTACTGTGCCTCGGCGTTTTACCCCACCAGGAAATCATCCGTCTTATCAACCAATCTCACAAACTTTGATAGCATCTGCCTTCTCGAGCAGCCACGTACTGCATCCTTCAAAGCCATCTTCTCCTTCCACATTTGTGCTTGGCACCTTGGACTTGCCCTCTCTCCAAGGTTGTCGACACATTTCACAGGTCAGAAATAGAAGAGACAGAAAAACTCACCATGGGCCATGTACCAGGATGTCAGATTCACAAATAAAGAACGCGAAGCTCGATTCAGACGACATCCACCTCCAGAATTTGATGGACAGTCGCACATACGATCACATGGGCGTTATTTCTCCCTAGTTCTTTACTGTACGCCCTCCCGATGGCCATTTTGATTTCTGGCTGAAACGATTTTCTAGTCCTACGGCCCCCTGTATATCCTGTGACAGGCGTGGGTGGTGTTCTTTGAGCAGGAGAGGCCATAGTTGTTGTCTTCAATGAAGATCGTATTCGTTTGTGACTCACCTGAATTGAGATTCCTGTGGCATTTGCATCGAGTAAGTCATGTCGACGAAGAGGCTACGGGTATGGCACTCATCCAGAGGATGGTACCCTCGCTGTGCCAGATAATAAAGAGAGCTATGTAAGTCGCTCTTCGTCTTAAAAAAGTTGGTGAGGGCTTGCTTAGCTGAATAAATGACTAGCGCTAGTGACATACTACGACAAGGTTGTTGCCGAGGTCGGACGGCTGTGTGGTGATGTATCAAATGTGTGGGACATGGGAGGATGCACGCGAAATGCTAGCGGCTAGCCTCTTGTGAATGGGTGAGGTGGGGGAAATCTGGTACAGGTACGTCGTTATTTATCCTAACGGGCCATGGGTAGATCAAGACTTACTGTCCAAGTCATAGGCGGCCTTGGAGAATAAGCGGATAACACCAATGCGATGCTAATTTGCAAGGTCGAGGAATCAAGAGCGTCGAGCAGCCACTATCTGTGTGAGAGTTTGTGCATCTGCTGCGACTGCGAGGCGCTGACTTTCGGACAGCGTGTTGTGGGTTGTGGATGGTGGGCGACAATGTGTCCGAGTCGAAGGAGGGAGGGATTCTGCAACTATTTGCGCGTTTGCACGATGTCCGAAAAGGCGTTGATCACGTTGAATGGTATCGCCTTTCATTGGGAGCTGATGTATAATAGCTTTGGTAGAAGTGCGAAATATACTTGAAATGTCCATCCAGATGCCCTTACTGTATCCCACAAGTTGTATGAGATGACATGCAGGACGGCCCACGGGGCGTCGAGGTCCTTAGTATGTAGCTCCTCGAAAGGGTCTTTTGAAGCGTACAGGTTACTATAATGCTTTTCATAATCGTATACGTTGAACGAATTTCTCATGCCCTCGTATAAGGGGCTTATAATTCGCCCCATGTCCACGGAAGTCTGCTCGTCGTCGTATAAGCTCCTATAAGTGTGGTCCAGGCCGTGTAACATGTCACAAGGCGTGTCACACCCTACACGCACCGTAAGCCGCGGACATTTTTTGTGATGGAGCATTCTTGATTCACTATGACCTCATACGACGCAAGTCCTGTTCTTCCTCCGAACCCTCGATCTCATCCAAGTCCTAATGCCTACAGCCCGGCGTAGCGCTCTCCACCTCGCCGATGGTGAATGCCCTCCATTCTCTTTCCGCGCGGATTTCAGAGGTATGTTAGGGATTCGAGTTCATCCCTTTGATGAGCTGACACGAGTGATGTCGGACTTCTACAACCTATTCTTCTGCATTGGGAGACGTAATTGAACATTAGATTGTTTCACGGCAAGCCTGGCCCCTTCAAGGTCTTGGAATCTTGGACCGCGCATCGGTAAGCATCGTCTTTCGTCCCCCTTCCAGTGTATTCAATACCCATGTTGCCTCTGCTCAGTTCGTCCTTTTGACGGGCGTCCATTCTCTCAGCCCAGTCCTCAACGTCGGAACGCTGTGTTCTTGGTTGGCACCACCTATTCGGAAACCCAAGCGAAGCTCCAATGGACGTAGGAAGAGATGACCTGGGGGGATGGCAAAAAGACGTTGCTCGCGTGAAAGTCCTTTGTACGTGTTTCATTACTTCCTTGCCAATATTCGATGCTCATTCGAGTAGCCACCCTTGTTTTGATTCGGCTTCACAGAGGAAGACCTCATTGTGTCGACTACTTTTTCTCTGTGTGTATCGCTCCGACCATGTGCAATTCTCGTCTGACATCGTCCTAGATTGAGGGCATTCGGCGTTCCAACATGAAGACGCGTTGGGCATCGAAGAAGATGGGCAGGAGGAGTGCATGTCTTCAAAAATCAGTCCCTTTCAATCGATCTGAACAGTGATGAGCCAGCCCGCTGCCTAGCCTCGGAAAATCCCTTTTTTCGACTTTCGTCATCGCATTCTCGTCGTCCCCTCGATCCCCGACACCTTTCCCATTGAGCCATATGATTCCTCGACGCACCCGGAGACCCTCAGCCAGAACATCAGCAAGCCCCGTGATCGGCCCACATGGTTCCAGTCGAAGCGAAGCCTCGACGCGCCACCCTTGCCATATCAAGACCATCAGCGCAGTCGTCCGTTGCGTCCCCTCGTCATTTGATTATTTTTTTATCATTCTTATTTATTTCTGTGGAAGATTTTCTCTTATTCTTTATTCCTGCAGCCCGGTTCGGAGAAATACCCCACCGGTGCTCCTGTTTTTTGTAGATACAAAATGTCTGTACTTACTCTTTTCCCCCAATAACATACAGTTCCTCGTCTCATTTGCCCACTCGGGGCACTCATACCTCGCCCTCGTCTCTCGTACGCCTTCTCTCGTCGCTCTCAGCCTCGTTTCGACTCGCCATTTCGACCCACCGTTGCCCCGTCTTTCGATCTCGCCGCCATCGCCATTCTGATCCCACGCTTAGCGCCCACCGTCGTCCCCCGTTTGCTGGTCGCGCGTGCCCACTGGTTAGAGCCGCACAACTGGGAACCTGTCCTCGCACCTCAGAGCCACTCATTGCGGTGTTTTGGGTGTGTGATATTCATTCATTATTCGCACGATCACCCCACCGTAGGCACATCAACAGTTCTTCGTCAACATTCTTCCTTGCGGCGCTATCTACCCAAGAGCTGTGCTATCAAGCGCAAGACCGTTACCGGTAAGGTACGTTCTCTATAACGTTGTTCATGGCCTCATTATTTCTCTAGGCCTTGAATATGATGATGGCGAGGCGTCTGAGGAAGGACTGTCGGCTTCCGGTATGTGCCTTTCTTCGAACGCTTGATAACCTCATGCTCATAATCATCCAGGCGATCGTCGATTCATGTTACTCCGTAACTCTTCTGAGTACGTCATTGCCTTCATATTACCCATTAGTGACTTATCGACCATCATGACCCCAGATTTGCGACATCAAAATTGTGATCAAGCACGGTACAAAGAATGCTCATACACGACCAGGAGTCATGGATTTCTATCTGACATCGGTGTTGTTTCCGCAGTACGTCGTTTGCTCAACGTGGTATGCTGTTCTCCTCATTCTCCGCCTTGACTTAGAAGCCAACCCTTTCATTTCAGTCATTGTCGATCGCTTGAATGTTGAAGGCATCAGGAAGACAATTCGCGAGGAAAACGGGTTGCTCGGGATTCTATCCAAGGCTGCCGATCAAAATCGGCGAGTGCCTCGTCCTTTGCTGGACGTTTACTGCTCGATTATGTCCGAGCTTCGTAGACATGCATATTAATAACGTCCCAAGACTTCGAAACTATAGTCAAAAGTTGGATCGTCGGTCTTCCGACTTGAAGTCGAAGGTTAGTTTAAAGTCGCCCTTGACCGACCGCCTTTACCTTATGACGTCCTCAGTTAAAGGCTATCGTCCGTTTCCTTGAGAGATCATTCAGGTGGCGCATAGTTGATGTTTATGAGATAACGGGGTCTGCGAGGTTCGTGGTATGATCCTGAATCTTTGCGTTGCTGATGTCCATATTGTTTGCCCTCAGGGATCCCGCCCGCGGTGTCAAGGAGAATATGCAGGCGGAAGTCAACGGTAGCACTTAAAGAATAGACCCTATCGTCCTTTCTCTCGTCTCAGGACAGAATCGTGAAGAGGCTTACGTCCTCGGTGCCCCAGGTACCTCAGGCTTATTCTTCCTTGTTTTCTACCTTCCACTTATTTGTCGCGCGTGATCACTTTCAGATCTCGACTAATCTCAATTATTTGTGCATGTTTCTGTTGACGCCACCGCTGGTAACTTGTAGAGTATCGGTCAAGTAGAGCCCGATGCACGGTGGCTTACCTTTGGATACTTATTCTAATAATTTACAAAGACTACTCATTCGACCCATGACTGGCTTGCAAATTCAACACTCTTTGTTCTTGCGAAAGCAATTCCCCAAATACTTAGAGTCAATTTCTCCAGGTTTGGGGACAAGACGCTCTAATTCCGAGTCGAAGTTCCCATCTTGATTCAAACCCGTTGCTTCACAACTTCAACACGAACGTCGACCGCGGCAAGGTGCGATTTTTCCTGAGCTCATTTCTACCGTGAACGCTAAGGGTTGCCTGTATCTTTCACTTAGCCCATCTACTACTTATATTGTCCTATGGCCTGCACGCCCTAGAAAAAATCCGTTCAAAGTGACGTAGTGAGCCTTGAGATGCTCCAGATATGTTTGTTTGTCCGCGATCTTCTCCTCCGATGCTTTGATTCTTTCAGAAGCCCAGCCCAGAGGAGTGCCAGGAACAACGCACACCATGACCCCTTCAGCTCTGTGCTTCCAACCGAAATCGCTTCAAGAATTCTTTCCTTCTGCGTGGACGACGAACAAGAAATCGAACTGCAAGTTCCGCTGGCCCTTTCGTCTGTTTCCAAAAGGTGGCAAGCCATCGCGCGGTCAAACCCCTTCCTTGTGGACATCATTTCGGCTTCGACTCGACTTGTCTGGTAGACAGCATCCATCCGAAGAAATGCTCCGTCATTGGCTTCCACCCTCTGCCCAGTTGCCACTTTCATTTTACCTCCACATCCATCATCCCGGGAGTGATGACATTCCCAACATCGAGCCTTATCGCGCCATCATCGAGATCCTCAATGAGCATTGCTACCGTTGGGGTACACTCTCTATTTCGATTCCTCTCCGTTTACTTGACCTCCTTCACGGCTACTTTCGTGGCACACCTGCGTTGCGCCAGTTCTCTGTCCGCACATCTTCCAGCATATCTTCCCGAGACACCGAAGGCCATACTGCCAAATTCGACCTCGGTACACCTCTTCCAGCTCCTGACACCATTACCATTTTGTCATGTTGTCTCCACAGGGTCAAGATAGATTGGAAGAACGTCACGAAAGTCTATATGTGGCACCCACGTTTTCACGAGTGTTACACGCTCTTCGCAACACCCCCTCGAATCCGGGAGTGTCAAGTGCATCATGTGGGAGATGACTTGCCCAATGGCACCCCGCTTCCACACAGGCCCATCGTCCACCGACACCTTCTCAAACTAGTTATTCGAGTCGATGCCGATCCAATATCGCCCTTCTTTGACGCCTTTTCCTTCCCATCCCTTGAAACACTTGAATACCACTCGTTGGGTCAGGCAATGAATCCTTTAACGCCATTCATCGTCCGCTCATCCTGCCCAATCAAGAAGCTGTGGATTATAGAATGCACCAGGGTCACAGAGCACAATAATGCGGCTCTCTTTAATATCCTGTCTACGTGACACTAAAACCATCCCGAAGCTAATCTCCTTCGTACGCCACCCAAAATTCTGGTCAAAGAATGCGAGATCTTCCTCTGGGCGAGCTTGAATATTCAGGGAGTGAGGTTCGAGGCTGAAGCGACAGTGCATTGCAAAGGCATTTCCTAGACATTTGAGCAGCGAGTTGGAGGTCTTGAATGATGGATGATGATATGCGGTACAGGGAAGGCAGGTCTAGATCGGCATGTTATGAAGCCAGACAAGACGGAACAGAACAGAGCGTGCTGTATTTCCCCGACTCCGCGTCGTCCCTAGCACATCCAGAAGGATGTCTACCAGGCCCTGAGGTGGCACCTCTTTTGTGAGCTCATGATGTTAGGGTTGACGTTATCGATATCGAAATCATGCTTGAAAACGTTCGCCAGAAAAGAATGTCGAGATGATAGAGTAAAAGAAAATATACCTAGGCAAGGAGCCGGCGGAACGGCCTCTTCGTTGCTGATGTTCCTTGTACCCAAGATACGGGATCTTCATCCTAGAGAGGTGGTCCCCTCTCGACCGCAAGGCTGAAACCTCGGACAGCTGACACCGAAAGTTGAACCGCAAAGTCTATGAGGATGAAGTGGGGATCTAAGGCGGGGATAATCATTTATCTATGTCTACAGCATGCAAAATCAGAGCCCTGAACGAAATTTCGACGAAGAGACTTACCGGTATCTATGATCATAGTGGTAGATGACGAAGAGAGAAAGCGCCGGTGCCAAAAAATAATGTCGGAAAGTCGCCAAATACCTGATTAGGCCGATCATGTCACAAATGCGGTCATGACATAATCATGCATAATCATGATTTTAGTTAGGTGGATCATGCTCGTTAACACTAATCATGCACTTCCTAATGACGAAAGCCGTGGTCAGCGAGGCGATAAAAGAGGATGTCCTGAACCTTTATTACTGTTACTACCTGACTGCACAAATACATGAGCTTGCATGGCCGTCATCGTGAAATTTGTCGTAGGATATGTTCGTGATTAATGCCTGAACATGGGGCCGAGCCGGCCAGGCTGATCCTGACCTAATTAGGATGCTCGGCGCCGCCTAATCATGCCAAAATCCGGCCTAATCACCGGGCCGGCTAATCATGCATTCTGGAGATTTCCGACAATTTTTTTTATTAACCTCTTATTTCTGCACAGCCACGACGAGGATTCCTCTCGGATGCCAATACTTCTAAATCTCTCCTCTTGCCCACCTCCACAGAAAATCAACTCTACAGCTCAGAGTTTTTTTTTGACGCTCCTGAGGAGCTCGAACAGGCGCGCTGCGAAGAAGTCACAAACTTGGCTTCCGCAAGCTGATATCGCGCGAGATAGAGGCGATTCGAGCTTATTTCGATTTTACAAAGTTAAATTAGGCATATACATTAGAAAGGCCATCGAATATTCTATGGTCTACGGTCGAAAGTGGAGGAAGTGAAATTAGAAATGCGAGGTTCGCAAGCCCGAGTTCACTTTTGATACCCAAATTCTTCGAGCGTCCTCTCGATGATCTCGCGAACGTCAGGCGAGCGAGGGCTGAATTTAACCTGGAGAGTTGGCGGACGACTAGTGAAATAGTTGTCAGCTATTTGGCTCAACCAAAAGTGAAATACAGTATTCATAAAGAAAAGTATCAAGAAGAAAAAAGGGAGGAGGTGAACTTGAAGCGAAGAGGCAAGGGAAAAGTAGACAGGCCGTCGTAAAAAAAGAAGCAGCAAAATGGAGGACTTACATGACGATACCCTCATCGACGTAGCCATCCAGATCAATCGGCCTCTTCCCGACATACTCAATATTCATCGCCCACACCAACGTCGCGATATCGATGAACAGACTATCATTCCCGACATATCGGCCCACACAGATCCTCCGTCCAAACCCAAAAGCAACGTGGTGTTCGTCTTTCGTGTCGTATGGGGCTGGCACGAGCATCGTCTCGCCGGTCTTCGGATCCTTGGTGATGAACCGCGAAGGGTTGAACTCGTGTGCGTCTGGTCCGAAGACGAGTGGGTCGCGGTTGATGGACCAGATGTTGGAGATGAGGATGGTGTTGGCGGGGATAAAGTGGCCTTCGTAGGTGTCGTCTTCGGTCGAGCGGTGTGGAGAGCCGAGCGGTGCCTATGGGGGCCAAGAATTGATATCAGCATCGTGGAAGAAGAGAAAGGAAGACAAGACACACCACAGGGCGCCACCTCAGCACCTCCTTCGCCATCGCCCTTATGTACGGCAAATGATCAAAGTCGTCAAACGTCGGCATCCTGTCCCTTCCAACGACCGAATCTATCTCTTCTCTCGCTTTCTTCAGAGTATCGGGGTATGCAATGACGCCCAGAACCCACCACGCCATGACAGCCGAAGTCGTCTCTGCTCCGGCGGCGCTATGAAAAGATCAGAGTCTGGTAATGAAAAGGGACGACACGACGTACTAGACACTCCCCGCCAGCCATGCACTCTCCGCCTCCGTCATGTTATGTGACTTGTCGTTGATGACCGTGGCGGAGAAGCTCGGCCTGTCCTCGCCAGCAGCGATCTGGTTCCTGACGGGTCGCATAAGGCCAGTAAGCATTGATGTATCTTTCTTGTACGATTCTAGGGCGATTTGCTTCCACTTGGCCAACCTAAAGTCGAAGTCAATTGAATGAACTAATCGAACGAAGAAAAATCAGACGTACGAAGCAGGGATGTGCTTCATCCACGGGAAACTCTCCACGAAGTGCGCACCAGGCAACGCCGCCTTCGTCAGCCTTGCCGTGAATTGGTTGACCTCCATCACCAACGGGTCCTCCTCGGACTTGAGAGTTGGCGTGTCGTAGACGATCGAAGCGATGACGGAGGTTGCAGCCCGCCGGAGGTGGTTGTCCCAGTTCTTCGGCGTCGAGATGATCTCGCTCGCTAGAATCGCTGCTTCCTTCATTTGGGTCGGGTGGAAGTTGGGTGTGATGGCTTTGTGGAGGCCTTCGTGAGAGGCACGGCGCATCGTTCGCCAGCTGGAGATAACGCATGCGTGAGTTGTAATGAAAGACGGGTAAACTGGACGTACAGGTCGTTGTACGGTGTGAATCCCATGAACATATTCCTGCTCATCATCTCGGAAGCTACAATATAGCTCGGACGATCCGAATTGAGACCTGCTCTCCTGTCCAGGATGTCGGCAGCTGCCTTGAGCGAGTTCAGGACAACGGCAGGTTGGCCAGCGAGGTTTAGATACACCACGTCGCCTGCAAAGTTGGTCAGTCGAGGGAGTTCGTAGAGATACGATTGACAATCACGCACCATACTGTTTCCTCCACTCCGTGAACGTGTACCACTGCGTTTTGCCAAGCTGGAAGATGTTGCCAAGGACAGGAACGCCTTTAGGCCCGGGTGGCAGCTTCCTCCACGGACTGCGGCGATATTGAACATAGACGAAGGCGAGAGAGAAGACGGTGATGATGGTAGTCCAAGTGTTGGACCTGGCTGCAGAGAGGGTGTCGTTGATGTTGGCAGAAAACCAGGCCATTGTGAAATTGTCGGGTGGTGGGGCAAAGGAGGCCCATCGCGCCCCGGGTGCCCATTTTATGAGAACCCAGCGATTAGGACCTTGCGAGATGATCGAGGTACGAACCTTGCAGAGTATTTTCCATTTATCAGAGGCGTGAGAAGTGGTCCCGCCGTCAATGATAAGATAAGATTTTACAACTCGAGATATTGCGCTCGAGGAGGATAGCGTACGTATAGTATTCCTACAAATAAACGGCGAAGGATCTGGAGGTGGGTTGTCGTTAACATGTAATACATAGATTGCAAGCTGTCAATGAAGGGTTATAAACAGGCCAAGACGAGAAGATGGTAAAAATACATCGTGAACTTCATAGCTAAACGAACGGCGCGTCGGACCAGAGTAAATTACAGACTCCTCCCGGCTTGATCGTGATATGCAAACGGGCACAAAAGGCAAGTATTTTGTGCCAGTGCCCCATGGGAAGCTCAATGTCTAGTTTCTCGGAACATCACTGAGGGATTCACAGTGTTCATGACAGGCTTAGATTCAAGTTAACTGGGCCAAGGAATTTCAAGAACGTAGATAACGGAGCCATCTCATTACTAGTTCCCGTGAAACCTAGAGAACTAAGCACGACCGAGAGAATATTCGATACGTGTTCCGAATAGCACCAAGTACTGGTGTAATGAATATGGTGAAGGCAACTTGTTAAAAGGAAAATCACTCACAGGGCGCTCAACAGGCTACTTTGACCGGCGCAGGGCAGTTCTCATCGCTAACGTGGGAGAGGGAGTACCCAGTCTAAATGTGCGCGTTACAGAAAGAGAAAAGGAAAAAGGAGTTTCATGTTACTCACCACTTGGGAATACACGAAAGCGCAAAAGAGCAAGCCCGGACGGCCGAACCCTGAATAATGGCCCGTATAGCTGTTATCAATCCCCGTTCAGTCGCTGATTACATTGTGAGTTTGAAATGGGTGTTAGGGGACTCACAGACAATCTAACGAGGTCCCCCGGCGGAATTCCGACCTGGAGACGTATTGGATATTGCCAATGTTGAATTGTTCAGTGTTGCAGCTGTAGCAGTTGGGGGCGGGTGCCTCGGTGCTAACGGACGGCGGAGTCACAAGGACTGAAGCTGAGCCAGCGGCGAACATCAGGAAGAGGGCGAGAGAGGACAAGAATTTGGTCATAGCTTTTGAACTGTGGAAGATATCGATGCGGGCTGGAAAGACGCGTCTTGGGGTTGATACGAGGAGGCTGTTGGCTTAAATACGAACGGAGTGGCATCTGAGGAACGATTCTCACCTCCAGGAAGCAATGGAGGAACGAAAGCTTTCGCTCCCCCTATCTCACACGCATTCGAGGCTTTGACGTATAAGCGAAGCCGATGCTGTTGGATAGCGCAGCAACCCATTCTTTGGATCGAAAAAGGAGGCCGTTAGTACAGCTTTGACTCTACATCGCGAGCTTCTAGTTGACGAAAACCGCGAGGGATGGTGAGTAAACCAATTAGCTTGATGAAGGTTGCACTTCCTCCGGATACTCCTCGGAAGGTGCAGCGTCGAGGGCAGATGCTACTTCTCAGTGATGAATCGGTGTGTCCATAAAGCTGTTTCTCGACGATTCTACCGTCAAGTACAGCCTTCCTCAGTGATGGAAGATAATAAGCTTTCGTCGTGGCAATTAGCAGGGCTTACCGTTGCGGAAAGACTGGACTGATGAAGCACGCTGCAGAGGTCTGGATGCCAGTAAGGTGAAGCATTCTTCGAGGAGGCGTGAATGAAGTTTCAGTAAACGCTCTTTGAGGGGCTTCAATTTCATGCACTGACAAAGCTATACAAGAGATGGGAAGAAGCCCTTCCACAGTATCAACGCCAGAGAGTGTTCGAAGAGTTGGTGTATAGTAACTCCTTCTACACGCTCGCAAATGTTTGCTGTGAGGATAAGGTCATCTGAGCTGAGCTTCCATGACCGCAAGAGGGCTGGTTGTAGCCAAAGCACCCAAAATTAGGGCCAGAGGGTCAACGATATCAGCGAGAAAGAAAAGTGCATCGGTATGATATGCACCCTCTGGCGGTCCTCTTCCTCTCCACCCTCTGCCGCCCCTGACATGGAGTCAGGAAAACTCGCGTTTTTGTGTCGTACTCGGTTCGAAGACCCCAGGGCGAGCGCGAGTAGCTGGCGGAGGAGACGTTGCACTTGTTATCGCTCGACATATACCTGAGGGAATGTACAGGAGTGTACTCTAGTGTACGTCATCTCGGCTGTTTGGGATGAGAGCACTTGCATGAGAATCAACGTCGTTTGCGCTGAAGGGTGGGTAGCGTTGAAGTGCCAACAGGATTGAATTTGTGCCCACAAGAGTTGGTACCAATGCCGCCGACATTCCGTGGAAGGGGCAACTGAGCACAGCTGAACACCAGCGGCCTCCTCCTGGGTTCGGGCATTGCTTGTCCTCGATGATTAATATTAACGACCAGGAAATTGTAGAGAAGGCAATGGAATGCCGATCGGCCACCGCCGAGTCCGAACAAACTCCGACTGTGAGTCAGCAGACGCATACTATTTTGGACCTGATGTTCGTCAGGACCCGATGTTCGTCACCCCCCTAGAATCTCGCCACCGAAACCTCCGATCTTCACCAACTCTTGCAGCATGCAACAACACACCAAGACACGTGTCACAGACACATTTCTGGGCGGAAAAAGGTGCTATGAAGAAGGACGAACTTTAAGCTCTCTGTCACGCGTGAGGCTGCTGCCGACTTCTCGGCAAGATGGGATCATGAGTACATAAGCGACGAACATGTCTTCGCTCCCTCACGCTGAGGTTCGTCAGTCTTCGGACCTTGAAGCGGTGATTAGCGAAGAGTGACACTGATGTGACCTGACGAACACTGGGTCCTGACGAACATCAGGTCCAAAATAGTAGCCAACATGAACGCCGGAGAATAGGGCTGGTCACCGTACCGTATACGGCTACGGCCGTAAAAATACGTCCGTACTCAGCGTGACAAAATCTAGGTACGGTACGGTGACCGTCCGTACCCGTCCGTTACGGTTCACGGACGGTGGAAACAGGCACATCAAATCCTAGGGGATGAACTAAGGTGGGCTCGTTGGTAGTAGAGAATCAGCACTGGGTCTGGGGTTTGCAATACTGCGCTAAGTCCCCCCGCTCTCACAGTATATCTCTCTGTCAATGGGACCTAATTAAATAAGCATTTTGAATAACTTCAGGAGCTTTGTATAGTATAGCAATTGGTTTGTTTCCCCTAGCATATCCATGTGTATTTCACGTCCCAAATGCCATAATCCATCTCGGACTCAGTATGTGGGGTCCGGACGGGCAGCCACTCGGGCCACTACTTCATGCTAAGCCTCTTGTTCTAAGAGATCCATGGCAATTTTACTTATTTGTAGATTATGGAATCCTCGATAGTGTAGATAGGCGACGAGTCAAGTACTAATTTCACAACTATTTGTTGTCGCGGTCAGGCCGCGACTCTACTGAGAACTTGAGTTCACACAGGAATTTTTGGGAAAGAGACTGAAAAGGGTTAAGGAGGCTTGCTCTCGAGGGCTCCTTATATATATCCTGTACCTAGACCATTTCGACATAATTCTACATAATTCCTATACTTTCCTGATGAGAGAATGTCAGAGACGAGTGTCGAAGGTTCAACCTCGGTCATCTCGGCGAGAGCAGCGGTGTTCCCGGCTCGCCGGATTCCAACAATCTCGCTGCTTATTTCAGATTTAGGCCGCTTCGAGCATCGGATTCTCGAATTGTCGGAAAGTCGCCAAATACCTGATTAGGCCGATCATGTCACAAATGCGGTCATGACATAATCATGCATAATCATGATTTTAGTTAGGTGGATCATGCTCGTTAACACTAATCATGCACTTCCTAATGACGAAAGCCGTGGTCAGCGAGGCGATAAAAGAGGATGTCCTGAACCTTTATTACTGTTACTACCTGACTGCACAGATACATGAGCTTGCATGGCCGTCATCGTGAAATTTGTCGTAGGATATGTTCGTGATTAATGCCTGAACATGGGGCCGAGCCGGCCAGGCTGATCCTGACCTAATTAGGATGCTCGGCGCCGCCTAATCATGCCAAAATCCGGCCTAATCACCGGGCCGGCTAATCATGCATTCTGGAGATTTCCGACAGAGATCTGGGCTCTTTCAGGTAGTACAACACCGTCGCCGTATTTACGGCCGTTACGCCGTCTATATACGGCCGTCTTGAAGGTGTCACGCAGCTTAGACGGTACGGGACCGTAATTGCATTACGGTGCCGTACCACCGTACCAGTACGGCACGGTGTCCAGCCCTACCGGAGAAGGCAGAAGCCTTGCCCTCAGACTAAGTTAGTTCATCGCAGAAGGGCCAAACGTGGCGTTGAAGGCACGTATCTGCGTATTCGAGTTTGACACGACTAAACGATTGCCGTATAGCATCCGCAATGAACCTTGCCCCCACAGAGCAGGGTACAGTTATTAACTCGGGAGCATCGCCAATTCGAAAGGTCGATGACCATCTCCTGCTTCACATCCTCACATTCAATGCGAACATGGAAGACGATCCGCCCAAGAAGGACACCGACATTATCTATTATCCAGAAATTCGAGCCCTGACGAACATCCGCGACGCATCTCATGTTTGTCACCTCTGGCGCCAAACGATACTTTCGTCCACTGTATTATGGGGTAGGCTCATGGATCTTGATCTTCTTATTCTGTTGAAAGAGGAGTGGAGGCAGGAAGTAATACGCCGGACTGGAGAAGCTCCGTTGCACGTTAGGGGCTATCAATCAAGCGAGGGTGATACCGCCTTCGCCGCCTTCGTACACTTCCTCGTCTACATCCTCGAGGTCCACTGGTCAAGAATCGAAACCCTCATAGTCTCCATCTATCCACTAAGCACGTATCTGCCAGATGCAGAAGTCTGGTACCCGATGAAGGATTTTTGGAGTCTCTTATCACGGCCATCGGACACATTGAAGACCTTTCGCTTCGGTTGCGCATACGACGAACATTCACCTCCAGGGCCACTAGCGCTCTTCAGCGCCCACATCCCACAACTGATGGATTTCCGGTTGACAGAATATTTTCGAGCTGGGGGCTACATATCAGCACCGTGGCTAAGCCAGCTTCGCCATCTAGACATATCTGCAGGCTATAGGGCGGACCCACCCCTGACGCTGTCGATGTGGTTGGAAAAGCTCCGTGATATGCCACACCTTCAATCCCTTACTGAGAACTCAATTTTCGCCACCCCCGAAGAATCTATCCCTCCACGTCTCCCAGTCATTCAACTCCCAAATCTCATCGATCTTCGAGTCACTCACGGCCTCTATCCCGCGACGTTGCTCCTAAATCACATCGAACCCCACCCAGAATGCAGATTGATAATGTACACTCCAGAACTCAACGCACCGACTCCTTCCACCTCTCAACGATCGCTAATCAACCACATACTCGCCAAGTATGCCGAACGTTTGCTCTGTGGTGCCAACCGCACCAACATGATCTTACATTTCTATCCCGACGAATATTTCCGCCTTGCGCAACTCGAAAGGGACATAATCGAACTTTCTACCCCGGGCGATGTTCCAGAAGTATTCGTATTCGAATGGCGCGCCCATATGATGTCACCCGGAGTCCCAGGTCCCAATGCCTACATCGCCGCGTTCTCGCAGTGTGATTATAGCCACATCATGGTCCTCTCAGTTGAAATCGGCTTTCTTGACAAGACTCACCAGGAGCTGCACCATCAAATCCAAAGTTTCCTGCATTCCATGCCCAACGTCCAGTTTCTCGGAGCCAAGATGTCCGTAATCGAGCAATTCATGATCCTACCTCCGGAGGCCGGAGTGCCACCTGTCTTCCCAAAACTGCAGAAATTGTTCATCCTCGACGTCGTGTACCTCACCGGAAGTTCTGTAGCACCCGATCACGGTCCTGGATATCTGGAGGTATGTTTGAGGCAACGAGAGGCGGATGGGTGCCCTGTGCAGGTGCTTGATCTCACGGCGTGCGATTCGCTCCCTGACATGAGCTACCTAGAGGCAATGAAGGGTATGTCAGTTATATGGATAGATTCTTGGGGGAATAGGAAAGAGGCGATATGCGGGTTGGGGGTGCTGGCCGAGGAACAGTGGCAGTAATAAACTAGTAGTGAACTTTATCACTTAGTGTAACTTCTGTCATACAGGTAATAGTGACTAAACTATAAACTCGTTTCTACCACTTCCGATGACTGAGTTCTCCACCGCACATTGAATACGCTCTCAATGAGCGTGACGCATAGTCGAGATCTATATAATATGATTATTCAATCTGCGCTCATTTGCATTAAACATTAAAAGGAAATATTTAAGTACCCCTTCTCGTCCTTTGAGAAACTTGAGGAAGGTTCACACAATACTTGAAACCCTAATAGGCCTGCTCTACGACCGTCTAAATACAGGGACACAGGCGGAGCTCAGAGTCGGACCGCAGAGAATTTGTCTCGAGCCACATGAGCCCCAGAAGAGCGTATTACTTATTATTCAGCGAAATGGGAAAAAATTTGCAAACTGAAAGTACATACGAGATGCATTATCACCGTTGGGCGTTCAAAAGAACAAGAAAAAGTCGGAAAGACATCAAGGAAGGAAAATATGGACGAACCAGTTACCAGCACGGATGCACGTATGTTTGAACGCGAGCGCTGGTGGGTTACAAAAATGGAACGTTATACCCCCTTTACTGTTCGACTCTTTCAGTCCCGGGCCTACCGTCGCAGTGGGCCC
The DNA here is from genome assembly GCA_902728275.1 of Cyclocybe aegerita. Taxonomy (NCBI): domain Eukaryota; kingdom Fungi; phylum Basidiomycota; class Agaricomycetes; order Agaricales; family Hemipholiotaceae; genus Cyclocybe; species Cyclocybe aegerita. The sequence continues at coordinate 126,185 of CACVBS010000063.1, read as the reverse complement.
TGGAAAGGAAATAAACACTTTACTGGTATGCATGCGGAACGAGAGATAGTACCATTTGAGGTAGAGGAATGAGTGAATGTATCAGGGCCCAGAGGGGCATGCAGAGTGCAGTGCAGAGGGGTGGAATGTAGAAAATGAGACTGCGAACATCGAGACGAGCCGCGCAGCCACCTTCCCTCAGTAGGACGAGGTGAGATAAGATAAGATCGTCAAATCCAAACTCCGACTCGGCCACCCGGCATGATACTATTTCGAAATTTCGCCCTTCATCTCTCTCTCAACGACTCAACCCTGCTAATGTTCTGATCCTTCCCCCGCCATATCCGAATCGTTTCACTGTCTCTCAACGCCCTCTTGTCCCGGCCTCGTTCACTCGACTTGTACTGCGCATCTTTTCGTCCTACCCCTGTCTAGACTTGCGACTTGCGCCAGCGCAACCAGCGTCCACTGCTGTGCCTTCCTACTTCACGCCAACATCCGGGTCTGACCGTCTGGTAACCGGCGGTCAGTCCGCCTCCGATGGCGTGCTGGGTTCTAGAAAAGCACTGCAGTGGACGCTGCGTAGTGTTGGCTGTGCGTCTCTCGCGACTAATGATCGCGCCACGTAACCCTTGCTAGGCCAAAGCCAGCGTCGACGCACGAACGCGTTGCCGGCAATCCTCCTTCCGCTGTCGCTTATATCGCACACAGGAGTCAAGAGTTCCTCGCCTCGGGTTCCTGAAGGATCAGATACGTGGGCCAGAAGAAAGGAGATCAATGATTTGCTGGCTATATGCGCCCCCTTTGCCCCCAAACTCGAATTCCCGTCTGTTCACGCCTCATTAAACCTTCTAGTCCACATAATCCTTCCATTATCCGGGGACAACACCCGTGCATGACGTGCCATTTCGAGACATTGGACCCGTTCTCCCCTATCTGCACCCACTGCTCTTCCGAGACACCACTCCTGACACTGCCATTTGGACGTGCACGTTTTGACCCAGCTCGGCTTTTTCTTCTTTGTCGGATATACTCTGCGCTTGCGGCTTGTATATTGGTGTTGTCCGAATGCCTTCTTCATCTCATCTCACCTCTCTTTGATTCAGGATATTTCTCCCTCGGAAGCCATCCGACCTCTGAACTCTCGCCCTCTCCTTTTGACGTCAACCTATCCGTCACCTATGTCTTTCACCGTTTGTTTCTTTGATGGTTTCGGACGCCGAAGATGACCGTGCCTCTAGGTCAAAAATCATTCTCGTAGGGTCCCTTATCTGAACGCGCGGGGGAGAAGGTTGACATATATCTAAGCGCCCGTTCGTCATACGACCGCAGCCATCCTCACGATGGGAGCTTCCTTCCTCGTTTTAGGATTTTCTTGCCCTTTTTTCTGTTTTCACAACTTCTACATAACATAACATGCTGCAACTGCAAGCTCCACCCATATTCAATGAACATTCAAAACATTTTTTTACATAAGAACTAGATTGGGTAAATCTTCAGAGCCCAGAGTCGTGCCTATCTGGCGAAATGGGACGAAAGTTGAAAGTGCATACGAGGCATGACCTCACCCGTCGGGCAGCTAAAGGAGCAGGGAAGAGTCGGACAGATGCAATGGATCCTCACGATCCAGTCATCAGCACGGACACACGTGTACAACGCGAGTGCTGGTGGGCTGGAACGTTATCCTCTTTCTGTCCGACTCTTTCAGTCCCAGGTCCGCCGCGTGCACCGCGGAAAGGAAAGGAAAGAAGGACACCACACTGAAACGAGAGCGAAAGAGGAGTACTATGAAAATACGCCTTTATCCCGCTATTACCACCTACGCTTGCAAACCAAACGTGGGTGCAAAGAGCAGGATTCATGTCCCCGGCGTCCCCTTTCGTTTACTCGATGGCTGGTGGATAGTGGTGTAAAAAGGGTGCACGGGAGAAGAATAAGCGACGAACGAGACAGTGACCGGAGGGGAAGGAGAAATCGGGCTTCGAGGGGTGGGGAGTAAGGCGGAATATCGCGAATGCGGAATCCGAATATGGACTAATAAAGTGAACTTGGCGAAAGAACCGCCAGGTAATACGAGAGAAAAAATGTACTGCGCACATCGAACAATGTAGGTAAAGCATCGCCTTGATGACAGGGTTCCTGGGTGGATCGGATGAGCACCGAGGATATAACCACAGCTGCGCGACGAAGCCACCAGCCCAAGGACGCGGAGATTTGCTATACAGAAAAGGAGACGGCGTTAGAATAACATTGCGAACGTCGAGACGAGATGAGCAGCCGCAGTGCAGTGGACCGGGATAACCACGCAAGTGGCCCCCAGCTCCTATAACGAGGAGAGGGAGACGCAAACGTGGATGTACACATAGAGGGCTGCTCGCCACGTTATGGAAGTTCGTGTTTGCGCCATGAATCGTGATACGTTGCAGACGGGAAGGATACTGATCGAGAAGAGAAGGTAGGGAGGTACATCCAGTGCCGAGAGACGCTGGAAGAGAGGGAGTAAACGGTACGCGAAGTAGTAGATCGATGAGAAGGAGGAGAGACATACCGAGCGCACCTTCCGTGACTAACGTTGTCCATCCCGGCACCCGCCGATGCGTTTGTAAAGCAGTGATATTGTTTCATAAGTACCAGGATATGTAGTGAAAAGGAATTAAGGAGATGGGAAATGTCGATGAGTGACGTAGAGCACGAAGGAGAGACGACCGGATGAGGGCAGGAGCCAAGAGGCGAGATGAGATAAGATAATCTAGACCTGACACAGTCCAAACTCAGCACGATACCCTGTCCTTCTCAGCCTCGTTTCTCCTGCCCTGATCTCCTTGCTTAACGCTTCTTCTGCCCACTCCTGGCTCTTTGAATTGGGTCACCCGGCTTCACATCCTCTTATCCTACAAACTTCATTATTTACGTGGCGCGGTCTCCTCTCGCATCTGAGCATCGATCGAGCACTAATAGTACCCCTTCAATCGTCCCTCAACTGCAGAATAATTCTTCTACTCAACGCTTGAATTTGTGGGCGTGAGGATCGCCTAGGAGAACGGCAGACGCTACCAGAAAGTTCCGGAATTCGAAAGTTCGAGCCGTTCGAGCACGCCTGCTTAGCTAACGCAACTTGTCAGCTACTCCATCCTGGCAACCAGCAAGGGCTCGACACTATCTCCCCCACCTTGGCCTCACCGTCAGTGTTCTCTACCCGCTGAAGCAAATCGGAGGAAATTTCTCTCTAAGATGCCCTGGAAAGCCTAGCACTGCATTCGTAGAAGCCCCGACACCCACCCAACGTTGCGCAGGGCAAGGGCGGGCACGAACGACAGACGCGCGGGTCGTGACACGGCAAGCCGGAGCACGGAACCGCCTGCCTGCGCCGGTCTACGTTCTGGACACGGGGCGAGGGAGAGCACATCGACAGCGGCGGGGCGATCACGAGCGGGTCGGTGACGACACGAAGTTGAGCACGACACGGCGAGAAGGACGGAGGACCTCCTTTGCACCCCGATGCAAGACATTTACACACCGCGCGCTGTAGTCCCCACTCCTTACCCAACTACCATAAGCTTGACCACAGATCCCTCACGACTGGGCCGTCCACGATCCGATCGCGAGCGAGGGTCCAGCCTCTCTCATGCTCTGACCTATTGAAAAACTGCACCGCAGGCAAATATAGAAAGTCGACGAGGGGTGGATGGTGGAGCATCCTCTGTGCCTCCCAGAGGCAGATTGCACACAAATAGAATTGAACGTCATCATTTCCGCTAGCTAGAAAGCTGAAGGTTCGAGCCACCGAAGGCGGAATGCGGTCCAGGGAGTCGAGGCGAGGCAATTCGAATAAAGCACTCTAGATAAATGAATACTATTTGCTGAACGAAACACGCTGTGGTTCTGCTATAGCTCGGGAAAAAAGGAAAGAAGAAAGAAAAATTCAGCATCAGAGGCGTGAGAGGCCTAAGACGGCAGGGAGGCCGATACGTTCAGCTAATACGAGAGACCTCGGGTCTCAAAGAATGCCGTATGAGAAAGGTGCTCGGTGCTTGGCACAAGAGTAGCAAGTACTCACGGGATGCGACACCGAAAGTAGAAGAGTTGCAGACGCTGGCGTCCAGCTACGACTTACCACATGCATTTGCGAGGCGCACGGGGGTGGGCATGGTTGGGTTGAGATCCTACATTGCTCCTCTTTCGGGTGACGTGCGGACCCGTGAGTCGTGAGAGGGAGGAAGGTCCAACACATTTGTCTATCACCCCTCGGATATCATACGCGTGAAGAAAGAGGAAAGCACCTCACGACATATCAAACACCGGATCTAGCTGTTCCAACCTATGTGCGCAAACCGCACATGAGCCGCTAGAGCCAGATGATGATTTTGCCTGCAGTGCCCTCTTCTTTCTCTCGCAGAATTGGGGAAGACGGTGGTATTGGGTAGAAGGAAAATGAGGAACAAGGGAAGTCGTATCGGCAGGGAGGTTGGGCATCGGTATTCGAGGATTCGAGAAGGTGAGAGGGGCTTGATGATGAACTCGCTGCATAGCCACTGAACGCAGCAGAGAGTGTCAGAAGGCTTGAAAGTCGAAAATGATGCTGGCAACATCAAGACAAGGCGAGGCAGGACGAGGAGCGCACCAGACTTCACGGTGTTCTGCCAGCATGCAAGCGGCTGGCGACTTCTTAGAAGTCAGGAGCAGCGGGGCTCACAGGCGAGGGTAAGTATGCACCACGTCTGGAGCGCTCCTCGGTCCGTCATACGAGTTCGAACAGATAGAGGCAGAACTGGAGAGGAATGAGATGGCTGAGCGAGCGGGAGGAACCGGTATTGGCGGGATGGGAGGCGGTAGAATGTCGACGGCGTTGGAGGAACGAAGCCCCGATCGGTCAGTGCCTGTGATGCTTGATGATACGGTGGATTTGACCAGGGTATGGTGAACGTATTTGTGGGCACGTAAGAGCTGAGAGATGGACAACGTACCTGGATTCTCTCGTCTGAACCGTCGTCAGTACATGCCTCTTCCGCGACAACGAGAGCAACTTCCGGCTAATCGATCGTACTTACTTCACAGCATCGTGCATGGGTTGTGAAACTGAAGACGAATGTGGAAAATGAGAACTGAGAGGTGGGGAGGTGTACGAGTCAGGCGCCGTGGCCATATCGCTGGAGGTTTGCTCGCTGGGGGGATTCGATGGTGAATGTCGAGAACAAAGAAGAGGAGAACAAAGAAAAGGCGACTGTAGCTGAGGTGATGCCGAAGAGATCCGAAGGGTAAATGCCGAGATAAGATAAGACGGCTGATGGCCGCCACTTTATCCAAACTCGGCACAACAGCTTTCTCAACTCGTACCACGACAATCCCCCCACTCAGCGTACGGTTGTGTCCTTCCCTGCCCTAGTATTTCTACCTGGACAAACACCTGCGACTCTGCTCGGTGGAATTGGGCTCGTCATCCAGTCCTCGTTTGACCTCGTTTATGTCAGCGCAACCCGCGTCCACTGATGGGAGTCTTGAACGGATAACGCCAACGCTTTGATCTGCCCGTCTAATATCGACGATTGGCCCTCAATTGGTGTTAATTTTAAATTCATCCTCACAGTGGACGCATCATGGTGCGATTCTCCCGAGCACTGCTACCATCGCCCGTTTATTACTGGTACACGTACTCCATGCAGCTGTGATGCGTAGTAGCGGAGGGCGTAGGATCAACGGCCGTAGTTCAAGCGTAACATGGCGGCATGTGTCTGCGTACGGCAGCGCCGCTCCTCTCCCCTTTTGGTGCATATCCCGTCTTTTGATACCTCAGGAGTTCAGATTAAATTTTCTAGGTCTTTCGCACCCTATACGTATCCGAAATACCATCCAGGGATATGCCTCTTATCCCCTTCACCCCAGTTGAACCTCGACGCACGCCCTACCCTACGTATATCCACTTTTCTTGCGAGACAGTCGCATCACCAGCTCAAGAACATCCCAGTTTCTCAACGTGGGTACCTTGAGCCGGTGTTCAGTCACGCAGTCTCAAAAGACGATGGATGACACCGGGCTGGTAGAGCCACTGCTCTGCATCACTACTCCGCCCCTCGCCCGACAGTGGGGCTTTCTGTGGGACCCCAAGGAGTGACGCCCGCTATCCTACGTCCGCGTTTCTTCGATGGTCTGTAACACGAGGATTTGTTCGCCCATTGGCATCCATCGCTCCCTCATTTGTGGCTCTTGGACTACTACCAGCGCCGGTTGACGAACGTAGCGCCCTCACCCCTACCCTGCGTCTTCTCAAGCGCTGGAGGCAAACTCGTTCGCGCAGTTATTCTGCTGTATCGGCTACGTGGACGGTACTTCGAGCAGTGGAAGATTGGTGACTCCGCCTCCCTCAACCCCGCGCCGCTGACGGAGTCGATCAGATCCTCTTGGTACGCTCTCCACCCATCTTCGAGGAGTCAGGTTATCACACTAACACTTTCAGTAGGACGTTCACCTTTCCAGACGTAGCCCTCCAACCGGTGTTATTCACTAGCAGGCTCGCTTCGGAGGCAGTGGACGATAAACGATATGGGTGCATGTGCTCACCTCCAAGCTTGCATCGCTCTTATCGCAGGCATCTCTGACGTTCTCTTCGAAAGATTCTATCGTCGGATAGACTCAGTGCTTGCACCTTACGCTCCTCCAACTCGCTCTGTTTCTCCCTCGGAAGCCACCTGTCCTCCTTTCCTTCTGCCTGCGTCCTCCCCCGCACGTGCGTTCCATGGCTCTGAATACCGAAGCTACACTCCGCCTTTCAATCGGAATCGTCCTCGCGGGGTTCCTTAACCTGCATCCAGAAGCTTCTGATGCGTCTTCAGACTCTCCTCCATCCGCCCAGTAATGTCTATTCTAAGCGTTGGTTGGATGACCGTAGCCATCCTCGCTCTACCCCTCGTGCGACTTTAATTCTATCATAGCCTCCAGCCTCGCGCAATCCTCGTGCTGTTCGATGATATAACGTCGGACTATACTAACGTGCATATGGTCTTACTCAATTCTCTCAGAAACGAGGAATCACTTAGGATTTCTGGTCTCTCTTCTCGCATCGCGGCTGACAGTCAAACGTTAAATGACTTCTTTCCCTCGACTCCAGCCGTAATGATTCGAAGGCAGTGGACTGTGTGAGACACAGGGCCCAGGGAAAGTGCTCGCCTCCCGAATCCTGATGTTATCTGATGCACGATACACTTCCTGCTGTTTACGCGTGTCCATTGCGTTCGTTCTTCATCTCATCCGACGCCAGCCCTGGGGGCGAGCACAAAGAAGCGTACCGCGTGTCGTTTCTTCTGCTGCTTCGAGCCAGCCACTCGATATATCTGGACTATGAAACATGAGGAAGGGAGCTCCTCGAATCTGCGGCTGCATCGTGAAACCGTAATGTTACCTGCTGCGTTCCTCGCCGTTTCCGGGAGGTGAACGACAGATAGACGTTATCTTGTCTGTCTTACGCCCGGCTGGAGAGGACTACCTCTTTCACACGCGAAATGAAGTCAATTTAAGCTTCTCAGTTCGAACAGGTCCGAACAGACCTTGCCTCGAGGCGACCTCGTCCATATTCATGGAGCTGAGGCATGCACCTGCCGCGATTGAGCGGCTTCACCTCTTTACCATGACATACGCTCCTCGGCTCACGGTCCGGCTGTTCCACTAGTACCTTCTGTGTCTCCATGAAACAGGCTCCGACGGACCGTCGTCGGTTGTCGAAAATGGGTGGTTTGGTCCAGGTGTGACGCTCTGTACCGTGTTGGAGGGGCTTTAGCCTATTTTTCGCTTGTAACCGCTGGCCCTAAGGCCCAAGAGGTTCTTTCTGCAGTCGGAAACATTGATAGAAGAAACTCACCGAAAAGATAGATTGTCGATAATCTAAGCTCAACCAGCTAAAGAAAGCTGGGGGGGTTGTCGTGCGTGCCTCCGTTGTTATCTTGCTTTGCTTTGAAGCTTATTTACCTCGGATAGAGTTTATCTGCACTACCCTCCAGAAGAAGGATGGGCCAAAAGCGACAAGAGGCAGCGGATCCTGCGGCCTCAATGGGATCACTACTTTTGTCCATTGCGTCAAGTTTCCTATGTTCTCAGATTTTAAACTTCGTCGACGATCGCAGAGGACATTTATAAACGAAGAAATCGCCCCTCCGTCTCGCACTCATATCTTCGCCCAGGATGACTACCTACCTCCCCGCCTCTAATCCTCAGGTTTTGGTCGACGCGCTAGGAACCAAGCTCGGCAATATTGTTCTTGACGTCGCCCCTGGTACAGGACCGCGTGAGTCCCAAGAAGGCCGTATTATGTCTCTGACCGTCACACTCACCCTGAGCCCTTCGGTGGACCTTAGGCTACCAAGTGCCTGCTTTAACTCGGGAGGCTCGTACGTTTCCTGATGCGCTTCGTAATGTTTCGATACCTATCTCTAACTACGCCTTTTCTGTCTTAGGCCTACACAAACTTTTCCCTGCCGCTGCATTCGCAGTGCGATTCATGATCCGAACCCGCCAGGCAGCTTCGCCCCTGTCGCGTTCGCTAGGCAACAAAGTGTCTACCCTGTCTCGGGAGGCTCGTACGTGTCCAGTCACGTTTTCATTCTCCAGTACCTCTCTCTAACTGCTTGGCTCCCCTCGTAGGCGTACTTAAACTTTTCCCTGCTGCCGCCTTCGCAGTACGATTTATGATCCGTACCCGCAAGTCGAGCGCTCGACACCGGCTTCCTGCCCGCGCTGTTAACTGAGGAGCAATCGAGGAGAGAGGTGAAGCGCATGGTGAAGGAGCCGATATGAAGTGAGGATACAGCAAGAATGGATGTATTACATGTGAATAAATAACCCAAGGATCGCGTTTGTGCATAGAAATTACCCTCCGGGAAGGCCCACGGTTGACAGGGCTTCGATCACTGCAAGTTCTCCTTTGGCTCGCAGCTAGTCTAGGGCCAAGGGAAGGGGAGGGTTAACTTCCAGAAGACCCGGCGCGATCGCCCTCCGGCGCATCAGCCGAGCCTCCCGTGGCATTGGTGGAATAGCAGAATTGATGAGAAAAAAGGATAGAACGGGCACAGACGTGGATGTCCGAGCGTTCTCTTGCTGAAGAAGATTGAACTTGAACCGAAAACCGCCGACTCGTTGGGCGCCTATCCGAGCGCTAATTATCGACAGGTCGCTTGGGCGTAATTTAGCTTCAGAAATGATGGCGATAAAAGATTCTTTACGAAATTTCTCCTGCTTCCAAAAATCTGACAGAATCAACCCTCACACATACGGAGGCTATTATCTAACGAAGAAATGCCTATTAGATTTCTCAGTCTTCGCTGGTATGTAGTTGTCTACAGACCATGAAGAACTCCAAAGACGTGAACCAATCTCTTTACTGAATCAGCAGTTATTTCAATGTGAAGTGGGTTTACCTACTCGATACTACAGTTATTAACATGTACTCCGAGCCGCTGAGACAGGACCGCGTGAAATCTTGTCTACAAGAAGCGGCTTTTCCTAACCTTGAACTTACTGATATACTGTACGTGTAGAGCGAGACCGTATCAACTTCAGCAGGGTTCAGTAAATTTAGCGATGGAGAACATGCCCAGATGCCTAACGGTTCTGACGAGGCGCACAGGAGACTGATAAGAATATCAGCACCAGAGCGCCGACGTTTCTGACATATGTCCCTCGTCTAGCGGCTGTTATTCTAGGACATAGGCGAGACATGCGGCTTAAAGACGTAGGTACCAGGACTCACCTCCTCGTGCTGTTCCCATCCTCCGAGCTCCGCAGTAGGCGACTACATACCCCGGGTGTCACTTGAGTCTCTCTTATGTCCCACCTTTTTTTATCTTGAAGCTTTGATAAGACGCCCAATCTTTGACCATTTTCCCTCTTAACCTCCTTGCATTCTCTTATGGAGGCCTTTAGGTATGTTATTCGTACGATCGTAATCACCCTATGGCAATCAGCAAGTCGGCCTTCGATCTCGCATGTTACTCTCGATTGCCTCCAGCCTCGAGCTAGCCTCTTCATACAACGTGAAGATGCACTCGATCTCCTGCTTTAAGCTCTCGACTGTGTTCTCACCCCGGCCGCTTACACATTGACATTGAACATTAATAGCTCACTTCTGTGACCCTACCTCGAGGGACGGCACACATTTCAGGGTCTCGTTCTTTTTGAGTATTGTACCCATCTCTCATAGAGTACATACATGAAGTGGAACTTACCCTATTTAAAATTTAAAGAAGCCTCACCTCATGATCTTGCAGCTTCAGAAGATGCTCTGCCTCCCAGTTTGCACAAAATATATTCGCTGCAGCGGAAGCTATCAATAGACGTGAAGCGAAATGGACCCCCATTGATGAACGACAGATTCGAGAAAATTGTAGCTCCCTATGTGATGTAAAGATGGTCTCTCCCCTTCCTTTGGACCTTGCTAAATTCACCTGAGTTTTGCCCTTATGCAGGACTGTTTGATCGCTTATTTCCCACTCAGTGTTTGTGCGTGGTCGATCGTAGACTAAAGCAACACCTTCTTTCTGTCTTGAGCCTTTTCTCTGATGTAATCAATTCATATAAAAGAAAAGGATAAAAGCGAAATCCTCCCTCTCTTTCACCCTTTCATTTCAGCCCACCATGCAGAAGAGTAAAGACGCCTTGGGGAGTCGCACTCCTCTTCAGCCGAATCAGCAATTCTTCACCGACGCTATGAAAGTTCAGCTCATCGATACAGTTTTTGATCTACACGACGAGGCGCCTCCTCCCAAAGAACTGCGTGAGTCTTCGACTTCAGGCAGAACGTTCGTTTTTGACCTATGACTTGCTCATCCAAAGTGAGTAGAGGGAGGCCGAATTAACTTCAGTAGTGGTTCAATCCACTTCAGGATGGAGAACAGTATTGTTCAGACGTACACCAGCTCAGGGGAAGGATTTGACTTGAATGCTTTCTGTGAGCTCCCCATTTCTTGAGGTCCAGGATTTATTTGGCTACGTTCTGATGTTCATTATGTCCAGTCAACCAAACACCTATCTTACCTCAATCTTTGCGTACATTTCCTAATACCCCATATTCTCTTCCACGGTTGAATTGGAGCTATCTATGCTCACGGGATATCCATCCTAGACGCATACCAGTGCAGTAGGAATTCACATGAACCTAGTTCACTCCCACCTGGCAAGTAGTTGCAAATCATGCGCTGAGCCACCTAATGTGGTGGGACGACTGGCAGAGCAAAGGCGTTGTCACAACATGTCAGGACATAGGAGAGAATATCAACATGCATTTTCGCGGTATGGTATCCAATCAAGTCACCTCGAGGTGATCTGAATCACAATTCAGAGGGTTTTGATCTACTTTAAATTATTAAAAAATCCTCATTTCTTGTGTATTCACTCGGCAATTTAGCAGAGAGCATCTCGACACGGATGCAAGAAGCATACAAAAAGCACTCATGCAGTTGCTTGTCTTTTGTCTCGAGCTGTAGCTATGATCTGGGGAGGAAATCAGTGCCTGAACATTGGTAGAAGACAGCACGTACCTCAGCATCAAGGAACAAGTGAATCACGCTTCTCTTCTGCAGTCCTACATACAACACATCTGCTCGGGACACAGCACATAAAGTTTGAGCCTCCCAGACAATATCCTATATATCTCGTCCAAATCAGCATTCTTCTCTGAGAAACAAGTAGAACTACTCAAAACATACCAGCAATAGTGTAATACGCTGGTGAAAGACACTCTGATGTGAATTTGCAACTCCCTTTGCCCTGGTAGCATGGTGCCTTGGTGCGGCACCTGACATTGTCAGGGTTGTTTGGGCAGTAGCCTGAGATGTATGCGCCGCCCGCGGAGGTGCACAAAGAGGTGGTAATGCAGACACCTGCACAGTTTGTGCATGGGCCGTTTATGGCGCTGTGGACAAGGAGCGTAATGGTCTCTGTGAGGGTCGCCTAGGTTGACATTCAACCTAGCGAAACAACGTACACTAGGTTGTATATCAGTAGTCAGTAGGTAGATTTTTGGCAGCGGTTGGTTGACGATTAGCCTGTGTTTGGTCACCCGAATTTGGTTGATTTCCAACCAAAAACCTTCACTTTCCATCTACAGTTCGTCAGGCCAACACCGCCGACAATCCTGTGTCTGTTGGTTGTTTGATCAACCAATGGGAGAGTGATAGCTTGGCTCATAGGTAGTTGATTTTCAGACATTCTTACTATGAAATTCACCCAATGGCACAATGAAAATAAACCACAAATAATGACATTACAGGGTATAGAAGCGCAGCATCATGTACGTACATTTGACAGCATGGGAAGATGGGCAGGCAACGCAGCGAAAGAACCTCACGAAGGCTTCACATGACGTCAGAGAAGGCTCAGTTCATGTCAACATCTGCCTCATTGTGCCCCACCTCTTCCTCTTGAACCACGTCACCCTCATCCATGTCCTCCTCCCTCGTCATCCTGCGACCCCTCTTTTTGGCCACACGAACCCTCTTGCAGCTCTTCTTCACAGCTAGCTCAGCCTTTGCACGGGAGACTCGAGACCTGTTGGGGTCACGCTTGCTAGCATTCTCCTTGAGATAGTCATATTTGGCTGGTACCTCGAGCCAGCCGCTGGCATAATGGTGGGCCCGTTTATTTTTCATGTAGTGTTTGATGATCTCTTCAGTAGCCCAGTCATTCATGTACCTCTTGAGAACAGGATGATGCTCTCGAGCCTGGCAAGAAATGTTTATTGTGAGTGAGCGAGAATCAATGGTGACATGGCAAGGAAACTCACGACTTGGAAGAGTTTAGCCTTCTTGCTGGCAGGGATCTGAGCCCAGGGAAGCTCCCAGTTGATGCGTGACTGGAGGACAAGGTCACGGAGTGAGCGCTAGCACTTCATGTGAGCAACACCTTCACTTAAGACATGTATCCTCACTTACCAGGATTGCAGTGTATTTCGCGTGCTTCTTTGTTGAACCTGCAAGGCCCATGGAGACCTGGATGCTGAAGTCTTTACCGGCGGTGCCTTTGGGATGAGCCACCATAGTTTTGAGGATGTTGTTGGTGTTGGGCCCAAAGTCGGAGATATCAACATTTGGGAACTGCTTTCGAAGGTCCGCGATGAGCTGGCGGTCTTTCTCCATCGTTTCTGCCACATATTTTGTAAGTGCTTCCTGGTATTGCAGCTATGTGGCTTACTTTGCAACTCCTCATACTTTTTCTCCCATCTAGCTTGCTCAGCAGCCTCCTCGGCAACGTCAACCTCGTTCTCCTTGCGCAAAAAGTCCTGCACCTGCTCCTCAAGGTGCTTCTTGGCCTCGCGCTCATGTGCGAGCTCATCTGAAGAAGGGTGAGCACTGGTCTTTGGAGTTTGAGATGCACTTACCCTCCATTTCCTTGATACGCTGCATAATGGCACCCATTACCAACAAAGGGTCTGCACTAGTGACGGCCGCTGATGCGCCCGAGTGCCCATTGAGCTGACGTTCCCCTAAGGGACTACCAGGGGCCTGCCTGGCATGAGGGGTAACAACCTGACTGTTCTCTTTTTCTGCCAGCGAAGCACCAGTCTGGGTTCGAGTTCTGGCTGTAGTTCTGCTCGCCTTATGTCTGCCAGCGGTCTTCGAAGCTGGGGTGGAGGTACATGCTGCCATTTTACCTTGGGTGATGGTCTGAGCTGACAAGTGTGTTGTAGGTTGGAGGTGGGGGGGTTGATACATAGTAAAGCAACTTTGGGAAATATCACGCCTTTTATTTGCAACTGAATCTTGTGTGCTTGGACCATCTTACTTCGGTAGCTTTTGGACCAGTTTATTCAACCTCCTCGACTATGCCTCGTGACAGCGATGTCCTCTGTGCTTTCTGTGATACATGGATGATGTGTGCCCGAGAGCATGCTCGTCGTGTACTGCTCGAAACCCCATATTCGGCCCCATCTCAAACCTTAGCCACAAAATCCAGGTGTGTGGCAGCTATCGTCGCAATCTCAGACGATGATTCCTCTGAAGGTGATGATGACAGCTCCGACTCAGAGGTAGTTGAACCCATTTTGCCCTCCATCCAACATGAGCAAGCAGTTCTGGATGTTGATATGGATCCCCCTGATACTGACACAATCAACCTCACTGTTGCACCTGCGACACTACATGACAGCTCTGAAGAAAACACCCATAGGGCTGCCCTGTTTTCCTGGCAAGAGCAACAAGCATTTTCAGCAGACAACATGGTTCTTGACCACAATTCAGATTCCGAGCAGGAGGACAGTTCAGGAGCCACACATCCTGTGTCCGAGGAGGATTTAATTGATGATGACGATGAAGACTGCTACCTGGACTGGGATACATTTGAGTATGGAAAGAATGGGTTATCGGCATGGGATGTCCTTAGTGAAGGCTACGAGAGGGAGGCAGCATCCATAGGTATGACTCTGTCATTTATTCAATTATTCACCAAACAACTGATGTGTTGTACAGCTGAGAAACTGAGTGCCTACGACTGAGCAATATGCTGGGCGTTTTCCTTCAAGTTACAAACTCATCTTACAGATAAAGGCTACGCAAAAGCACCACTGGCTTTCCTGTGCAACCCGCTGCTGCCCAAGATTGATTCTTTGCATGCCCATGTCGCGTTCCTTGCCGGCTTCAAGCCTGAATGTTACAACTGTTGCCCAAACTCATGCTGCTGCTACACTGGGCCCTGAGCATCCCTTAAATTTTGTCCTCACTGCAAGGAGCTGCGTTTTCAGGCCAATGGTACTCCTCAATGTTATTTCACATATGTCCCTATCATACCTCACCTCATCACCTCATTTAGCAACAAGAAATGTGCAGAAGAGATGCAATATCATGCAAACCATGTCCATGAACCAGGGAAGATGACAGATGTTTTTGACGGCAGTGCTTATCGAGATCTGCTCACCCAGACGGTCAAGATTGACGGCAAAGACCTCGGTTGCACATATTTTTCGGATGATCGCGACATTGCCTTCGGGCTCTCAACAGATGGTTTTGCACCATTAAAACGCCGTAAAGACACTGCATGGCCTCTCATTCTATTTAATTTCAATCTACCCCCCGAAATCTGCTTCCACATGAATGAAATCCTGGCTCTTGGGGTAATCCCTGGTCCAAAGAAGCCTGTCGACATTGACTTGTTTTTATGGCCCGTGATTCTTGAGTTTATACAGCTAGCTTGGGGAGTTGCGGCCTTCGACATCCTCAACTCAGCAATGTTCGCCCTTTGAGCCTTTCTCATCCTCGTATTTGGCGACATCCCGGCCGTCTCACTCCTCATGCACATGAAGGGCCATAATGGCTTTTCACCTTGTTGGATGTGCAAGATTTTGGGTGTACAAATTCTCCAATCGTGTGCGACAACCCACTATGTGCCTCATGACCGCTCTCGACACCCAGATGTGAAGGCAGATCGAACAGCGATCAAGATTTATGAAATGGAGAACCTCCCGATGTGTTCACATAATGAATTACTAGCACAAGCTAATGAGGTCCAGCAAGCTCCCACAAACGCAGAGGCAGACAGGCTCTCAAGGCAGTATGGCATCAAGAGTGTTCCCATCTTGTCTTATCTCCCCTCTCTCACCTTTTCAACATTGTTTCCCTACGATTTCATGCATCTCATCTGGGAAAACTTGATCAAGAACCTTCTTCTTCACTGGACAGGGGAATTCAAGGGTCTTGACAAAGGATCTGAGTCCTATACCTTACCAAAGGGGGTGTGGGAGGCAATCAGGCTTGCAACTGCTTCCTCTGGGGATACAATTCCGTCAGCATACGGCGCTCGCGTTCCGAACATTGCTGCTGACTCAACCACATGCTCTGCAGAGATGTGGTCCTTCTGGACTCTTTATCTCAGTCCTGTTCTTCTCCATCGATGTTTCCAGCGCCCCAAATACTTCCAGCACTTTGTTCAACTTGTCCACTTGCTAAATATCTGTCTCCAGTTCGAGATAACCAAGGATGAGATAGCAGAAGTTCATCAGGGGTTTGTACAATGGGTTAAAGACTATGAGAGGTAAGCCACCATCACTATCAATGAGCTGCCAGCCAATGCTAATTTGCACAATGTCCTTTTTGTAGTATTTATTACCAATTCAAGCCGGAACATGTCTCCATCTGCCCAGTCACTATTCACATGCTACTACATATTGCAGATAGCATTGAGGCATTTGGACCCGTTTGGTGTTACTGGGCTTTCCTGATGGAACGCTACTGTGGCAAGCTCCAGCCAGCTTTGAGAAGTCGGTGATTTCCTTATGCCTCACTCGATCGATATGTTGTTGAGGATGCACAGCTCACTTAGATCAAGCTGACGTCAAATCTAACAGATGACCTGTCTTTGTGTCTCCCATGGAAGGTGGTTCCCGGGATGTTTTCCCATCCATCTTGTGAGTTTAATAATCCATATTGTGGTGAAATTGAGTTCTAATTTTAGCTGGGGCCAGACCCGACGTGTATTCTCCTTCCCCCCCACTTGCCAACATGGCCACCTGACAATGTTATGAACAACATTTGTGCCACCCTCACAACATGTGCAGATGTGAAGATCGGACACATGCAGCCGTTTGTGCAGTGCGCCAGTATTGAAGAATGGGGCAAGGTGCGGCGCATTGATTCAGAAGAAGGTGATACGTTCCGAGCTGCGGCACGAACAACTGTTCATGATGACTCTCGCAATGCATCATTTGTCCGAGTGCATGTTGGTATTCCTCTAGCCCATGACAGAATTATGTACTAAGCTAATAATTTCTAGTATGAAATGTACGAAGACATTCATAAACGGCACCGAAGACACAAGCCCGAGTATGAGCTCTGAACCTTTTATGGTGAACTGCAGCACATATTTCTGGTCAAATTCACTGAGGCTGCAGCCTGTCACCTTCTTGGGCTGCGCCACAGAGAAGATATTATCATCCTGGTGGCAATCAAGAGCCATGTCCTCGACACTGACGACCCCAATTTGGATGGTCTCGATGTCCATTTCTTCTCAAGTGACACCCTTGGACCAACACATTTCATTGATATTACAGGTGTACAGTGTCTCGTGGGACGGGTGCAGGATGGTGACCGCAGTTGGGCAATAATTGACCAGAGTGGGTCTCTGGCTTGTGCAATCGCATTAGATGATGGTGACAATGAGTAGTATATACCATATTTATAAGAAATATAATGTACTTGATAGTTCTCAAAAGCAAAACAGGCCGAAATTTGAGTGATACAAGGTCAGCTGCACCTGACTCTCAGGGCACTGAACATTGGCTGAATGTCAACCAAATAAAGCAAGAAGGCATAGGTTGACGGTTCAGCCTAGATATTAGGTCAAACACGATCAACCTATCACTCGACCTATGGTAGGTCGAAAGCCGAAATTCAGCAGAGCTTAGGTTAAAAGCCAACCTAAGCCACCTTCACAGTGGGTGTGCAAAGAGAGGAGAGCAAAAAGGGTGCTGAATGTCATTGTTGGTTAGTGAAAATCAAAAGAAGGCTGGGGAAATGGACGTGAGGGATATTGAGCAGAAGCCATCTTATATACTCTTTCTCGCAAACCAGTTGGCAGCTCTTACATGCTTCGATTTTGAAAATCATTTTGACAAGATGATGGGACGCCACACACTCAGGCTGCTCATCTGGGGTCACCCTAGATCCAATGTAATCCCCTGTCCTGGTGTCTGGTCTCCCCATGTGTTCGCCTTTCTTCTAGTGGAGGTAGAGCAGTTGTGAAGTGTCGATGCTTGTCTTCATGAGGTTCATTGAGGCTTGACAAGGATTGACCACACATGGCGTGAGGTGACTGGTGAATATTGAATATTGAATATTGAACATTCATCAATAGAAAGCTATTCAGGCCTAATATGACTCATGTGGGTCATTGATTAGATGAAGTGCCTTCTAGATATGGATAGAAATACTTGCATTTAGTGAGTCATCTATTATGTCTTCATGGGAGGTTGTGCTTCTCTTCAGATGAGAGCTAAAACAGGGTATTCCAGGTGGACCGATGTTGTTCACACTTCCAGCTTCTATTCTCCATCATGCCCCAGACAGCTTGTGTTCAGTCTTGGAGTGTTTAGCTCATGGAGAGCTCATAAATATGCCACTGGAGAGTCAGTGAACTAAAGAAAGACGTGTAATCCTCACGAAATGACTGGAATTGCCCAGCCCACCCCCTGTCAATGACGCCGAAAGTATACTGAGCTGAAGACATGGCATGTAGTTCTAGGATATGAGATGAGGCACTTCTGTGTTTCAGAATTTTCATATAAGATTCCTGTAGGACCGATGCTGCTCATTTCTCCCATGAGAACCTGATCAGGGAAGGTGTGTCAGCTATGATCGGCTGTTATTCAGGATCGAGCCACTGGGGTACAGATCACCTTTGTGTCTTTATTACACCTTCGTTTTGTAGTGAGAAGTGGGAAGATCTGGCATCTATTGCGAGTGTGATTCTGCGCAGAGAACACTGTCTCTATCCGATTTTGCAGTCACACGGCCAAAAAACATGAGACAGTGACGGTAAATGATTCAGTCAAGTGGTCTAACACCAGAAATGCTGGATGAGCAGACTCCAACTTCAGTGTTTAAATGTTTGAGACCTGATACAGATGTGAGATCAACGAGAACTACTTTCCAGTTCCCAAAAGCCGTACACCCTACCACACAGGTCGTCCACCACAGAAAACGGCATCATGTCAGCGCCAGCTGAGAAACATTGTCCAAACAGTGAGACAGTAATGTCTGAACATTGGAGTCAAGCATTCTGTCCCAGCAGCGGACATGCGTCTTCTGGTGCAATGGAGTGAAAATCAAGAAGAATCCTAGTAAAATCCAGTCTACTAAAATGGAAGCAATCAGCGGGGCTGGTGTTGGAAAAACACAATTTCCACTATAAGGCCTTGTGGCTCCTGGCACCCCTGGCCCCACTGATACGCTGGCGTGGGGATGCTGATAATCTATGATAGACACCTGTAAGTGGAGCGTCAGAAATCCGTAACCTCTGGTAAGTCCTTATCACATCTGATCATTTCACCTCAAAAGGCCCTAGTTTTTGAAGAAGGCATTCAAAAGAAGATACCTCTCACCCTCTCAAAACACTGAATCATCTTCAAAGTGTTTTCATTTCGACTAAGGCA
Organism: Cyclocybe aegerita; assembly: GCA_902728275.1. Classification (NCBI taxonomy): domain Eukaryota; kingdom Fungi; phylum Basidiomycota; class Agaricomycetes; order Agaricales; family Hemipholiotaceae; genus Cyclocybe; species Cyclocybe aegerita. The sequence continues at coordinate 107,089 of CACVBS010000063.1, read as the reverse complement.
AGTGTCCATTTATTCAGCTTGTGAGCGGACTTGAAGTTCTGAGCATATCCTAGGGCATGAGAGCTTCCCAAAAGTCTGAACCTCCGTGGCTGTGGACCATAGACCTGGACGAAGGGGAAAGTCTCATCAGCATACTTACACATCTCGGAGTCGAATTAGGATCCAGAATTAGTGCCTCGAAGCGCCCACATCCCTCCAGCAGTCGGTTAAGCTTGTGAATTCCGAGTCAGAGATTAGTCTCGGGGCGATATCTAGGCGCCGAGGTCCAGGTGTGAAAAGGATATAAAAACGGGCTTTCGTCATCTCATTCCAGTGCAGTTCCTTCTGGCTGACCAAGTTCGAGATTGGATGAATGTCGGCGCTACCTGCCTTCTGTCTGATGGTGCGTCCTACCCCATTCATGTATCCCCTGCTGACCTAGCTGGACTTCACTCAGCAGGGTGTCTTATACTCGGTGCGCACCTTGTATGTCTCTGTATCTCAACACTGACTAGCACAACTAGGAACTCTTCTCTTCTCTAAGGCATCAACTGTGAGAAACAGGTAACATGCGGGGCCAGGGGCACTGACTCTGTGAACATCATGCGTCCGTCTTTACATGCGCTAGAAAGCTGCAGCTGACTTTGACAGAAAGGGTGGCTGGCTCACCTCTCTACATGAATGGTAACTGGTAAGGTTCTGTTAGCGCAATGAATTTGAGCTAACTTCATTCAAGACTGCTGTACTGCAATCGGCTGTTCCCTCGAGCTCAAAATGTCGGCTTCTTTTGTTTGTACAACGGAAATGTAAAGTCTGAAGGTGGGGCATGTAATTCTCCTAGAGTAGAAAATGAAAATCATTTTTAATTCCCTTATTATGGATAGGACAAGCTTCAGGGTCCCCAAATATGATTTTTGTGGCCAGTATTTGTAGATTTTTCTGAAGACACCTATTTGCCATTATAATACCAGAGAAGGCCTGAACAGCCATGCAGACAAGATCAGGCCTAAGTAGGGTGTCAGAACTATAAGTTCAATAATGCTTGCACACATGGAAGGGTGACTTTTCACCGTCGATATGATTCCCGATTATCTGACGTCCTAACAGGTCCTTATGTTTCCATATATGATCATATATGGGAAATTTGATTTTTCCGACAGGATGCAGAGGAAAGTTGTGCAAGGTCAAAAGATGTGCTGTTGTCTGCAGTGCTAGATAAGCTAGATAAGATAAGATGGCCAACCAAATCCAAACTTGGCACAAACAACTTCACAATGATTCTCTCTTTCTCTTGACTCACCCTAACCAGTGCACTGATGGCTCTTCCCTAGCTTACCTCTTCCTTCTTCTTCAGTCCTTCCCTACACGAGACAACACCCATAAAGCAGCTGATTGTTTTGATTTCGTTTTTTGCAAATTGCCACAAATATGGAAGCTTAAGGTGCGTTGTTGAAGAATCCTCCAGATGTGTCAGAGAATGGTGACTTATTCATATATAGCAATCACCATGAACTTGCTTGTGACCACGTGACAGCATACAATGCTGGACGTCTCAAAATCATCGGCTGTGGCCAAGATCGGCAAGGATCTCCTTCTGCACATCCTCACATTCAATGCAAACATGGAAGACGATGTCCCTATAGATGAAGGTGTCAGATTGTGCTATCCAGAAAATAGAGCACTGACAAACATCCATGACACATCTCATGTTTGTCACTTTTGGCGGCAAGTGATACTTTTGTCCACATCGCTATGGGGTAGACTTATCAATCTCAATTATCTCATCCTCCTGAAAGAAGAGTGGAGAGAAGAAATTCTGCACTGAACTGGCAAAGCCAAGCTGCACATTTCAGGCTCTCAATTGGAAGAACACAGGGATGTCTTCATCAAGTTCCTCATCCATATCCTGGATGTCCATTGGCCCAGGATCGAAAGTCTTATAGTCTCGCTTTACGCACCAGAAGAACCCCCAGAAATGGAACGGTGGTATCCAATGGAAGATTTTTGGCCTCTACTATCATGTCCGTCAGATTCATTGAAGATATTTCAGTTTGGCTGCACATACAACAAACATTTACTTCCAGGGCCCCAACTGCTCTTTGGCGGTCATGCCCCAAGCTTAATCAACTTTCGATTGATGGATTATTTAGCAACTGAAGCATATATCTCCACTCCATGGCTGAACCAGCTCCACCACTTGGACATTTCTGGGGGCTCACCAGAAAAGGAGGTGCTGCCGCTGTTTTTGAGGTGGTTGGAGCAGCTCCATCATATGCCGCTTCTCGAGTCTCTTGCCTTAGACTCAGTGTTCGTGGCTCCAGAGGAATCCTCCCCCCCAGCCTCCCAGTCGTCCAGCTCCCAAATCTCATCAACTTTCACATGAGAGATGACATGTATCCCACGGCCCTGCTCCTGAATCACATCGAACCCCATCCAGAATTCAGGCTGTGCATCCCTCAAGAACACGATGTGCTTATGCTTTCCCCATCTCAAATCTCCTTTATCAACCAAGTTATAGCCAAATACACCCAATGTTTTGTCTGCTCCACCAGCCGCAAGAACTTGATCTTCAATTTTGTTAATGACAATCTTTTTCACCTTGCGCAACTCAAACGGGATGTGACAGACCTTTCGAGCATCGGAATTGGGCCCACAGCATTCGAATGGAACATGTACACTTGGGATGCCCAGAGCCCTGCTCACCTGAGCGTGTTCTTGAAATGTGATTTCAGCTATATAACCACTGTTGCAGTCCAGATCGACTCCTTGAAGCAGATCAGACCCGACCTACGCTTTCTCCTTCAAGATTTCTTGCGGTCCATGTCCAATCTCCAGTTCCTGAAAGTCACGTCAGTCATCGAGGCACTCCTGACATGTCCATTCCTGCCGCTTCCAGAACATGCAGGCGCAGGCGTAGCGACGTCGTTCTTCCCAAAATTGGCCCTCTGGGAGGGTGTGGCAACAAATTGTAACATCCAATACCAACCAAGCAGTCGAGCACCTGAAATTCTCAAGCCATTCCTTAGGCAGAGGGAGGCGGACGGATGTCCTGTCCAGGTGCTCGATATCACAGAGTGCTGTACGCTTCGTGACTTGAACTTTTTGGAAACGATGGAAGGAATGAAGGTGGTCTGGAAGGATTCTCTCGGAAGGAGAAGAGAGGCGGTATGTGGCTCAGGAGAGCTGGTCAAGCCAATATGGGAGTAGTGGACTTGTGGAGGAAAATGCACCGTCTAAACAGTTCAGTGGAAAGAGGAGCGAACAGTATTGAATTGCTGGTGCATACAAATTATATGACACCCAAGGTGCAAATATTTGCAATGAGAGTTTCTCTGAGGTTCTGGGTGATATTCCCGATCCTCGACAATGGACATCCGTCGCTTTTTCCAGCATAGTGAGGGATTGTTACAGGAACTGAAGTATTTGATGCATAAGAAAGAACGAGGCGTTGCTTTTCTGAAGCCTAGGGACATGGCCTCGATGCTATTAGCCATGAACGATCCTGTCTGATACACTCACCCTCCTTGAAGAGCATAGCCAGCAAGCAAGTGTGCGAGGATTGAGACCCTCTCAGAGGGTATGGAGCTTGGAACGACAGTGGGTAGTAGGACAGCGAGGGAGAGTGTTGGTCCCACATGGATTGGATTGAAAGCTGAGACCCATGAAGGATGTATGAGAAAAAGTCCAAATTTTTGGGGAAGAATAGATCAGGAATATTAGCCTGCGGGGTCCACAACGACATGTCCACTGCAGGCTGAAAGAATTTTCCTGAGAACTCTAACTGATAAATGACTGTCAAGATGAGATGGGAAGATTCTAGCGTTGGGGTTAGACATTCTGGACCAGCAGTGGACACAGGTGTTGCATTGTGGTCCTGCAGAGAACTGAAATAGGGGCTTGAAAGACAGAGGGTGAACCAATGGGAGAAGGTGGGGTGCCCATGTCTCAGTCAATTCCATTAGTTAGCTGTGATTAAAGCAGGGGAGAGGGGTGAAGGAGATACTGTATTCGAGAGAGGGATGGTGAGGTCGTCGTGGTCAAAGGTCAAAGGAAGTGTTGTGCAGTGTTTGCATTTGGCTGAGTCCCAATTATCTTATCTTATCTTACATCTTCCCTTCGTTCCTTGGTGACGAGCTCTGAACTGCCCAAATGATATCCTCCCAACCTGATGCCTCTCCAGACTAGACAATGGTTGGATGTCCATCAACAGCTTCAGAACCTATCTGCGCAATTGTTACCGACACCGATAACTCGTCCATCAGGCTTTCCTCTCCATCTTGTGTGCAGAAGTCACGATATCCAACATCTCATCCATTGTGGATGCACCTACAGTCTATCAATCCCCTACATTCTGATATCCAGTTGCACATTCTCGAATCCTGCTGACAGCACTATCCCATTCACTGTCATCCCCACCTGTCCTCATTCTCCCTAACAAACTTAATGTGCTCGTAGCCCCAACTCATGATTAAGCACAATGAAAGTCCATGCAAATGCTCGTCTAATACTGGATTCCCCATGCTGGTGTCGTGGAGGGTTTATCTCAAGTGTTTTCCACACTGATTCAGCATTGCTTCACTGGTAGAGAGAACACATGAATCTGCATCCTATTTTTCTATCAGAGGGCTTCCCAAGTTCCAGAGAATTCACACAGCGGGACACAGGAGCTATGATGCCAATTTCCACTTTGAGGCCGATCAACACGCCACTCTCTTCTCCAAAAGAGCTTCTTCGTGCATGCACCACTGGTTCGACAGCAGGAAAGAGGGGGAGGTCGAGATCTGAGTTCTTTGTCATCTGCTTCTCGAAGATAAGCCAGACATTCATGACACCGCTGAGCCGTATTTAAGCTAGCCACTCATCTCCCTCCCCCAGCACACACATTTCAGCCCTGCGTCTCCTGTCTATTGTAAATCTCAAACATTGCAATGTGTCACATCCCATTTCTGCACCCATTGTTCCATTGTCCCATTGTTCATTGTTCTGGTTCATCAATGGGCTTTTCCTTCATTGTTCTATTCATTATTGTCTTCATTGTTCTCTGTCATTGTTCTGCTGGCATTCATTACATAACCTAGATCTTCTCCATTGTTCTCAATAGTATAAATAGCTAGGTAGTGTACTGGATTCCCCAGCTTGAATCTCAACCTTGACAACCCCTCTGCTCTGTTGTTCATCCTCTGTCTCCTGTGCCTTGGCCAGGATGACTTCTTCTTGTCTCTCCTCTGTCAAGACCAAGGCAGTTCCTGTAAATTGGGGACAACCAGATGATGTGTAGGGGCACAGCACAAGAGCATGCTGAGGCCAAGTCCCCCCCTCTGTTCAGGTCATTACACAATGAAATTCTTCTCCATGGTCACCCTCGCTCTCTCATTTACCGCTAGCTCAATATCAGCCCTCGTGACCACAGTGAAATTCAACAGCTGTGATGCCCAGGATTACCCCCCTCCAGAATGCTATGATTGCAACAAGAATAAATTTGAATACAGCGGCATTGACTATGTGTTCTTGTCAGGCTATGCGCTGCTTTCTCGTAGGGAGTGCCTGTGAGTGTTGATTCATAGTATGGAGAATTCCTAGTAACAAGGACTTGTAGTTACAGAGGGGAGGGTATAGATCTTGAGCCAGTAATCCATTGTGACTTTTTCTACACTGAAAAAGTCAGTATCATAAATGCATAGCCTCCAAATTTCTCAGCTGACTGTTGTATAGACCGGTTACACTTCGAGTCCCATGAATCCGCAAATTTGTCCTGCGCCTGTGCTCCTTGTGAAGTGTGCCCCCTGCGCCTCTTAATTTTTGGGGATGCACCCTGGGTTCAGGCTCTCGCTTTTTGTTATGGAGAAGCTAGTACTTTTGTGTTACATATTTACTAAGTCGTAGCGCTTCCTGGACTTTACTGAAAGGGAAAAAGATAGACAACGATCATCCGTTCTCGAAGTAGACGATCGAGCGTGTATCACATTATTACGATTCATTGTCATCTGGAGGTTCCTGTTCAGGTAGCATTCAAAACCATATACCCTGATCAAGACTCTGTGCTCCTGGGGCCCGTGATCTGTCATTGAGTGACGTCGGCCAGCACATACGGTAGAGAGATTGTCGAAACAACAGGAGTAAAGAAAGCAACTTGTCTGGCAATCCCCAGACCGGAGACTCAGGGAAGCCCTAGATGTGTTTAACTACAATGGCCAAGGTAGTAGACAAGAGTGAAGTTTGAACTTCTGTGCAAAAGAGGTCCTGATGCACATATACACAGAAATATCACCGGCTTCATCATCCACTGGACCGTCTCTCCGATACCAAAAAAAGTGTGAGAGTATTCATTTGTAACGGACAAGTGTCTACGAGCCCCAGTGAAGGAGATGTAGAACCACTTCTATAAGCTAGAATTCTATATCAAATACTGTGTCTAAGCAGTGTGACGGGATCAGTCCTGACTGCCATAATGCAGTCCCCCCTAGCCCAAGACAATGTGGAAGGGTTTCCATGGCTCCCGGGGCTGCTCCATGTGTGCGGGACATGTCAACATAGCCAAACAATGCAGGAAACAGTGCCTGGACACTGTTTGCCCTCGTTCTCGGGGCATTTGGCACCACTTTGGATGGGGGAAAAGCGGATATGGGGTCTCCTCATTATTCTGCACATTCCCTGACCATTTCCCCCACCGATGGGGGGCGGGAATAGGCTGGATTGGGAGGGGGACACATGGATGACACGGCACAGGCGCATGTGATGGAAATTCCCCATTTGGAAGGTGGTTCATTTCCAGGTGCTGCTGGCAGTAATCCTGGCATATTTTGCTCATTTCTGGGCCGATTCTCTTGAACAAAAAAATACCATAAATCGTAAGATAATCGTAGATTTCCGTAGACCCCTTAAACGTGAGATTCTGACCATATCTGGTGGCTGCACAGCCCAATTAATGCCCTGCACCTCAAAAATGCGAAAATGCGGCCTCACTGGGCCCCCTCCCATGCATCCCCTGTCTGGGACAGGTGTTCGTTCATGAACAAGCATGTTATCGAGTCCTATTGGCTGAAGAACATCAGCATTACCTGCAAAACTGCATGCATAATTGCCTAAACAGTGAAATTTGCTAAAAATAGCCCAAAAGCGCACTGGATTATCTACCCCTTGCAGGGAGCAGACCCTCGGGACACCTTAGCAGTTTGGTAGGGAACATATAGTGCTTTCAGAAGACATATTTTACATAGCCTCACATGCAGTATTCATGGCTGTACACTGAAATCACTGATTTCGCACAAAAACACCAAAATGCGCACCATTACCCTCCTCAAAATCCCCCTTTCGCACCCAGATAACTGGTCATATATGCTCCCCTGCATTAGCCCTATTGAATTGTCACTTTTCTTTGGTTATATCTCCCTTACAGCCTTTTCTATTCCACCCTTCTCCTCCTCCCCCTCCAAAATCGAAAATGCGCACTGAAAATTCTCCTTCCCTGCACTTCCTGGAACTCTGATACATATTTGACACTCTTTAGTATATCGTTGAGTACTCACCTGCGGGCCCATGTCTCAAAATATACAAATCCACAATTGCAGGACACATATTCCTGTTTTTCTTGGTTCCCTCATAGTGTTTCACCTCTCCTGGGCTCAATTCCTGGCTGATCCTGAAGAAAATGTGTTCCCCATACTCAGGAAGAATGGCCTTTCAAATATAGATACCCCCAAGAACACATTTCAGACCACTGAGATAACAGCAAACTCACACTAATTGGCCATTTCAGAAGGATCAGAGACATAATTATTTAATCAGACACTACAGAAAGCTCATACAGATATGCCATATCATTCCCCAAAAATTTTCAGGATGATAGAGTCAATGTGGAAAGCAGGAGGCTCAAAAATGTGCCAGGAAAAGACCATTGATGAGTGGTGATCACCAGGTTTGCTATAGCTAATTATGTTTCCTAATCATGTCTTTGGTTACCCTCTCTCATAGATCTTCCATACCTTTGGGGGACCATAGTATTTCAAGACTATCATATGTTCCCTATTCAAAACGCATTTTTCCATGATTTTAGAGGGAGTAGACAGACCTGAATTCAAGGGGGAGTGTCTGTGTTTGCCAAATTGGCTGGCAGAAGGACAACATTGTTCATAGAATATTCAATTCTGCATATAATTTGTTCAGACTTTTTCAGGATACTCTGGAACATTATGGTAACATATTCCGAGCTCCAACAAAAGGATGGATGAGGTACAGAGTGTGCCAGAGCGATGCCATTGTCCCCATCAATAAATCTGGAAATTTCCGGAATAAGGAAAGCGCACCTGTTGCAGAGGCATTGGGGACCTCCTTGCTGGAAATAAAGGAGTAGGGAGTATCATGGGAGGTTGTCTGGACAACTACAGTAGTCACATATATAATTATTTGTCCAAAGCAGGGGGATACTGGCCAGATTAATGTACTAACAGATGTGAGGGGGAGAGGAGTGATTGATTTTGTCTCCCATGTACCAAATGAGTGGATTATACTGCATATTAGGAGAATAAACTACTGTGAGCTAGTAGGATATGATCCCGAAGGGCAAGAAGCCCAAAGTGAATCACCCAGGGAGGGGTAATGGTGCGCATTTTGGTGTTTTTGTGCGAAATCAGTGATTTCAGTGTACAGCCATGAATACTGCATGTGAGGCTATGTAAAATATGTCTTCTGAAAGCACTATATGTTCCCTACCAAACTGCTAAGGTGTCCCGAGGGTCTGCTCCCTGCAAGGGGTAGATAATCCAGTGCGCTTTTGGGCTATTTTTAGCAAATTTCACTGTTTAGGCAATTATGCATGCAGTTTTGCAGGTAATGCTGATGTTCTTCAGCCAATAGGACTCGATAACATGCTTGTTCATGAACGAACACCTGTCCCAGACAGGGGATGCATGGGAGGGGGCCCAGTGAGGCCGCATTTTCGCATTTTTGAGGTGCAGGGCATTAATTGGGCTGTGCAGCCACCAGATATGGTCAGAATCTCACGTTTAAGGGGTCTACGGAAATCTACGATTATCTTACGATTTATGGTATTTTTTTTTTCAAGAGAATCGGCCCAGAAATGAGCAAAATATGCCAGGATTACTGCCAGCAGCACCTGGAAATGAACCACCTTCCAAATGGGGAATTTCCATCACATGCGCCTGTGCCGTGTCATCCATGTGTCCCCCTCCCAATCCAGCCTATTCCCGCCCCCCATCGGTGGGGGAAATGGTCAGGGAATGTGCAGAATAATGAGGAGACCCCATATCCGCTTTTCCCCCATCCAAAGTGGTGCCAAATGCCCCGAGAACGAGGGCAAACAGTGTCCAGGCACTGTTTCCTGCATTGTTTGGCTATGTTGACATGTCCCGCACACATGGAGCAGCCCCGGGAGCCATGGAAACCCTTCCACATTGTCTTGGGCTAGGGGGGACTGCATTATGGCAGTCAGGACTGATCCCGTCACACTGCTTAGAATTCTAGCTGACATGGCTGGTAGAACAAGCAGAGCAGATGCTGGATCACTATCAATCAATGGGCACTGCGGAAGCTGCTTTCGTGCCCGCAAGGGCTACACGGCTCATGACATGTCGGATTGTTCCACCACAGGTTGCAAGCAATGTTGCATTAACACCAACTTGGGAATGACAGTCTATATTAGACAGGAAGGTCCTGACGTTGGAGTGAGGCATTGTACACCAGCAGTGGAGGCGCGCTGTGGAAAACTGAGGTAGGCACCCATGATGCATGTATCCCAGTCAAAGGATAAGCAGAATATACGTGACTAGATCGAGTCTGGGGAGGAAAAAGGAGACAGAGTTGATTCAAGAGAAGGATTGGTGAAGAGGTCGTCATGGTCCAAGGCCAAAAGGGTTGTTCTATCAGAAGAATGAAGAGATAGCGGAGAATGACACTGAGATCGCTCAAGCTCGAGCAGCATCACCACCCTCAGCACATATCCTATCCTACCCTGCACCGTGGGAGGGCCTGGTGTTTATGTGGGCAATCTCAAGGAAATAGAGACAGATCTGAGCATGGATGATGGCCAGCGTTTCTCGAGATAGGTGGGGTCCAGGAGCGCAGAATCTCAAACGCGATATGGGTCAAGCTACATCCCACCCTAGCAGGGCTCGAGGTGAAAGGTACAGCAGAAGAAGGGCCGAGTCACATGCGTAGGGCAGTTCATTGCGCTGACAGGTGTGAGACAGCCACTTGTATGAATTTCGGTGTGAGAGGAGATCAGGAAGAGCAGCCCATGAAGGACACACCGAAATGTCCACTGCAGGTTACAATCAGCAAGTTAACGATGTTGGAATAGAACCAAGTAGTTGGTACTCGCACATTCCGCCCTCAAAGAGTTGTCTCCCGACTCCTCGAGTACATTCTCGTTTATTTCCCTTAATGGACAATTACTTAGAATAGTATTTATTAGAATATTCTAGTTACTTTGTACGTAGGTATATAAGCCCTCTCGATGGGCGCTAAATGCCAATCATGTCTTAACCACTAACCACCACCACTGCACCAACAGGTTATGGGCCCCAAAGCCTAAACGACACACTTACCATCTTATTCACCCTCTAGTCCCACACATTTATCTTATCTACGTAGTTTATGTACATCACTGCCAAAATGTCGGATGATTACACTAGCAGATCGTATCGAATGGAGTTACTGAAGGCAACCAATTGGATGCCGTGGAAGCACCATATGCTTGCAGTATTGGTTGACCTCGGACTGGACGGTTACATCGCAGAAGGTGCAGCACCTCCAGGATCAGCAGACCCCAAAACTCCCACCAATGCTGAAGTCGCAGCATTGAAGAAGTGGAATGCCGGTGATGCAAAGGCGAGATGCTGAATCAAACTTGCGATCAGCGATTCCGAAATGGTTCACGTTATGGGAGCTGAAACGGCATGCCAAATGTGGGAACAACTTACCATGGTCAAGGAATCCAAGAGCCGACTCGGAGTGTTGGCCACCCGCCGAACACTATATTGGGCAACAGTGGAGGAAGGATTTGATATGGCAGAGCATATCGCAAAGCTATGCCAGTTGCAGGAGGAACTGCACACAATGGGTAGCAAGATCTCGGATGAGGATTTTGTCATGATCCTTATCACATCCCTTCCCAAGTCATGGGATAATTACACTTCACCTTATCTCGGATCTAGTGGCAGTAAGCCAGAGCTCAAATCTCAAGAGCTCGTAGCAATTTTATTGGAAGAATCCCGATGACAGAAGGAGCGAGAAGTTGGAGGAATGTCACTCCAGGCCAAAGGAAAGGCCAGACCCAACATTGAATGCCATAATTGCCACAAGATGGGGCATTATGCAAAGGACTGTTGGGCAAAAGGGGGAGGACACGAAGGAAAAGGTCCGAAGACTCGAAAGGGTCCAAACCGGGCTGGCCGGACAAATCAAGCCAAAGAAAAGGTCAATGATGACCTTAATGAGGTTTCGTACATGGCTATCTCCAATGCCAGTACAAAAGAAATCTCAAAATATGATTGGCTATTTGATTCGGGCACAACATCTCACATCTGCACGATGCACGAAGCATTCATTGACTATCACCTGCTCAAGAACTCGTCTGTTCATGGTGTGGGTTCCCCAACAGTGGCATAGGGCCACAGGACTGTATTAGTCAAATTTGCCATAAATGGGAAAAACCTGAAGCATCATTTACGTGATGTTCTCCATGTGCCGGATTCCCCAAATTGTTTATTGTCCATGAGCACACTCAATCGGAGTGGTGGACATGCAGAATTCAAGAATGGGAAATGTTTCCTAAGAGATAAAAAGGATAATCTCATTGGGATAGGACATTTAACCCATGATTTATACTTGCTCAAGGCACGAGCAGTATTACACAAGCAAGAGCAAGCAAATCTCGCTACCTTGGCAAAGCTCTCTTGGGACCAATGGCACCGACAGTATGGCCATCTATCAATTTCGTCCCTACAGAAGCTTGATCGCGAGAATTTGGTCAATGGCATGACCATCGATCAAGCTTCTATCCCATTAAAGACTTGCGAAGCTTGTATTCAAGCCAAGCAAACTCATAAACCCTTTCTGAAGGAAGCGGAGAATTGTTCGGAGACTCCGGGGGAGAGGATAATGAGTGATTTGTGGGGACCAGCTGGTGTGAAGTCTATTGGAGGATTTAAATATTATATTTCCTTCACAGATGACTGCACACAATATGGCCATGTTCTATTTTTAAAGGAGAAGTCGGAAGCCTACAATTGCATCATTCAGCAGGTCACCAAGATAGAGTGCCAGTTTGGGAAATATCCCAGGTGGATGTACTTCAATAACGGCTGTGAATTTGTCAATACACGGGTAAAGGAATGGGCAGCCTCTCACGGAATAGAGTTAGAGCTTACAGCACCCTACTCATCATCACAGAATGGGGTGGCTGAAAGGTTCAATTGCACTCTATTAAATTTAGCTCAGGCAATGCTTATCGCAAAGAATTTACCATTGTTCTTGTGGGACGAGGCAGTTTCCCATGCGAACTATCTTCACAATCGTGCCCCAACATGGGCTCTTGATGGCAAAACACCATATCAGGCATGGTTCGGGAAGAAGCCTGATGTGTCTCACTTGAGGGAATTCAGATGTGATGTCTGGGTACTTGACAAAACCAAGAATCTTTCAAAATTGAAACCAAGATCACGGAAAATGATCTTTGTGGGTTTCAATGATGGTTCTAAGTCCATCCACTATTATGATCCCTCAAAACAAAATATCAAGTCATCAAGAAATGTTTCATTCAATGAGAATGAAGAGCCACATGAGCTAACTATTACAGAATTGCCTGGTTTGCAGTCTGAGGGGGAGCAAGGGAAGATCTCGACATCCTTGCAAACTGTTCCCCAAAAGGAAACCGCACAACAAGCGCCCATCGAAGAAGCCGAGCCACTCCTCCAGAAACACCTCAAGAGCCAGACTCTCGTCAACTCCAAGAGAGGAAGACACCAATTGATTACAAGAAGCTGGCAAATCTGGACTCAAAGAAGCCTGCAGCAAGATTGCAAGGGCAAGAACTCAGGTTGTCACAACCCATCCCCGGCTCCTGGCACAATTATCTGGCTCCCGAGGCTGTATCCAGCTTCCGAGGCTTGTGGTAATGAGCCATGCTCTTCCAGGATGCTTCTGAGACATCTGGGAACGAGCCGTGCACTTCCGAGGCACTTCTGAGGTGAGCCATGTTTCCGGCTCACTCCATTGTGTCTCCCAGCCATCGTCCCATTGTCCTTCATTGTTCTCCTTGTCCCGGCTAAGTTATCTATTACTGTAACGACTGTGCCGGATGGGGTGGGGACTTGGCTTCAGCTTGACGGAAAGGGCAGCTGCGCCACCACGCAACGTCTGGGTGTCCCCAATTTTGGATGAACAGGGAGGAGCCAGATTCCGGCAGTGAACTAGAGCAAAGGGGGTATGTCGAGTTCGATATTCCGACTGAGGAATCTACTACTGTACATGGGTATTTATGCTATGTAGGATAATGGACCATGATTATGTAATAGATAACTTAGCCGGGACAAGGAGAACAATGAAGGACAATGGGACGATGGCTGGGAGACACAATGGAGTGAGCCAGAAACATGGCTCACCTCGGAAGTGCCTCAGAAGCGCACGGCTCATTCCCAGATGTCTCGGAAGCATCCCGGAAGAGCACGGCTCATTACCACAAGCCTCGGGAGCTGGATAATTGTGCCAGGAGCCGGGGACGGGTTGTGACAATGGCTCAAAATGATGAAGAGCATACCATATCCCTCTTCCAGACTGCCTACATCGACTCCTTGCTCAAGAAATATGGTCTAGACGACTGCAACTCTGTTACGACGCCTCTAGACCCCAATGTTCGTCTCGACGACGACTCAGATGAAGAAACAAAGCCAGGAGTGAACCAGGACCAAGACAAGCGCTTATCTGTCGGATACGCGACGCTTATAGGTTCTCTGATGTATCTGGCCATTGGAACGCATCTAGATATCGCATACGCCGTCCAGAAGCTCGCCCAGCTCACTCAGAACCCCAAACCAAAGCACTGGACCGCTGTGAAGCGAATATTTCGCTACCTCAAAGGAACTTGTACCCATGCACTTACTTACAGCGGGTCCGACAACTTTACTACCCCAGAACTCAATATTTATTGCGACGCCGACTGGGGAAGCAACGCGAACCGTAAATCAGTGAGTGGTTACGCTGTCACTCGCTGGAGGCGCAGTTTCTTGGAGTTCCAAGAAACAAACCACAGTAGCGCTCTCAACCGCGGAAGCGGAGTATGTAGCTGCTACTCATGCCGCAAAACAAGTCCTGTGGCACCGTTCTCTGTTCACAGAACTTGGAATTGACTTACCAACGACCTCGACAATCTTCTCGGACAACCAGGCCACCGTTTCTGTCACACACCACCCGGAATTTCATGCACGCACGAAGCACATCAACATCGCGCTTCATTTCCTCCGTGATCTCGTGCAGAACGGCACCCTCAATCTTGTGTATATCAACACAAACGACAACTTAGCTGATCTATTCACGAAAGGACTACCTAGATCTGTACATCAAGATCTAACTACGGAGATCGGCGTTCTGTCCGAGTAAGGGGGAGTGTCGGAATAGAACCGAGTAGTTGGTACTCGCACATTCCGCCCTCGAAGAGTCGTCTCCCGACTCCTCGAGTACATTCTCGTTTATTTCCCTTAATTGACAATTACTTAGAATAGTATTTATGAGAATATTCTAGTTACTTTGTACGTAGGTATATAAGTCCTCTCGACGGGCGCTAAATGCCAATCGTGTCTTAACCACTAACCACCACCACTGCGCCAACAAACGACATTAACACCAACTCAGGAATGGCCGGATAGATGATACGACAAGGCCCTAGCGTGGGGGTGAAGCATTTTGCACCAGCAGCGGACATGGGCGTTGTGCTGTGGTCCAGTGGAGAACTGAAATAGGGGCTCTGAAGACGGAGGGTGGGCTAGTCGCTAAGAGAATGTGGGATGCGCATGGCTCTGTCAACGGTATGAATTAGCTAGAAGATATGAAATCAGGAAGGGGAGTCGAGGGAGAAGGATGGGCGACTTATCGTGGTTTAAGTGAAAGGGTGTCTTGTGCTGTGTTTGGATCTCTTGTGTATTCCCTTCTTCGGCAAGCTCCGAACTGTCCTTCAAGCTTCATCCCCTACTCAGACTACTGCACATCCATTTCCTCCCGAACCGATGCCTCTCCGGATATTGGATGACGGCTTTGACGAAAGATGACAAATCTGTCTGTTGGCCGCGTTATAGCTCTTACAATCTATCCATCCTCCATCCCCTTCCTCGTTCGCGATCGCCAGTCCCTCGTCTCGCTCACGTCCAGGTGGTATGCAATTTTGGGCGACACTGCTCGTTCTTCGTCTAGAACTAGCCAGCTGCGCTTCAATGCTATACCTTACGACGGATCTCGTCTTCGCCGTCGCGTTCTTTCGGGCTTCCGAACAATTTGAGTATTGGTGGACTTGCATCTTTGTACCAAAAACACGCGTACGGGGGTATCTCACAAACGAGCCCTTGTCCGGGTAAGCCATGGGTATTTATGCTTGCTCACGAGGGTTGATAGGCAGCAAATTTTCGTTGGCAGGAAGTGGAAGTACGTGTACCATAGTCAAAGGGAAACACAGTACGAGTAAATCTAGTAGCTCGTAACCTCGACGTACTGAATGTAATACACCGAGTATAGTCTTCAAAGGAAAAAAGTGCGGCAGGACATTCAAAGCCCAGCCCGTCCTCAGCGATCAACAGTTATCTTTCACAGACTTGGGGCAAATCTCCTCGTGATCCGGCAAGAGGGCGTAACCCGTCTACCCCAAAACGCAACCTCGTGAGTAGACGTATCACAGACATACTTATCCCTGCGCGCCACTCACCTCAAGGGAATAGCCGTACTCGCAGTTGACGTAAGTGCGAGATGGACGGGTCGTATCGCGCCCCATGTAGCTGTAAAGCACACAAGCACGTTCGCAGTCAGCAGCGCCCATACGGCGTCAAGCGAATATCGCATCGACGAGGATTTATTTAAGCAACACTCACGTGCAGGTAAGCAGGGCGTCGCTTCCCTCTCTGCGCACCTCGCGCGTGAAGACGTAATAGATGGTACGCCTCACAAACGGTGCGTCCGTGCAGGTGTAACACCTAGCGGGGGACGCTGCATCGGCGTCGCGGCTGCTCATGGACGCAGACGGGGTGGAGGGAGTGGCGAGGGCGGAGCCGCCGCCGAGTGCGAGTAGAAAGAGAGCGGGGAAGAACTTGGTCCTGGTGTTCGAGGGCGAGACGTGCAAGTCTCAATGAGACGTCAGTGCGGGAGGAGGAGGTGAAGGGGTGGATCCTGGGGTGGAGACGAGGTTGCTGCTCGCTTAAATACACGAGGAACGGAAGGGTGCTGGGTTATCGTTGAACTTGAGATCTGTTAGCAGAAGGATTGAAGTCTATTATTGCGATAGCTTCCCTATCTCACGCACCATCGAATGCTAAGGAAAGTTACGTGCACACGGTAGATTAGTACGTAGTACTATTACTTGCTGGATATGGACAAGGTTGTGGCGCAGCGAAAGGATCGAAAAAGGAAGCCACAGCAACAACGCGTGGGCCCATCCTAAATTCTCGAATTGCTGCGCACGGCGTACGCGGGTGGAAGGCTACTTTATGGGCATGTATGATACAGTTCTACCTAACCAGTAAGGATCTGACGTCGACTATGAAAATATATGTGCTTATCTATAGCGGTCCGCGGAGAAATTAATGACAGCCCGCAGAATCGTTGAACCTTCGCGTCTTCCAACCTTGCGTTCGCCCATCTAAGCACAGAAATTTCAGAAGAAAATGTCTTTTGAAGAAAGAAACACGCAACTCCAGCCGCAACCGAAGCACCAAGCAACCCCTCCAACGCCAACCCCACCTTCCCGACTCACACTCGTCTGAACCAGCAACGCCTCGATGGTGGCTATCGGAACGAGCCTCCCAGTGTACGTCGTCGTGTACGTGGTGCATCGTCGTCGAGAGGACCGCGGCTGTTGCGGTCACACTGGGGAGCAGAACCACGGTGCCTTTCTCGACAACGTCCACACACGAACCCCAGGTGTTTTGCACGAATGTCGAGCAGTTCCTGTTGTGCCCATGGACGTGCCAGAGGTTCCTGAGGTGGCGCTGAAGGCGTTGTAGCCTTTCGCTTCGCTAGCGCCTTATTTGATAGTATTTATGTAAGTGCATGCCGAATTTATGACATCAGAATCGGACAGGAGAAGGCAGTGAGACTGAGGACACGCAACGTACAGTTGAAGGTTATCGGCGAGTCCAGCGCGGTATACGTGCTCGATGCTCTGTGGTACACGACCCGACTGGGGTCTTGTTCCCTGGCGAAGCGCGTCATGTCATTCTCACCAGTGCCGATAGCGGAATCTCGGGTGGCTCCTGCACGCTCGACGGAGGCGTCAGCGAGGAGAGAGATTGTCACAATTTGGCCAGCCTGCCAGGCGGGTGGAAATTTTCTGAATTAGTTTCGTGCAGAAGGTCTGGGAGGACAAGAGGATGACGCTGCTCACCAGAATGGAGTGCAAGGGAGGATGTGAAGAAAACGTATATGAGTGAGAAAATCGTAAGCGTGTGTCGATGCAGGGAGAGTGAGTAGAAATGAAGGTTGGATTCATTTGACTCCCTAAGTAAGCAACATTGAGCGCCGAGGATGAATCTATGGCGTTTCACGGATGAGCGGTCCTTGTCAGGCTTGAAGTTGAAGATCATGGGCCTTGGCCCGTTGGCCGCTGGCGAGGAGGATCGTAAGACGAGCTCGTACTACGCGAAGTGCTGCTTCTTGGCACGGCGATCCGGCCCGGCCTGCTTATCCGAGAAAATTCCACGAGTGACTTGCGGTTTTCGTCGGTTGTGACAAATCAGTTTCGTTTCCTACCACAACGACCATGACTCCAGACGACGATTGAATCTCTAATGACCTCTATCATGACCCCTAAAGAAATGGAAATAGACCCCGGCAGTGTGGAACGAGCCGAGAAGCGGAAGCGGCGTCTGCTAGAGATTGAAGCAGAACAGGAGAGGGAGGAGGCAGAGGCGTTGAAAATGACCGAGGTGAGCGAGACATTTTCCGATGCAGCTCACGGAATCTGAAAGTATTCATCGATCATATCCAGGAGCAACGAAGGACACTCCTTCAGTCTTTCAAGGCGGTCAAAGTCGAGTTCGATGACCTCGATGGCCAGCGATGGCCGCAGGGACTATTACGACATCCACAGGTGGCAGCAATCTACCCATTCTTCACCCGCAGTATTAATCTCTTTTTGTAGGCCTCTCATGGAATAGTGCCCAAATCTTCATCCAGCGTCAATCCCATGAAACGTGGCACGTTCACTGTCCTTACAAACTCTTTCAACCCTGAGGATACCATCCGGGTCTCAGCCACCAAGCCCAAATCCCGCCGCTCGCTAGCCCAAATCCCGACTGTCACTCGCGCTTCAGATATGAACGTTGATACCGTGAAATCCCTGCCCATCTTCGACAATCCCGTATGTCGGCATCGGGACGGGACCCATGCTCGCTCGTCTCCGTCGCTCAACGCGAATTATCTGAGTGGTTTGGAGGAGGAAGCAGGGAGAGGCGTCGGGGTGATCCAAGGGTCAGATGATGGCGAGCGTGGAAGGAACACAGAAGACGTCAACTCCGTGTCTGCCCTCAGCACTTCTCCCTCGGCCGGTGGCCAAACACATGAAGCGAGATCGTCGAAGAAGGCCCCTTCGCTGCCAGATGTGGCTCTCCTTACCGCGGATCATTCATCTTCTATGGCCTCGTTGAACCCGTTTATCACGCCTTCGAACGATCTTTCGCAATCCACCATCCGAGCAAAATGTAGGAGACGTGTTTCTGTTCCGTCTCTTCTTCCCTCGCGTGAGGCTCCTTTACCTCCTACGTCTTCACGTAACGAACTCCCATCGACCGGCCTAGCCCCATCATCGACGTCAGGCACTTCCAACAACGGCTCCTCCCAGAAATCGACGCTCTCGCGCCTTCAGACGTTCCTCTCCCAGAATCGCTCTGATAAATCAACCTCCTACACGGCCGAATGGGTCGCTCGTCTCCACAGAAACATTTAATCATTCCCTCATACTGGACTTGAACGCTTCGTTATCAACACTTCGGACTTGCCTCTAGCCCATTGTATCATATATTGCTCCTCGCTGCTATCACGTTGTGCCATATCGTCCGTAAAGTCAGTGCCTAATATAATTTTGTGTCTAACCATCTTGCTTTGACTGCTTGTGGGGTCCTTGTACCGGGGTCTCAACACTTCACGAGAATAACCCAAGGTGTGCACCTTGGCTTTACGGTGTCGCGAGCATGTTGGCGTAACTCCAGGTTTGCAGGTACCAGAGGACGTCTTATGCTCTCGACACCGACGTCGTCGGGATTAATGATCATTGCTCGTACGTTGATCGAGTACTTATGCGAATCATCATCGGCATCGAGCTCATGCGCACCGCATAGACTCTTCCCGCAAGATCAGCTCAATGAATATGACAATATGTCAAGAGAGAAAAAAAAATTGAATTCCTAATTGCAATACTCAGATTACAAGCAATTTTGCCCAACTGGTGCAGTAGCTTCCTAGATTCGACGGTACAGAATTTTCCCGATCGTATACTCCTCCTCTACTGAAGAAATTAGAGGGAGGGATTTCATGATGAAACGACACGCACATTTAGAAGGTTACCTGCGCTTTGTCGTCCTTCCAACGGACATAGAAAATGACGAGGTCCCTGTGGAGGACGATTGTCCTCGAATATCCAGAGTGGCAGTTGTGCTCGTTGTCGACGACGCATTGGTCAGCGGCTGGTCTGGTCTGTTTTCCATCCCCGTATTTTCCTCACGCTCATCATCACTCGAAGCGTTGCTCGCTGTCTCTTGGATAGAATCGTTGTCCCAGTCGCGCCTCGGAACGCCTAGTGTCTGGTTAGAAGCGCTCGGGCCTCTGCGACTCGGGGTTGGCGAGGTTTGGTTGTTCCCTCTTGGCATTTGGGCAGGAGCGCGACCTGCAAAGAGTAAGAGTTTCATTCTTTGGGAGAGATCAATCAGCCTATCTGGATGATATTGACTTGGATGAGGCCCTCCCCAGGTTGGAGGAGGAGGGTACGGGCTTTGACCTATGGAATGAGCAATGTGCCATGAGTATGTCTGGGTTCAAATTGGCTAGATACTTTCGTACCTGGCCATCCGCCGTTCATATATCCGTTAGGGCTTCCTAGATTTCACCAAACATAAGCACTCGTTGCATGTTATACAACAACAAGAGATCTTGCCATAAGGATTATGACCCGGGTGAGGCATATGCCCGAATTGTGGGAAGGGCGAAGTGGGGCCGCTCATATACGGAGCGCCAGAAGGACTCGCTGAAGAAAGGATAAGAACAGTGACAGCAACCGCGCTTTCATCAGATTCGTACGATATTGTGGGCCCGGTGTATAATAATTTGGACCATGGTGGACAGGATCTGCGAGATGCGGCTCATCAGCGCCTCTCTCAATAGCATCAAGCGCCCGCCAACTCGACGATGACTCACTGCCGAAGCCACTTCCAAATGCAGATGACCCTGTGGTCAAATTAATCATGCAACCTTTTATCTTCATACCCTTCGCTTCTTCTCCAAAACTGATGGAACCGTTGCCTGCAATAGATGGCCATGGGGTGACTGCGATGAAGCGCAGATGATCGCACACAGGCGGAAAGAGAAGCGTACCCTGATCATGAGCCTCGACGGTAGATTCCTCGAGCTCGATGCGTTCTGATTTATAGAAATGGTCGATATTTGGTCGAGTGCTGCGTGTGCTCGACATGGTGGGCTGAAAGAGGGGGAATTCGTGGAAGCGTCTCCCTTATCAATGAAATCAATTAGCGCCTATTTCGATTTCTCGCATTCACACACGTACAATAACAACATCACAGCCGTCAAAGTCTTGTCCAATACAAGGGTTCTATGGAGAGGCGACGTTATGGGTGTTGACTTGATGTCTCGAGGCTTGTCTCTCCTTGTTCTCTTCGCCACCGCCATGGGTGAATGTCATCGTTTTGGGTGCCATAACGGAATCCAGCATCGCCTGGTTTTCGCAATCGGCCGCTAAGCTGTCAAGACGTACGTAAAGTGCTCACGAGTCCATTGTTGAAGCTGAAGTATAGAGGACACCTTCGCCTAGAACAAGGCTCTTTAACGGTAGCATTTCCCACAACGAGTGACAGATGAATCTCAAAAATAAGTAGCGTGAAACGGCTCCATTGCAATACTTGAACGCTGCCCGAATTCTAGCCAATTGCGACTGCGGACGCGGAGCCATCATACATGGCCTATGTTCGAAGTGATACTTTAATTAAGGTTGCAAAAGGTTCGCAATTATGAAAATTTAGCGCCAGGACTGTGGCGCAGGGGGGCGAAGTCACAAAAATTAACGGAAATGGACCTAGTCAACAACTAGTCAACCGATTGTCATCTTCTTAAGGGAGTTAGCGATAAATTGTCTTGAGAATGCCTTTCATGTGACTCGTCTGTGGGACTGCACCGGAAGGCGGAGAATTTTTCCTGTTTCAGCTCTCTAGCGGCGTTCACCTCCGAGTATTTATCTGTCTCGTCTTGCAAGTCGGTCTTTTGGGGGTAATGCCGGTCGAAATTTTCGAAATTCACCGTGGAAGGAAGTAAGGAAGGTTGGATTACCGGCGAGGCCCCAATGAGGAACGACCGACCCGTGATGTACCTAGAGATACAAGCTTAGACTAACTTGAAGCTACAACTACTCTAGGAGTGCCCGGTTATCTACTTTCTGCACCTTCGCACCTTCTTTGCGGTTGTCTAGGCAACAAGAGGCGCAGAATCAGCTAGACACTACACAACTTAGGGAAGAAAATATTACGTCGAATTTAGTTCTATCTCATTTCTGAGATACAAGAGTATGCCTTCCTCAGCGAGATTACTTCAATCCAGGCTCGAGAGTATTTTTCATCAGACGATTCTCACAAAGCTCGACTTGCCTTCTGAGGGGTTTTGACCGCTCTGACAATCTGGCGCAAAGAGTCGAGCAGAAGGGCATCAAAAGTCATATATCCAATCAAGCTTCACTCTTTTTTCAACATTCAAATGCTGGTGGTGTTTTGATACTGATGGTGTCACGACCGTGCGCCACCTGGTCACCGGCCCGGCCCGATCACGGAAAGTTAACTCGACTGAACGCTCGACTTACGCGGGTGCCCTTTGAAGCCATGTTTATATGATCAGTTGCTTTGGAATACGTAGGGCTCGTAAATGTTGATATTTGCAGGTGAGCGAACTCGCGGGCGAGGGCTTCATGAAAATTTATTTTCACATGGGAAAGTTCGTCCAAAAGGCGCTACAGAAGCCCGCAGACGGCGTTGATTGATGTATCCGGCGGTCGATCTCTTGTCTCTCCTCGCCAATCTTCGGGAATTTGGGGTGCGAAGGCACAGATGTGGGCTTCAAAAGCCAAAAAGCATCATCCATGCCGGGTGGTTACTTTCTCTTCATATTTCGAGGGGAGTGTGTTCTATTTTCGAAATTTTGAGTAGGGCCCAGACCTATTCACTCCCGACTGGGAAGATGGTACGGGTAAAACGGGGACTGGCTAAGTTTCGCCATCAAGGCTACTCTCCAAAACCGTGTCTCCTCCTCTCCACTTTCAACCCACAAACCCACTTGGCGGTGATAGAAGCGTTCCCTAATATTGCTCTCTTCAGAAGTTCATCATGATCATGCGTCCGAGAGGACGGTGACGATGCGGCTAAACATGGCTCTTGGCTCTTGCGACAATCTATTTCAACACTGCAGGCAGGATCATTGGGATCCACCCTCTCCCTTTATCGTCCGCTGAGGTTCCGAGGAAGAGATGGCGGACAACTCAACCGATACAGCTGCGCTACCCAATCCCTTCACGCCCATGGCATTCTTGCCGCCCGACATCGCTTTCGACATGACTATTGGGATTTATATAATGGTTGGGACGGTGGGGGTAAGTATCCCTGCTCTGAGCTTGACAAATACTGGCGTCTGAACGCTACTCTGTTCAAACTCAGGCCCTAGTATGGGAAACTCTCAACAACATGCGCCTCGACTATCATCTCCTCACGAGATATAGACTTACGCTCGCGACGTTCGTCTATGTCATTTCGAGGTACGGCGAATGTACAATATGAATTTGAATAATTTCCAAACTGTCACTTCGAAGAATCGCCACCATGGTTTTTCTCGTTGGGACCACGGTCGTCATGAGTGAGTGGAAAGGGGTCAATAATGTTAGATTTCCATCTCACGTCTTCTCCAGCGGCTCCGATCGGGGCTTGTCGTGCAACACAGAGAGTCATCGCCGCCTTCTATCCAATCGCGATGGGAACCACGGCCTTGCTGTTCTGGTTCCGTGCCCGCGCCTTGTATATCGACAAGAAATGGGTCGTCGCTTTCCTCTTTTTGACGTGGTTGATGGCTGCTGGAGGGACCATCACGCCCATGAGGGAGATAGCGCACACAACGCTAGGGCCCACAAAATACTGCATTAGCCCGGAGCCGAAGGCCTACATTTCAATTGCGCTCTGGACATGCTTTGCGAATGACTTCATCGTCTTCGCTGCTATCACCTGGCGGTTGATGCATAACCATACGGCTGAGGCGACGATTAAGAATAATTTGAAGGCGATGCTTCTCGGCCACTACCTCCCATCTCTGTCGAGGGCGCTATTGCAGGATGGGCAGGTATACATCCTGTGAGTCGCCTCCTTGGCTAACGGCGGGATTCGTAATACTAACACAGAATATAGTAGCACCGTCGGCGTCAACCTACTTACTGGCATCTGCTTCTACAATTATTCCATCCCAGCCGTCTACAGGTCCATCTTCGGGATGCCGAACGTCATGATCATGAACGTGATGGCCTGCCGCATATATAGGGACACGAAACTCGGCCTCATGCGCCCGTTGAACCCATCGTCATCGACCAGGCTCAGCCAATCTACGCTCACAAACGTAACTCGCCCAATTGCGTTCGGGCACGCTGCAGAGGCGATGGACAATGAATCGCAAGGAGGGATCTGGATGAGTGATGTCGGGCTAGTAGATCGGAAGAAAGGGGAGAATAAGGAGCACGAGAAATCGCGTTTGGATAATGACAATATCGTTTGAAGCACCAAAGATAAAAACTTCGATGGGAGAAGGCTCTGACGTCGGACCCGAGAAGAAGACGTGTCGGACTCGTGAATGACGCTCTGCGGCGGGAAAATAGATAATGCAACTCGAGACACAGAGACAGCGACGAAAAGAAAACCTCGAACTTGGAACTATAAAGGGAGCAATATACTACTTTACAGGATATTGGGCAAGCAAAACCAGCTGGTTAAACTGAAGACCAGAAAGAAATGCACGAAAGTCGCAATCGCATACTCTGAAGAGGTATGTAATGTTTACATATGTAAAAGGTTGAATTTTATCTCGCCGCCAACCATCACTACGGTCACGAGTCACTTGCAGTAAGCCACTGACCGAACAACAGCTCTGCTTACACCCAGAGAATACCTTCTGCCCCATACATGCGACGACGACAACGACGAGAAGAGCCAGTGCAAGCAAACGCGCCACGGTCCAGCTCGAACAACTTGTCTAGACCACTGACATGTCTTAGATCTCCGAGCTGATCACGCCCAGCCCGCGGGCGCAGGACCCCTCCATGCTCGTGTTCACCTCTCCCAAGCTTCGCAATCAGGCACTCTGAGGCGAATGAGGCCTTTTTCCTGTCAAATTTCGTGCGTCAATTATGTCTCTCGCCTTCCTCTACTCATGCCTCCATGAAGTCCGTGAAGGCTGGCGAACACGCCGACAACAATCTCTTCAGTTTCATTTATCACTCGAGGCAGCCCCTGACCCACAACCTCAACCACCCTGAACGCCGCAAGGCACACGAAGATATATAACTCGGCACGACAGGGTAGATGGGATTTCTCCTCTTCGTCCCTCTACACGTCCCCGCGAAGATGAATGGCACGGAGCTCACTGAGTTCATGACGAGCAGGCTACAGGCTGGGGTGATGACAAAAGTACGTATGCCTTCGTCTCATGTCTTTCGAGGAGCTGAACCTGAATGTCTCTCGTTGCTCCAGATGTTCGACCGTGAGTTCTCGTCTCAAAGTGTCCTCCCTAAGCTTGACGTCAAGTCTGTCGACAGTCGCTGGCGCAGTAATCTTCATATACGACTACCTGCTCACGCTCGGGATGGAGGTCGAATATGTCTGGCCCGGGCCATGGACGACGATCAAGGTCGTCTACTTCATCCAACGGTACATACCGTTCATCGATACGATGTGGATAGCCCTGTACAGTACGCCATCCTTTCTTCGAATCCACGTTTCAGTCTCTGACGTCCTCGTAGTAAACTTTGGAGAGAACCTCAGCCCCGGGCTGTGTCAACGACTTAATACGGCGGGCAGGGCGTTGATGTGTGTTGGGTTGACCACATCGGAGAGTACGTCTCTTCTTTCTCAAGTGTCGAGGTATTGGACTCAGGCAGGATGTAGTCATCCTAACGTTCCGCGTGTGGGCGGTGTGGAACCGTCCGAAAGTCCTTACAATTGGGCTTCCTATCCTCTTCGTCGGGTGCTTCCTCCCTCCAGTGCCGATTCTATTCGTATTCCTCAGTTCTGTGAAGTGTAAGTGGTCTCTTCGCAACAAAAAAGGAAGATAGGAGTCCTAACATCGCGGCTAGTCATCACCTTGCCACATCCTTCAGTGGGCTGCGTACCGATTGCTGGATCTTCGCTCATCATTGTTGATTGGGCACTGTTGCTCTTATGGGACTCATGTACGTCTTTTCTTGTTTTTCTTCGCCGGAGTTCTCTGACGACCCGATCCGTTTAGTTGTCCTTGCTCTTATGGCAATTCCCGCCTTCCGATCCTGTACGTCGTAAAGTTTTCTACAGTAACTCCTATTCACGGTGGCCGTAGTCCGATTCAGGTCGAATTCCGCTCTCTACCACGCAGTGTATGCTGAGGGTAAGCGAGCTCGTGCTTTTTTGAAGCTTTACTAACGCAGCTAGAGGCGTTATATATTATTTTTATCTCTTCAGTAAGTGTCTTCATTATTCATGGCTTGTCAAAGGAGCTGATGATTGCCTAGTTATTTCAATCGTCAACATCCTTCTCTTTGGTCTACCCTCCGTACGTCGCCATTTTATTAGCCCCTTGGCCTCAGAATGCTCAAACCCTTCTAGGTCGACGGGTCCTACCAATTCCTCGCAACAACGTACGTTCATTCCTTCACTCTGCTATAGAGTATCGTTTAAGATTCAACCCTCCCCTTGGCTAGACTCTCGCGCTGTCTCCACTCAATCCTTACCAGCCGCGTGCTCCTGCACATTCGCGCCGGGATCAACGAGGGCCAGTCGGAAGAATTTGAACAAATCAGTATCGGCGATGTTACACATCGAAAGGCGTTGAGGGGCATGAAGCCTCCTGTCGGTGAAAAGGTATAATAACGCTGTATTTGTAATAGTTGGGTACCCGCTTGGGTGTGTATGATTATGCAGATTGGCGTTCTGATACCCCACAAAAAGGTCTTTCGTCAATGCGCGATGAAAGACTTATCTTATCTTATCTCCATGTCACAGTCACCTCAGAGTGCAATGACGTGACTGCATCTCCGAGTTCTTTCTCCCCGCACCCGCACTCCCGCAGTCTCATTCCCTCTTCTCACTAATTCGACGGCAAGCGGCAGAACTGGCGTCCAATATCGTATCTTTTCAAATAGTATTTCCGCCCAGGAGGAAGACAAACGCGGAAACGCAAATCGGCAAGACGGTGAGACCCAGCACGCGGTGTATACTGGACTATTGGTGTTAACGAACGGTTGTTTTCTGGCTGGGCAGCTACGTCGACACATGGTCTGTCATGTCCAGAGAGCGCGACTTCTCTGCATTTGAAGCAAGCCGCTCAGAGGTGACTACAGCTTGCTGTCGCTGATACCAATATTCTCATGGGACTTACCCCTGACTCCCAAGATCCAAAAGTCGCGTCAACGGGTAGCGAAGATGGAAACTCGGGAAGGAAATGGATCTGTGGAAGTCAAGGACTATAGATGCGGGAATTATCCCGATGACGAGGGTATGATACGGGCCCATCTGATCTTCGTATGTCCTCGAGCTTCCATGCCTTAATTCTTCATAATTGACCGCAAACCTCGTACTTGCAAATCCAGGCTTGTCTCTTTTCCTTCGTCGTCGCATTGTTCTTCGCCGAGTCATACAATCACCTTGCCGCTACACACGAAGGATCACCAACCGCCCTCATATCACGGACCCTCCTGCATCTCGAATTACGCACCGTGCATCATTCATCACCGCCGTACATCCTTCCTTCTACAGCAGCACGCATACACACGCTCTGGAAGTTCAGTCTCGTCCTCTCAGTGGCCGCCGTTATCATCGGGTGCATGTCGCCTTTGCTTCGTCGAGCACAGCTCTGGGACTGTGATGGCCAATCCGACGTAACACCAGCTCTCATCCACGAATTATGGCAAAAACGCTACATCTCAGCCTCTCTCACATGTATTTCAGTCCTACTTCAGGCCGCTGTTCTTCTCTTCCTCGCAGGTCTAGCAGAATTCACCGCCCCGCTCGGTGTTCCACGTTTGCTTTCGCTTTCGCTCGTTGGCGTCCTATCATTATCCGTTCTGCTTTCCAACTTTGCCCTTCATATACTCTACTAGATGGTGTGCCACCGTCCCTTGTAATATTTCGCCTGTATCCTTTTTTGTTGTACGAACATCCACATGCATTTTCGAATTGTACTCGTATACGCACCCTCCTTTCCCTTTTTGCATGTATGACCCACCTTCTGGCTTCCATATGCGATCCAACGACTGTTTCTGGGCCTTACCTTGGTGACATTTCCTAGTAGGCACTGGTACCCTCGAACTCAGCGTATCGCTGATACACATAACGCATGATCGGCAGTCTTATCGGGCTCGCATCGTTAAACTGCCCGTACACTGCGTAGCGGCCGCATAGATGAGGGTATTTTTATGTGAGTTCGTGACAACCCCTATTAGCTGCTTCGAACGACTTTTCGTTTCGACTCTCCATCTTCATCTTCCCTTTTTTTTGAGCCTTTTCTTTCCAACTTTCATTCGTGGTGATTGTCCGAACTACTGAACAACGACCATTTCGGTAGTCGTCTATCCGTTCCGTAAATCAAGTACCTACCTAAACTTCATGCGACGTTATCGAGGACATTGAGGAAAGTCAGCTATGTCTTCGGAGAGCTATCAGATTCGACTTCAACAGGGGATTTAGCTTTTTTACGGGGACGAGATTGAACGAGATCCGACTCCCGAGTGAGATATGAGAAGAAGATTCTCGACCATTTGGTGCAGCTTCTCGATTATCCAGGTGCGCTATCAATCTTTTCACGGCTCGGATATTATTCACAGTCCAATTGTTTGTAGATGGCACATGGGCCGTTAGGAGTGCTTTCTTCCTCATCTACTGCCGCCTGTCTCGGGAGGGGTGATGTATCGTCCGTGGACACCAACTGAAATAGCTATTCTACAAAGAAATTACTTTCTCGTCCTTTCTCATTGCCGTCAGAAACTGCCCATGTCGCCGTTGGACACGCAGCACCAGCGAAACGGCGTAGGTTACACTGTGTGGCGAGACGCCGTGGTCTTCGTCACACAAGTCCAAGGCTGACACATTTTCGTTTACGCGTACTGATAAGATTACGATTAGATAAGCTATCTACGGCAGTATATAAGTTCGACGTAGCCTACGTAGATACCTTGACTTTGAATCACACCTGTCTTTTTGAGGTCATCGTGTGTCTGGACTGGTGATTCGTCACCCTCCCGCCACATATTTTTGACAGCACAAACTCGTTTCTAAACTACTGCTTTACTCTCTTTCGTCTCCGTCAACCTCCCTTCGGATTCCCCTCGGTTTGATCACCCGAGTCTTCCAAGATGGCACCCGCGGCGACGAAGAACACCACGACTACCACAAAACCGACGGCGACTCGCTCCTCGACGAGGATTAGCAGGCAGACACCTGCATCTACACGAGGTGAGTCGCAAGCTCCACCGCCCGTCACTGATGAGTCTGGCGATGGAGAGGATAGGGCATGCTCTCCGCGATCGAGGGTCGGGAGAGACTCGGAGGACGAAGAGGAATCCGAGCGGGGCGATGATTCGACCCCGGTGCAGAGCCAACGCCGCCCTGCAGCTGTCCCTAAGGTTGGGAATGGGAGCAACGTTGCTGCCCCAATCGGACCCGAGACTACCTCTCGGTCCGCAGCTGCGAGGCAGGTACGCTCACGGAGTGTTGACTCCAATCGAAGACCAGTGCGTGACGACGCGCTGGACGAGGCTTGGGCCGCGGTGGCTCAAACTCGAAGCAACCTCGAGGCGCTCGAGCGTCGTCTCTTTCAGAGGTATGGGCCGCTCGTCGATGAGCCGGATCCCAGCGAAGACGAACAGGAATACCCCCCACCAAAGGCTGGTCCGTCGGGGCGGGGAAAGGCTGTGGACCCAAGAAATCGGGGAGCAGCTGGAATTCCTGAGGATGAAAGTAATCCCGAGGTGCAGCATGCGCTCCTCGCAGGGATCAGAGAATCGGCGGCCGATGATGGCGACCGAAACATGCGGTACACCCCAGTAGATACTGTAGATGACCGGCATCTCGGTCACTCTACACTCGCCTAAGATTTGCGTGCTTGGTTTTGGGGTATCAGAAAAAATAACAGTACTACTCAATAGGCAAGCATCTGAAGTACCTGTGCACCAATAGGCTCGTGACCATCCGCTTTCGGTCATCAGCTTTCAGCTGCGAAAGCGGCTGGTCGAACTGGTCAGTCACATGGCGGGTCACAGCTCGCTCCGCCAAGTGTGACAATGGACTTAGCAAAATTTCCGTGATTTTGACTGTGTGCAGCCTGATTCCGTTCAACAATGGCTCGTCTGCCCAAATTTTGGGCACTCGAACAACTTAAATAGGATTCTAATGTAAGTATGTACTTTAAACAAAGCCTCCTTCTTCATCAGTGTCCAAATCTGAGTCATGTTCATGCTCCAAGTGGCAAGATCTTCAGCATCCATGTCAAGGCAGACATCCGCTGCAGACTCGAGGGATAATTCTTGGACATTCCCGTCTTCAAACTCTTGTAGGAACTCACCGGGGTGCTCGGACTCTTCGTCATCTGAGTTTTCCGAGCCAGAGTCGGAGTTGAAGTCATCTGAACTACCTTCCTGCGATCCTGGATCCTCGAGTTTGGGATCCTCCGAGTGTCGAAGAACTTCGACAGTGGTCGCAAGTGATGTCTGAGCAGCAGGAGCCTCGTCCTCATCCGACTCGGATCCCACCAACGGTTTGAGGCGACGTCTTGCCTGGAGGTGATGGAACGTGTCGTTATAGTTGACTAAAGGACTTTCTTTTCCTTTGAGAAGATCCTTGAGCCCAGAGGAAATGATATCGACTGCTGGGGCATCATCCTCATCTAGATATCAGCCTTTCTTGTAGATGTAAACTTCATGATCTTCAAGACTATCCATGAGATCAGGCAGATCATGGGACAAGTCCATAGGATGGTGGGCAGTCCCTAAGTCCGACTCGAGCATCTGTTTAAACCCACGAGCAAGCTGTCGAAGGATCTCAACACATGGGGCCACCATTTCGAGCCATTCCCATGATGCAGAGCTGCCATGGGCTCGGTAGAAATTCTGCACGACAAATAAATATCATGAGAATTTGAATGATGAGATAAGGTGAAGAACATCTCGCGCATCTGACCTTAATCCAAAAATTCATGTGTTCCTGCATAAGGTCAACCTCGATCCATGAATTTGGGTTCCCAGTGGGATTTATCAACCAGTTATTGAGGATGATGTTTCTAAGAGGCCAAGGATTCAAGGGTTAATGAACTGAATATCAACTTTCCCTTCAAACACACCGGATTTCCCTGGGCCATACATGGGTAAGGTTATGGATTAAATGCAACATTTCATGTGCATATTTTGTTCGGCCACTTCCCCGAAAGCTAAGCGCCCAGGTTTTCAGAACTAATAAAACTCGGCCTGAGTCCCCAGATTTGACAGCATCTGTGAACTCATGCGAGAGAAGAGCATCGCGAAAGAAGAGAACAGCATTTTCGAACACCATGTCACCGTCATGCACTGGCGTCTCTGTGGTCAGCTTCGCTGCAGCTTGTTTCCGCTTCTGTCTCAGCTCAGAAACAATGTCCGCACTTCCAAATTTCTCGAGGATTTCTGTTGAGTAGAGTTCAAGTTGGGCCCACGTCAAATCCTCGAGACACTCCTTGAGAGATGCCTTCTTTGAGACAAGAAGCAGACAGTGCAGGACCCGGGCATAGAGTGACACAAAGATAAGATCACGGCATGTGCGAAAGGGTGGGGGGGATGTAATGGTGATGGGCTTACGTTGGAGAACTGTGTTGTGAAAGGCCAAGCATCCTGGATTTCGAGTTCCTGCAGACGGTTTCCCCCAATGTGTCAGAAGACAGCCATGGACATCAGCCATCTTCGCATGGAAAAGTCCTGGCATCCAAACACCCCACCCAAAGCCTGAATAGCCTCCCTCATGGCCAGCCCGAATATTGACAAGTGCCCGTAGCCGAGCGATAGTAAGCTGATCGCCACAAAAAAACTTGATGGTCCCAAGCCAGCCCTTCACTTTGCGAATCCCGAGTATGTCAAAAATTGTTTCCACAACCTCGGCCCCACCAACGATTGTAGACTCATCAATATCCATGGCTGGGAGAGGGTGGAGTGGTGTTTTGTTGAGCTCAATCTTCTCGTCACTGACTGGCAGTGTGCGTGCAAGATCATCCCCAAACTTCTCAAAACCCTCACCACCATATGTCACAATTATCTGTGAAATAGTATGTTGGAGGTTTAACTTGAGCTGAGTGGCCTCCACTGGAGAAAGGATTACATCATGAATAGAGAGCAGGGGTGCTTGATCAAAGGTGGAAGTCAGGTCCTCGACTTTCATGTCTTCCAGTCTTGCCTTCCACAGCAGCCAAATTGTGGCACATGTGCCATTCTCCTGAGCATCTAGACCCATCTTATATTAGCAGTCTGGGTTCAAGAATAATAGAAGTACCTGTCCACCCAACAATCTGCTCAGCTGCACGGAACACCATGTTGATATTATCATACGAAGTGGCAAAAAGGCCTGTTGATGCTACAGCAGATGCGGCATCCACCATCGAGCGTGAGAGTTGACGGAGGGTCCCTCCTTTTGACTTCAGAAGCTCTTCAATCAGCGGCAATGCATCGCTAGTGGCCGCTTTTTTCTTCTTCCGACGCTGTTTTCCAGTAATTGCATCATAGCTTTCAGATAGACCCAAGTGCGACATCACACTGAGCGGTTGGCGTTGGGAGCCAGTGCTGTACATATACAGGCCAATGACCTTCTTTGGCCAGTTATTGTTGTAACTGTATTCCCGATAACGCGGCCGATGTTACAACCTGTTCCATGGCTTTTATTTAGTAATGACACCAGTTGGATATTCACAGTACTTACCTTTATCTTTTTAGCCATACGCTCTATCGGTGCACTCTTGAGCTGACAAGCCGAGGTTGCAAGAGACTGAAGGATGTTCATGAAGATGGACCCATTGCATGTCAGGTGCGCATATATGGTCTTGAGGTCGAAATTGAGGACTAATGTGCTGTCCACCTTTCGTTTCAGGGTCTGAAGATAGCCTGACTCCGTGATTCTTTGGGCTTCTTGCTTAACCTCCTCTGACATGAAATCTACAGCCCAGGTATGAACTTGTTCCTTTGAAACTGTACTGCCCTTGGTAGCCCAAAGTTCAAGAATTGACGGAACAGATTTCCGGTCTCGAAAAAGACTCTCCCAACGCGCCTGACCTTGGCCGTGAGTTGGATCTGAGACATACTGCACCAGTTGTCCCAATGTATATCCACGGGATGAAAGGGAATCGAGGGTATCATCAAAGAACCTCAGCTTGTGCCTCTCTTTCGCCTGCTCGGCCTCGCTCTGCTGAGCCTTTTCTTCCTCTTGCTGAGCCGCTTGCTCCTCTTTTTTCTGAGCCAGTGTAGCATTGCGCTTTCTCTGGCCTTTCATGCGATTTTTTGCAGCTCGCTCTCCCTTGGTTCTTCCAGTGATTGGAGATGTTGGCTGGAGGCCGTCACTCAACAGTGGAGGCAAGGTATGGACATCAGTCGTGTCAGCAACTTGGGTTTGAAGTAATCCAGGGAGGGGTGGTACAGGCAGAGGACTAAGTGGAAGCGATGAGGCACAGGCACGTCCATGTCCACGTCGTGTCGTGTTTCGTTCTGCTGGTGTTGGAGATTCTGGAATGTCGGACTCAGACTCAGAGGTCAATGGTGATTCAGGTGGAGGAGACAAGGGGGGAAGGGACTCAGGCATTGCTAGCCAAGGTGGTTATTGCAGAGAATAGGAGCAGATGCAGTACAGAAAATCAAGTGACCGGAATGAATGCCTCCTCCTTTCTCCTATACCAATGTCAACTGCACCAAAAGGCACAACCCATCGCCGGCGAAAACCTGCCTCAGCCTGAAATTCTGCATCAGAGAGTGTACCGGATCGTCACCCATGCACTAAAGATGAGCTGGAAGGCTTGAGTGCAAAAATTGCAGAACAGTTCGGATGGAAAGACGGACCTCGGGTATTTCAGATGGATGCTATTAATGCCCAGCTAGAAATGCGCGATGTTCTCATTCATGTGGGAACAGGAACAGGGAAGACAGCCATTGCAGCAGGGCCTCATGTTCACCCAAGTGCAAAGGGGAAAGTGTCGATAATGGTGTCACCACTTATCACACTACATGACGAGATGGTGAGCCTAGTTGTGAAAAGAGGGGCCCCACACTCATCTTATATCAGGTTGATACATTCCATGAAGAATTCAAGCTTGTCGCAACAGTGGTTAATAGCAGTAACGGCAGGTGCATAACAGAGAAACTGAAGGTATGTGGAGCAATTTCAGGCAGTGTCAAAAAAACTCATGATGTCCAGAGCATTGTCAAAGGCGACACACAAATCATCTTGATTTCTCTGGAGCTCCTGCTTTCACGGCGCTTCATTAAGGAGGTGCTCAAGAACACCGAATTCAAGAAAAGGGTGCTCTCTGTGATAATCGATGAGGCCCATGTCATCTCGCACTGGGGGTCAGGCTTTCGAAAGAAGTACAGCGAGCTTGGAATTATTCGATCTTTTCTACTAAAATTGACTCCAATCGTTGCACTTTCTGCCACTCTTCCTGCCCGTGTTCGGAGAGAAGTCCTTTGGGTACTACGGTTTGATCAGAAGAATTTCCTGGACATCGACATAGGGAATGACCAACCTAATGTTTCCATTGTGATCCGTGGCATCCAACACCCACTAAACACGTATGCCGACCTCGATTTCGTCATTAACAAGCTTGCAGAATGGCCAGACGATATCCTCAAATCATTTATCTACTGCGATAGCATTGCAATGGGCACCGAGATCATCGATCATCTTACAGATCTCTTACCTGAGCATCTCCAAGACGTTGGAATAATTCGACCATACAACGCATGCTTCTCCAAAAAGTATCGACGGGCGGCGATGAGGGCATTCAAGGAGGGTTCTGTGCGCATCCTTGTTTGCACAGATGCTGCAGGAATGGTGAGTCTCCGGCCATCTTACATGTTGTTTGACGTGACTCACAATTGTCCAGGGATGTATGTCACGACCCGTCCCCAGCTCCCGGCACAATTATCCGGCTCCCGAGGCTGTATCCAGCTTCCGAGGCTTGTGGTAATGAGCCGTGTTCTTCCGGGATGCTTCCGAGACATCTGGGAATGAGCCGTGCGCTTCTGAGGCACTTCCGAGGTGAGCCATGTTTCCGGCTCACTCCATTGTGTCTCCCAGCCATCGTCCCATCGTCCTTCATTGTTCTCCTTGTCCCGGCTAAGTTATCTATTACATAATCATGGTCCATTATCCTACATAGCATAAATACCCATGTACAGTAGTAGATTCCTCAGTCGGAATATCGAACTCGACATACCCCCTTTGCTCTAGTTCACTGCCGGAATCTGGCTCCTCCCTGTTCATCCGAAATTGGGGACACCCAGACGTTGCGTGGTGGCGCAGCTGCCCTTTCCGTCAAGCTGAAGCCAAGTCCCCACCCCATCCGGCACGGTCGTTACAATGTAACATCCCAGACATCGACCTTGTTGTCCAGTGGAAACTCCCAACCTCTGTGTCAGCCTTTGTCCAACGGGCAGGCCGAGCTGCTCGTTTGCATGATCATCTTGGCCTTGCTGTCCTGCTCGTGGAGCCGTCAACGTACAGCATCATGCTGGATGAAAAGGGAAACAAACCGGACGCGACACCAAGTGGCACTGATAAAACGAAGACGAAGAAGGCGGCATCTACACCCGCTGAAAAGGCAAAGGCGGCAGAGCTGAAGAAACTAAAAAAGAATCATGCAAAGGTGCGAGGTGTCCAACGTGGGTCGTTGGGAGGTTGGCACAATACGATCCTGGTGCGTGATTGTCCTCCGATAAGTGAAGATGCGGCCGACGAGGGGTTGGTGAGCTTGGTGCAGTCAGGCACCTGTCGAAGAAGGGTCCTGGGCGTGATCTATGGTCATGTACTAGTCACAGGTAAGTTATCAAAGACGAAAGCACCATAAAATTATTACTGACACACCGAAAACAGTCCCGTCCGTTCCATGTTGTGATATCTGCTGCCCCGAACTCCTGAATCGCACGTGCCTGGGGAAAAGCCAAAGAACACGAGGGCAAAGGTTGTCAAGAGAGGCGAGCCTTGTCAACTTGTCATTGACGTGGTCGTTGCATGGCGCTCTAAGATCAAGGCCCGTGACTTCAAAGATGCGTTGTTCGCATCGGATGGGCTGGTTTCCGATGAAGTTGTTGATTTGCTGGCAAATGTGGGGCCAATCCAATGCCCGGAACAGCTCTCAGCAGCTGTCTCGGGCCAGTGGGGTTGGGAAGAGACCTACGGAGATGAGCTCTTGCAGGAACTGCTCAAGCTCGACATACCACCTCTAATTCCGCTGCCCACAGCACCCAAAGCAGCACTGAAGAGGCCAGTTGTCGACGGGCAAGAGCAAGGAGCCGTGGTAACAAAGAAGCAGAAGAAGACGGTGAAAGCCACCCAGACCGCAAATGATCTGACAGGAGCGCAGCCACTTTTCGTAATTGAAGGCTATTCCCAGAGCCCTCAGATGTCAGTTCCCTTCGCGAGTCAACTGTCCATGTTGCCGATGTCTGGATCACTTTGGGCTCCTCAGGTGCAGGGTTTGCCATCTGCTGGAGGTTCTAGAAGAGGGAGAGGTGCAGGAGCATTGGATGAAGTAGATATCTAGTCTACAGAATGCTATTTGTGGAGGGACAGAGCGGGATCACACATTTGACGGTGTGTGTGAACGCGTGAACGCGAAAAAACGGCTAAGTCCAAACTCATGTTTGGCGGGCCGTCACGCTTCCAGCCAAAATCGTGACCAGTTATTCCAGTCTGTTCACAAGCTCACATCGCTTCCTTCCTATTTCGTTAGGTTGTCTTATGTCAGCACATGTGATCTTGCGAACATGACTGGTTGCGAGTCTAGTGCACCAATTACCAGAAATTTAAGGGACGGTTTGAGACCTCCATGAATATTTTATTTCGACAAGTCAAAATCGGTCAAAATCAGGAAGTCAGCCAGGCCCTGAGACTAGACTGATTTGTATTGGTCCTGTACACCAGCTGTAACTAGGGTCAGTTATGCTTAGTAAGCTGATGATAAGATAACCTCAGAATATGAGGACAACACTCGGCCACCTTGAATTACTCTTTGAAGTTGGTCTGACCTCAATGAAAAAATGTTTCCAGTGAAATTTAGACACCTCTATCATATTCTGGTCTTCTTATTTCATGATTTCTGATGTTTTCCTTTCAGCTATTCAATTTGACATTTCTCATCACTCAAAACAAGATTTTTCAATTGCTTGGTGTCTTATGTTCAGAAGAAATTTGTAAAAATTAAGGGGTCTTCTGTCATGCACAGATATTTGCCTCACAATTCATTCCACCTCTTTTTTAGGCAATAGGTGCTTTGTACTAAGAGAAATCAGCAGGAACAGTCCAATTCACCTCCAAAATGACACACTCTCCAATTTTCAAGGTTGGAAGTGCAGTAATCCTTCAACATCAGAGGAACTTGCTTAATTATACAGTAATCACTATGAAATTCTTAAGTCCAAAGTATCTTCCTGGCAATGTGTCATGTCATTGAGAAAAGCCCTCCGGGACCACCAGAAACACGATATCAAATAAGGAAATTGGCCGTCACACATCACCAGACACAAAGGGAGGCTCATTTCTCTGCGAGGAATGGTGTTCTGTCTGCCAAAAAATGTAGTTAGATTGCTCTGATACTATTATACATGAAAGCACAAAAAGAATGGAGTGAAATGAGCAACTGTGCCACCCACAAAGGCAATGACCGAGTAGCTGGTGTGACCGAGTAACCGGTTATGCACAGTAATAGGGATAACCGTGGATTAGCTAAAAACAATGATAATAGCTTGGAAAGGGACTCGACAGGTGCACCAAACGAGACCCGTAAAACGACCAATGAGACTCCGCAAATCACATGAGAGGAAGTCTGCGCGATGCAGGAGAAAGCCAAGGCGCTTGAGAAGGAATACCTGTCAGAAAAAGGCAGCCAAGGCTACAGAAGAACACGCGCCACGCCATACAGCCACCCCACTCTCGAATGAGATGGAAGCGTTGATCGGACAGGCCACGTGGCGCCCCACTGCAACTGCTGGAGGGCGTAAAGCGACGTCTGGAGGGCACGACGAAATGAGGCCTGAGGGAGGGCAAGAGTCGCAGCGGGAGCCTCTTCCTGTGGGGCAAACACTGTCTCAAGTTCGAAACTCCAGGCCTGAAGTCCTACGCACTAGCAATCAGGTTGCACCTGACAGTTATCTGAGCTGGGCGCTTAATGGGAATAAGAAATGTCCACCTGAGCCGCCTACCAAAGGCGTTGCAGATGGGCAGGAGGAGGAGGAAGACTCATCGTCTGATGACGATGAGGACCCTTCAGACTTGGATCCGTCTGACTCGGAAGATGAGGAGGATCACCACAAAAAGAAAAAGAAGGGCACCGTGTATAAGCAAATCGCGCCAATGACACCCGAAAAGTACAGCGGTGAGGCTGACCCAATGAAATTCTACCGCTTTGCAACCCAATGCGCGAGATTCTGCAGGGAGGCCAATATCCCAAAGTACGATCGGATATCCAAATGTGCGGATTACTTGACCGGTAAAGCGTACAAGTTCTACACAACAGAAGTATCAATGGATACCGAAGGGTGGAGCATGAAGAAATTTCTGAAAGGTCTCTTCAATTATTGCTTCCCACCTGACTTCCGTTTGAAGCAAAGCCATAAGCTAGAAAAGATGACACAGGGAAACCTATGAGTCAGAGAATACGCAGCTGAGCTATTGATAGTATTCCATACCCTTGGGTCATCCTCAACGTGTCAACGTGTTGACAAGTTGTGGAATGGTTTAAGGGTTGAGTTACAGCGAGCGTTGTGGAGGGAGAACTTGGACCCCCAAACCTCATCATGGAAAGAAGTTGTGCGTGTTGCTGAGCGGCACGAGATTGCCAATGGCCTTGTTTTAGGAGATCGCGATGCAGGCGCTAGTTTGAGCAAGCACACAAATCAGAATACGAAGAGTCATTACAATAATAACAGTAGCGCACCTTCAAGCTCATTGAAACCCTTTAAGCCACATGACAATGAAAAGTCGAGGTCAGATAAGGGAAAAGAGCCCGAAAAGAAGAAGGAAAGCACACCTGAGCTAACCGAGGACGAGAAGGCACTTCTTCGCAAGCAAGGTAAATGCTTCCATTGCTGCGAGAAGGGTCATGTCTCACGCCAGTGCCCGAAAGCACAGACAGTATCCTCGAACAAAGGCAGTAAGCCCCCTGGTTTGAAGAGCTTCAGTGTGGAGCTTGCCGTTCAAAAGGAGAAACAGTACCGAAACCTGGAAGGTACCACCGAGCCAGCA
Organism: Cyclocybe aegerita; assembly: GCA_902728275.1. Lineage (NCBI taxonomy): Eukaryota > Fungi > Basidiomycota > Agaricomycetes > Agaricales > Hemipholiotaceae > Cyclocybe > Cyclocybe aegerita. The sequence goes on along the minus strand of CACVBS010000063.1, from coordinate 67,952 downwards.
AAATCGGTTGGAGTGTCATCAGTAATGTTGGCAAATGTCTCATTTGACACTGGGAATGACACAGAAAGGAGTGAGGTCTTCCAGGACTTCGCTAATTTCATGTCTGGTGCAGTCGATGAGAATGATTCCTGGATGTGCAAGTCAGATGTGGATGACCCACCTGAGGAATACGTCGAAGTAGGCCCTACCTTATCGTATGAGGAGGCTGCGAGGCTGTTGTATGATCCGGAGAGTGAAGACACACCCAAAAATGTGGATGGGAAGATTGGCGATCCATTGTGCAAACAAGTTGAGCACTTACTGGACGCGATGCGACCCTTTCCAGGGGATCCTTGCTGGGAAAGCAAGGTAAACCACCATTTTAATGTGTACCCTAGCTACCCAGGTCATCTAATCATACAGGACAAAGTGACCAATGAAACGGAAGTACTTGAGGCTTCGATGGCCTTGCGAGACGATTTCCTGATTGGCCGGTGGTATGCAATTAAGTGCACACAGCGGAAACGAGTTAGGGTGAAGCCCTTACCTCGATGGCACAAGAAATCGCCGCAAAAGCGCGATTTGTGGGCACTTAATGGTGCATGGAAGCTTGCGTTTGGCGAGTGCTTCTTCAATTATTACCACTGCTCGAAAGAAAAAAGAAACAATATGTACTGTTTCAAAATTGTGTGGGATTGCCATGCGAACACCTACAGGATATATGACATCATAGCGTGATTGGTTAGTAGTATAACTCCTGAGGAGTTAACGAACCATCGCCTAGACATTAGACAATGGTATTTGAGGCAATTAACAAAGCACTTACAGGACATGTCCCTAGAGCACTTCGAGCAGCTCAACAGCTGGGACCTTGACACCCTGTTTGACAAGACACCGCCTGATATCTTCTCAGATGCGGGAGGGAGCGATGACAATGACGATGACGGCGACGATGATGAGTGGATGAATTCATTTCTTGAAGCTTATATGATTGAGCTAGACGAGGAATTTGATATTCATTGCGCTGCATCAAAAGCAAAAGGGAATGACACGTACCCTTCAGCACATAGGATGGCAGCCTTCGCAAAAGATTTCTTGAGGGTAGTAGGAACCCATCTGAATAGCTGTTGAGATCGATGGGTGCTTAGCTCAGGCGTTCGTCGATTCGGGTTTGCTATGCGACTTTATGTCGAGCACACTAGCGGATCAGCTGAAGTTAAAGAAAAGAGAGCTAGCATCACCTTTGAACGTACAGTTGGCTGTTCAGGGATCGCGCTCTAAAGTTAACTATCAGATATCAACCCAGTTTAAGTATCAGAATATCAATGAGGAACGAACCTTTGATATTTTGAACGTCTCGAGTTATGATTTGATACTTGGAATGCCGTGGTTGTATCAACATAGTGTCATGATTGGGTTTAACCCCACTTGATGCGTCATTGGAAGTGACAAATCATTGCCTATTGAAGGGATAAGTGTCAGAAAGGTCGTGTCGAGGAGTGCACTGCTGCGTGAGGAGAATCTTGAAGAGGTGCACGAGTACCTTTGAGAGTATGCAGCTCCATTATGTAAAACAGCTGTGGAGACACCTCTACCACCTCTACGAGCTATCAATCATCAGATTCATCTTATAGATGAAGATATGGTTTACCTGTGGCATCCATCACGATGCCCAGACACTTCTATCAGCTACGAGAATGTATCAGATACTGTATTTTTACAGGGTAGCCTCATAGATCAGGACTGTGTTTTTACAGTCCACCTACTGGAGTTCATTGGGATGGCCTTGCCGGGTGTGCCAGGGCTCATGGCTGTGGGCGGGACCTGTCAACACACACAAACAATGCAGGAAACAGTGCCCGAACACTGTTCCTCGTCGTTTGGGGTGCTCCTGCCCCTGTTTTCGACGGGGAAAAGGTGCCAGTGGTGAGGAAACATATTTCCTCATCGTTGTACACCGTTTCCCCCACCGTTGGGGGGCGGGATAGGCTGGATTGGGAGGGGATGTTTTGGATGACATGCCATTTTCTCGGTCATCTGCTATTTTTAGTTACTGGAATTATCTGCCATTCCCTCACCAAAGAAAATATGCTCGCTGTCATCTGTTACAACATCCAGTGAGCTTGGGCATCTGCAGGGCACACCAAAGGATTGCAAAAAAATCATATTACATTGTAAATAAAATACATACAGGAAGGGGGTGGCTAGTAGAGCCAACCCCCTATGAGGTAGAGACAAAACGAGCAGAAACAGCACATCCATGACATGCCATTTCTGCTATGGTGCATCTCCTGCTTGTCATTGTCGTGCACAGGCCACCCACCGCCATGTCAATGTCAGCGCTGGGCTCACCGCCCTTGTGTCATCCTCGTGTCATCATCATTGCCGTTGCCCCGTTGCCACTGTCCTGCTGTCGTCCTGTGGGATGACCCTTGCGCTGTGGGGACCCGATCGTGTTGTTGCCTTGCACTGGGCAATGCGGTGCTGAAGTAGCTGGTAGAGGGTGTGTCGGGTGTATGTGGTGAACTTGCAGTCAGGCTGACCGCCGTTACACCAACCGCCCACCCCCTCGTGCTTGTGCTTGCCATCGCCCTCTTGTCCATCCAGCCCTTGCCCTTTCCCTCCCTTGCCTTCATTTGTTACTTCTCTCCCACTGTGCTCGCCCCCACACCGTGACGACATTTACATTTGTTCCACATGCCCAACGTGCTTGAGTCGCTGCTCTTGAATCCGTCATTCCTCCGTCACACCACTGTGGAACTGTGGGTTGGGAAGAGGGCAAAGAAGGGAGGGCGAGAGGGTGAGATATGGGTAGGGAGGGATGAGGAGAGGTCGTGGTGAGCGGCAAACATTGGCAGGGGACTGGTGGGAGGAAGAGTGGCACCCACATCCCTGTTGAGGGGGAGGGGTGGGTGATGCGGAGAGGGAGAGGGCAGAGAGGGCAGAGAGGGCGGGAGGCAGAGAGGGCAGAGAGGTCAAGAGGGCGAGAGGAGGGTGTGGCTTTGCACACGCCATCCTTCTCCTGTCTAATCTACCCCATCATCTCCTGGTCATCATTGCCGTTATCGCCCCGCATTGTCGCCCCATCGCCATCTTCCTTGTCGCCCCATCCTGTCACCGTCCTCTTCCTCGCCCAGTCCTCTGCCTGTCACCATCCTTGTCGTCGCCCAGTCGTCATCCTCACCATCGCCTGGTCCTCACCCCGTTGCCATGCTCGTCGTCACCCTGTTGTTGTTGTTGCCCTGTTGGGCCAAGTGAGGCAGAGTGCGTGCCAGGGCGAATAGCAAGACCCACATCCCTGTGGAGGGGAGGGGTGAGGTGAGAGTGAGGGCGGGGCAAACAGCACACAGTGGGGCCAATATCTGGGTTGCGGGGGAGATCGGGTGTCGATGGAGGATACACGTAGGGGTTGGAAGCCAGCCCACATCCCTATGAGAGGGGAGGGGCGCACGGCGGGGTTGAGGCAAGAGGCCACGTCATCTGTGATGTGGGTGGGCTCTGATGAGACAAAGCAAATGTAATTAGTATACAAAAACAATAAAACGTACTCTACATACCTTTTGTCGTGTTTTCAGGGCTGGATGGGCGACCAGAGAGGTGCTGGGTGGAGGGGATGGGTGTCGAGACAATGATCAATGACGGTTGAACCATTGTTGATTGTTTTTCGGCTATTGCCGTATGGAGTCCGATTGGCTGATGACCTCTCGGACCGAGCCCCCTCTTCCGCCTCTCGAGGAATGGGATGTCTCTGTGCCCACACATGGGCCACTCAACCACAGGATGAGGGTCGGATATTATTATATATATAAATGTTGATATGTATATAAAAAATTAGAGAGATCCCACCATGATTGAGCTCAGAATATGGCACACACAGTCCATGCGTGGTGATTTCAGGCTTTTGCAAAGACTTACCTGTGTGTACAGCAATAAAGAATTGATGAAATGAGACTATTTACATCATAACCTCAACGTAGTATGTGCTCTGTACATTACTTAGGCCTCCCCCAAAGTGTTCCTGCAGTTTAAATGTTGTGATCTCCAAATGCACATTTCAACGGTAAGATTCTCATTGAAACTTACAGTCCCAACAGTGCACTTACACATGTCTATTTTTTTAGACACATTCATGCCATTCAAGTTATTTAAATATACTCTAATACACATGTAAAGTAGTTCTATATACTTGCTATATGAAAATCTCTTGTTAATGGCCGTTGAGGACGTCGCCAATGTCTTGCTCAACATCGCAGGTAGGCGGACTGGTGGCCCCAGCCGCATGGCGGAGTTTGCCAAAACAACAATCAACGATGTTGAGCATCGTCGATTGCTGCTCTCGACCACCACCTGGCACTCCCTGATGCCTCAAAATGCGCTGTGAGACTTGCATTCGTCACAGATAAGGTAAGTACACCCATTTCTATCATTCAAACCACTTATTTACACATTCTGTCCCTCAGGACATTCCCCCTCGCATGCATGACTCCAGCCACCATGCCGTATGCCCCTCCCCTTCAACAAGGGATGTGGGCCAGCTTCTCTGCGACAGCAGCACCCACGCTCTCCTCTCCTTGCTCGCATGCCGACTCAATCATCAACTGCCCAGCGCCGCCCTCGACATCCCGCTCTTCAACCACCCTATTTGCCCCTCCCTTCAATAAGGGAGGGATATGGGTCATCTTCTGCTCGGTTCCACGGCCCTCGCCACATTTTCTCAGGTACCATCCGTGTACAGACAAGGCAGAGGTTGCAAGGGAAACAGAAGCAGGAGGGAGATGGAGATGGCATGACACCCGTTTCGCCTTCACCATCTCACCCTCCCCGTCTCGCTCTCTTGGCTATGCAGCTGGAATGAACACGAAGACGATGGGCGGTGGCGAGCACACGTGAAATGAGGTTGACGTGCATGCAGGCAAGTACGCCGAAATGAGCATGAGACAAGAGGAGGAGGAGGAGGAGGAGGAAGGGAAATGCATGTGCACGAGCATAGGGGGGACGAGCATGGGCCACAAACCCATGAAGGTACGTGGCTGAACTGTCCCCCTCACGATAGCCACTCACCCGCTGCCTGTTCCCCATCCCAGCATGGTCGGCGTCGTCTGCGGATGCACCCTCCCTCAACGAGCTCAGGACTATCTGTGTCGGCCCGCACGACCCGCTCATCTGGCCCCCATCTGCTCAAACACCACCCACCCCTCGTTTTGCCTTCCCGCTCATCTCCTCGCCTCCTCTTGCATCGTATGCGGAGCCAGTGTCCAAGTGGCACTGTGTAATCTTGTACGATGGAATTTGGGCAGCAAATCGCCTCCCTTACCCTCCTGTTGCCTCTCACCCCACCTCCTGCCTCTCATCCACAGAAGCACGGTGTCTCATATGCCGTGTAATACTTGGATGGAGGTGGTATTTCGGGAAGCAAACATGAGGACCGGATGGATGACAGCGATGAGGACATGAGGAACCACAATGGCAGCGGAGAACTATGACAACGACAACGACAACGATGGCAGCAAGGAACACAAGAACCACGACAGTAGCAGTGAGGAACGATGGGAATGACGACAACAGGGTGGCAGCGAGGAACAACATCGACGGCAGTGGCAGCAGCAAGGACCAATGAGAACAGTGATGGTGGCGGCAGCGGCGTGAACAACAACCACAGCAGCAGCGGTGAGGAACCACGTGAGCACAAGGAGACAGCATGGCAGGTCCACTCGAGCAGAAACGGTGCATTCGTGGAGCACCGTTTCAGCTTGTTTTATCTCTATCTCAGTGCAGGTGGCTCTAGTAGCCACCTGCACAGTTGTACTTAATTTATTACAATTTAATACTATTTTTTCCTATTTTTTCATGTGCATGCCTGAGCTCTGTCACATCCCATTCCTGAACCCATTGTTCCATTGTCCCATTGTTCATTGTTCTGGTTCATCAATAGGCTTTCCCTTCATTGTTCTATTCATTATTGTCCTTATTGTTCTCTGTCATTGTTCTGCTGGCATTCATTACATAACCTAGATCTTCTCCATTGTTCTCAATAGTATAAGTAGCTAGGTAGTGGACTGGATTCCCCAGCTTGAATCTCAACCTTGACAACCCCTCTGCTCTGTTGTTCATCCTCTGTCTCCTGGGCCTTGGCCAGGATGACTTCTTCTTGTCTCTTCTTTGTCAAGACCAAGGCAGTTCCTGTAAATTGGGGACAACCAGATGATGTGTAGGGGCACAGCACAAGAGCATGCTGAGGCCAAGTCCGCCCCTCTGTTCAGGTCATTACATGCCCATGTTACAAGTACTTCACCCTTGCAAATGTCCATTGCAACATCATTTAACGTCCGTGATGCTTTTGCGAGGCAATCCCCTCATCTACATGCCATTCTAACCCCAATCAGTAATCAACCCGCACAATGAACCTGTACAGGTTTCTGGACCCGTCAACCTGTCCCAACCCTTGACCCGTACCCACAAAAAACCTGTATCTGTGGGTGTGGGTACAGGTTTTTGCGGGTATGGGTATGGGTTTCCCTGGAATACCCCAGGGTTACCTGTGCCATTCCCTAGTAGAACTTGGCAATGAATGTGTTGCGCAAGGTAGTCAAGTTCTCGTCTGCCTGACACTCCAATAATGCATGTTCTGGAGATTCAATAGCCTCCTTACATATGTGGCATTTTCTGTCCTCTCTGGGGATCCTAGGGCGGTGATGTTCAGTCCATTGGAGACGCTCCAGGGCCAGGGAGTGTGACGAGAGCAGGATCTGGGTAATTGCTCTGCAGTGGGCCACGTTTGGTACATGCAAATAGTGTTGGAAATCCATACTTTTAGACCATGTCCCCTCTCTCTCAGGCCATGTAATAGATATAGTTTTGGGGAGTTATTTATCACACCTTGTAGTTCAGCTAGCATGGCAGTATTCAGTGTGGCCACAACTTTCTCTACATCCTGAGGTAGGTAAGCCTATGCATCTGGAGCCTCCATCAGTGCGTTGAGCCTCGTGAGCACGGTTTGCAGGTCACCGTACCATGATGCACAATTGTTGAGGGCAAGTGTCATGGAGTCCACCAGAGCACACCTTGCAAGACGGTCCTCATGTAGACCTGTAAGGTATTTTAGGAAGTTGAGTTTGATGAAGGCCCTCCGAAAGCATAAGGGTTGTAGTGCCATCTCTGTGGAGAGTGGGGGCAAGCATTGCACGCTGATTAAGGCCAAGTAGGCACCATAGGAAGGCAGCCTGGATCTCCTCAAGTTTAGCTAAGGAGGATGTATTTTTATCTGGGCTGATTTCACATCCATGCACCAGGTGGGGATCGACAAGGGCCATACAAAGTTTTTGGCCATCCCAGGGGGTTAGCACGCCCACCATAGACTCGAGTCCAAAAATAGCGTTACTAAAGCTTTGTGCCTTGCTTGCCTTTTTCATGTAATGTGATTCAAAAAGATTCAGAACTCTTGCCCTGGGCTTTGGGGAGGTAAGAGAGACACCAACATAACTCTGCTCTGTGCATAATGCAACGGGGTTGTTGCCAAAGCAGACACATGGCACATTTTGTATGGCACCATAGATCATAAGGAAAGATTTAATCGCATTTATAATCATGAAGTTTGTTCCACACCACCACATGAGTGCGTCCATCTTCCTTTGAATTCCCTCTGCAGTCGTAGACAGGAGGATAATATCATCAGCCTGTTCCAAGTGAACGATTGGAATGCCAGAAAGGGATATATCATTAACATCCACTCTCAACACAAAGTCGGCGAGGTATAGGATCCACAGAATAGGCGATGACACATCTCCAATGAGAATACCTATTTTTGCATGGAAGGTCGAGGAAGTGTCTGATCTATGTCTAGCACAGTACAACATATTTTGGTATAACACTTGAAGCCAGTCAAATATTTTTCCACTGGCCCCCATTGCTTGGAGTTTGAGCCAGAGTGTTGCATGGTTTGTGGACAGAAATCCGTTGCTCAGGTCAGCAAATACAACATATAGTGATAGTCCCAGTGCCCGAGCCTTCTCAATGGCACATCACAGGATGAATACATTGTCATTAGTACGATGTCCTCTACGAAAACCATTCTGGTTTGGGGGAATAAGGTTATTTGCATCGGCCCACTTTGTCAGCCTCGTATGGATGAGAAGTGTTAGCAGTTTTAGTAGACAGCTTTCTAGTCCTACTGCACGATAGCTTTCAGGGTTGTCTCATGGCTTTCCTTTCTTTAGGATTGCAATTAAGAGTGTTCGCAGCCATAAGGAGGGGACATCACAATGGGATATACACTCATTCACCAGATAGCATAGCGTGTGATTTGGTAAGTCCTCAATATCTTTGTAAGTGATGCCATCGATGCCTGGTGATGAAGAGGATCCATGGTCATGGAGGAGAGATTTAGCCTCTATTATCTCAGCCTCTGTAAAGGGAGCGGAGAAGAATTGTTCTGGTGTGGTATCAACACTAGTACTGACCACTACTTATCATAAGATACAGGTACTTGCCTGCACTGCTTCTGACACAGTGCCAGGGTAATTAATGAGGAGTTCACATTTCTCATTATTGACATAACTTCTCATTCTGAGCCATGGCTTGTAAGTCTTTTCATTCTTTGGTTTGCTTTTCATTACTGTGCCCCTTCTCATATCTTAAGAGTTATCATATCACACCATGCACTTCTCATATCTCAACACATTTTTCATTCTCATCCATACTTCTCATTGCCCTGCACACTTCTCATTACCCACTGACCTTCTCATATCATGGTATTCTTCTCATTTCATGGTGCTGCTTCTCAGTTTGATGTGTATTCCCCTAATGGAAAGCACATCACATAAGGGCTTGGCTGGCAGTATTGCTGGCGTATTTCGGTCATTTCCAGGCCGATTTTGTTGAAATAAAAAATACCATAAATCGTAGAATAATCGTAGCATTCCGTAGATACCTCACACATGACAGTGTGACCATTTTTGGTAGCTTCACAGCCAAATTAATGCCCTGCACTTCGAAAATGCGAAAATGCGGCCTCACTGGGCCCCCTCCCATGCATCCCCTGATAGAAACAGGTGAGCGTTTATGAACAGGCATATAATGGAGTCCTATCTACCGCAGAATATCTGCAATACCTGCAAAAATGCTCGCATAATTGCCTAACCAATGCAATTCGCTAAAAATAGCCAAAATGCGCACCCAAATCTCTACCCATGGCAGGGACCGGAACACAGAGACACCTTAGCGGTTCGATAGGGGATATGTAAGGCTTCCTGGGAATATATTTTGTATGGCCCCGCATGCATTATTCTTGGCTGTACGCTTGAATTACTGATTTTCGTTCAAAAACACAAAAATGTGCCCCTCATTCCCTCCCCGGATGATTCAATTGGAATCACCTGTTGCTGGAACACCATAATGGTTGTATCTAGTACTATTGCCTCTTATTATCCAGTGTAATCTGCTTATTTGCCACATGGGAGATGAAATTAATCAGTCCTTCCTCCTGACATCTATCAGAGCAGTATTCTGACACTCCCCCTTGAATTCAGGTCCATTTGCTGCTTCTAAAATCATGATAAAATGTGTCTTAGACAGGGAATATATGATACTTTCGAAATACCATAGTCCCCCAGAGGTATAGAAGATCTATCAGATGGGGTATCCAAAGACATGGTTAAGACACATAGTTAGCTTCATCCAGAATGTTGATCAATGGTCTCTCCCCGGCGCATTTTTGAGTGTCCTGCTTTCCACATTCATTCTATCATCCTCAAACCTTTTTGAGGAATTTTAAGGCATATATATAGAGGCTGTCTGCAGTGTCTGATTAAATAATTATGTCTCTGATCTTTCTGAAATGGCCAATCAGTGTGATTTTGCTGTTATCTAAGTGGTCTGAAATGCGTTCTTGGGGGTATCTATACTTAAAATACCTTTCTTCCTGAGTATGGGGAACATGTTTTGGTGAGAATCAGACCAGAATTGAGGCCAGGAGAGAGGAAACATTAAGAGGGAACCAAGGGAAACAGGAATACATGTCCTGCAATTGCAGATTTCAATATTTCAGGGCATCGTCACACACATGAGTACCTTATTAGCTATTAAACAATGCTGCATATGTATCAGGATGCCATGAAGTGCAGGAGAGGAGAACATTCAGTGCGCATTTTTGCTTTTTGAGGGGGAGGAGGAGGAGAGGGGAATGACACAAGCTGTAAGTGGAATATAACTGAGGGTAGGACCTGAAGTGGTATAGGTACTCTGTAGTAGGGTATATGAGTAGATATTATGGTGCGAGACAGGGATTCTGGGGAGGGAATGAGGGGCACATTTTTGTGTTTTTGAACGAAAATCAGTAATTCAAGCGTACAGCCAAGAATAATGCATGCGGGGCCATACAAAATATATTCCCAGGAAGCCTTACATATCCCCTATCGAACCGCTAAGGTGTCTCTGTGTTCCGGTCCCTGCCATGGGTAGAGATTTGGGTGCGCATTTTGGCTATTTTTAGCGAATTGCATTGGTTAGGCAATTATGCGAGCATTTTTGCAGGTATTGCAGATATTCTGCGGTAGATAGGACTCCATTATATGCCTGTTCATAAACGCTCACCTGTTTCTATCAGGGGATGCATGGGAGGGGGCCCAGTGAGGCCGCATTTTCGCATTTTCGAAGTGCAGGGCATTAATTTGGCTGTGAAGCTACCAAAAATGGTCACACTGTCATGTGTGAGGTATCTACGGAATGCTACGATTATTCTACGATTTATGGTATTTTTTATTTCAACAAAATCGGCCTGGAAATGACCGAAATATGCCAGCAATACTGCCAGCCAAGCCCTTATGTGATGTGCTTTCCATTAGGGGAATACACATCAAACTGAGAAGCAGCACCATGAAATGAGAAGAATACCATGATATGAGAAGGTCAGTGGGTAATGAGAAGTGTGCAGGGCAATGAGAAGTATGGATGAGAATGAAAAATGTGTTGAGATATGAGAAGTGCATGGTGTGATATGATAACTCTTAAGATATGAGAAGGGGCACAGTAATGAAAAGCAAACCAAAGAATGAAAAGACTTACAAGCCATGGCTCAGAATGAGAAGTTATGTCAATAATGAGAAATGTGAACTCCTCATTAATTACCCTGGCACTGTGTCAGAAGCAGTGCAGGCAAGTACCTGTATCTTATGATAAGTATGGCAGACACCAGTTGTATCAAATGTTACATCCAGGATGGTATCAGCAGTTGCCTCATTCAATTTCAACCTGGCAGCATCAAATTTGGGTGGTGGAGTAAATGGACGGTTCATCCGGTTCTCAAATGTGGAGCGTAGATCTTCTGCTGAGAAGTCCTCCAGAAGCTGAGTTTTATCTCTTATGGTTTTCTTTGCCACTATCCAGAAATCCTTCTTGGTTTCCGCTTCTAGTAAGGTGTGTCTATGTACCCTTTGCTTTTCCAAGACCTTTGTTTGATCTCTATGCATGGGGAGATCCAAGAAATAAGCATCCCCTGTAAGGTCAGGGTGTTGTGATTTCCATTTAGTCAGCTTCTCCAACAATGATGGAGTAGCAATGAGTTCAAGGCTAACTTTTTAGGCAGGTCAAGTGGGTTTTGTTGTGTCGAAAGGTCTGACTGAGGTCCTTCACATGGACAGTACACCGGGGCAGGGGGTTTCTGCATGCCCTTGCGAGCAAGGGAATCTGCTTCCTCATTCCCTCAGACCCCACTGTGTCCCCTAATTTGCGTGAACATGATACAGGTGCTACGTTGTTTAATGATTTTTGTGATGTCCCTTAGAAGATCCCCGTTTGGAACCTTCCATCCTCGGGTCAAATTCTTGACGCTTCGGTTCATGATGCTATCCATTGCATATACCGAGTCTGAGAAGACTCTGCATTGTTGGTGATTGCATAGTCGATTACAGATTTACCATGAGGTTGATAGGAGGTGTACCTGCGGTTGGAGCTCCCAAGTTCGACATCCCCATTAAAGAGAAGGAAGTCTAGATCTTGCATTGTTTGTAATAACCTATGGCCACGAGACAATAGGACAGAGTCCTCTGACTCTCTTTGTGTGGCCACGTTGGGCAATGTTGTCCCAGTGCATGCATTGAGGTCGCCAAGGACAAAGACGGGCTTTGTGACCACGCTCAGTGCTGCAAGTAATTCGGTCAGTTTGATGAAAGGGTCGACATCTGTAAAGTCCTCCCATCTGCTTGATTCTGGTAATATGTAGGCACACACCACGAGGAACTCGTCCCATTTGAGGACCAGGATATCAGGACTTGAAAGATCTTCCCGACACTGTGGGGGTTTAAGATCCTTGTGTATGTAAGCCAATAGACTGCCCCATGGCCTTGCAAAGAGATGAGGCTCTGATCGGGCGAGTGCGTGAACAGCAAACCCTTCCAATGCTTCAAGAGATTTCTCCTGTTGCATAAAGAGATGAGATTCTTGTATAAAACATATATGGTGTAATTTCAAAACATCAGTGAATGCCAGGCAGGTAAGCTTAGTTGCAATGTCGCCATTGACATTCCAACACATAATTCTTATGGTAATAGGGAGAGGCACAGTCAAAACAGTATCATTGTCAACAGTGAGACAGTTTTTGGGGAGGGTGTCTATGTCTACTACTAAACTTCCTGCCCTTCCTAGTTTCCCATAAGGGACACATAGAGACGGGAGTACTGAGGTGGGGTGGCATAATGCCATGTTTTCACGAAACTATCAGCAGTCTTAAAGTCAGGGAAGTGAACAATGATAAAATTGGTACGGCCATGCCTAGCATGGATGTTGAAGGTGACCTGGGGAGCATTTGGAAGGTGGTTGATCAGTGCCCTGGCCTGCCCTGTAATGTCCCTGCCCCAGAGGAGTGGCCCTACCTCAATGTCGACACCATCACCAGTCGAGGGCTGAGTGCCGTTGGAATGAGTAGACCCTCCAGCAGCAGCAATAGGTGGGGGCGCATGAGGGATGGCAGGTGTATTCTGGAATTGAGGAAGGTTTGGAGCTGGGGTGGGAGGCAGTGCATGAGGAATAGTGGAGTGGTTAGATTGGGCAGGGTTGGTGTGCCAGGTGGGGCTCGCTGGTGCTGGCATGGTGTGGAAGTGGAGTTGGATAGTGTATTGACCTCGGGAGCAGCCATGCGAGGTCACTTGGATCCAGTCTGGTAAGGGTCAACTGTCGACCCGGCAGACACCATGTCGGAGAGGTCTTGTATGCGAGCATTGAGGGCCCCAACACGAGCGTCAACAGAGGATAAGGTACCCATTACTTGTCCTTCATTGGCCTGAAGGGCTTGGACGGCCATTACAATTTCGTTGTTGGATGTAGTGAGGCGGGCGATTGTGGACTCGATGTGGGCTAGCATGGCTGAAGCCTGATTCCCAGGGGCCTGAGTGGATGCGATATTGGTAGCCAGTTCAGTAACACGGTTCTCCAGAGTAGACATCTTCTCTGCGATCTCTGGTGTGCCGTTCTCGAGATGAGAGGCCATAACCGCAATACGACCCTCAAGGGTCCGCACCATGTTCTTGAGCCTCTTGATGGATGCGGCAGTCAACTCTCCCTTTGTAGCTTTGGTCGGGGATGTCTTCGGTGTCTGGGATGCAGAGACACCTGACAGTGTTGTAAGAATAGGGAATTGTGGGGAAAAGAGAGGGTGCCTTTTCCCTTGTCACCAGGATCATCCATGAAGACGTCACCTTCCCCATCCAACGTTGGGAGGGAGGCTGCTTGCTTGGCCTGGCAGGTGGAGTGACAAGCAGCCCCTATCTGATTGGTGAGTGTGGGGGAAGAAGCAGCCGTGGAGGCAAATATGGTGGAGGTTGCATTGTTGGAACCAGGTCCGGGCATAGCCATGTTGGGGCTAGGGCCACTGAGCAACACAATTTCTGGCATGGTAGAGGGGAAGGTGGAGGCAGCTGGTCCAAGCATGGTCATGTTGGGGCTAGGCTTGCTGAGTGACACAATTTCCAGTAAGGTAGTGGAGGTGATGGGAGCCGCAGGCATGGTCAGAGGGAGGGTGGTATAATTGAGAATCTGGCTACCAACCTGTCGTTCGTGAGCCCATCTCAAGTGCGCCAGAGAGCCCTCCAGCTCCTTAGATCCCCCCACCACTGCGCCACTAGACGGGCCTGGGATCCTCATGTTTGGTGAAGCATTGTGTGCGTAGTGAGGTGGGATAGTATGTTCCATGTGTGCTGAGGAGATGGATGAGGCAGGGTTCGGCAAGCACAATGGTCTTGGGATCACCCTGTTCCATAATCCAGCGTGTGCGTACTGAGGTGGGATAGTACCATCCATGTGTGATGAGAGGTGGATGAGGCGGGGTCCTAGAAGCGGCAGCGTGTCAGCGCAAGGCCGAGTAGGAAAAATATTGCACGAGACGACGATGAAACAATGGAAGGCCACAAAAGCTCTGGGTGATGTGAGGTAGTAGCTGGGTGGAAAGCCTGGTGAGCAGATCTCATGCGAGGCCTGAGAATTGTTATCGGATTATGTCATCATGCACGGGCCACGTCGTGTCGTTCAAGGGGGGTGGGGACAGCATGCGCAGAGGTATCCCCTGCTCTGGCGGCGAGGCACAGGGTTTGGAAAGTCAAGGGTGATGTGTGTCAGTCTGGCGTACTGCGATGCAGGGCCAGGTATGGGGCACAGCAAGGTTGGGGTGGATGTGCAGTCTGTGGTCGCAGGGCCACAGTTTTGTATCAGAGGATAGTACGACATTCACCGCTCTTAGATGAGTATCTGAGGCCAGTTGAGGGAGTGTACTGACGGTGTTTTCGGAGCGGTAGAGGAGACGGATGCGGTTTTTGAAAAATCAATGGTGGTGGTTCATTTTCAGATGTGAGCCTCTATCGGTCTAATCGCCCTGCAAAGTATGGAGGTGTTTATTCACCTCGAAAGAAACATCGGGCGCTTATTTGGAGAAAGGTGTCATGGGGATGTGACATCTTTAATTCTTCGGAAGAGGACACCTTGTATTGAGTTATACGACCCGTGAGAGACCACCTTGGCCATACATAAAGAAGGTACCCAATGCATTTCTGAAGAACATGAAACCATGCCTGGAGTGATAGATGGCGTTGGCTGAAGATTCAGGAATGAACAAATAATTCAAGATCGAGGCCAACAATTCAGTATAACGGCACAAGGGCATAGGAAGTGGCATTAGGGCCAGAGAGAACACTGACTTGAGGATGCATTAAGGATTTTCTGCGTCTCTACAGATCCTTTGACCTTCTCAGCATAGCCGAGTGGTTAACATATGAGCGAGTAGCACCACTAGTCTCACCCTGTTAACACCTAGCCGAACCCAACATCGACACGTTCACTCCCATCCACCTCGTACAGCACCTCGGTCCTGATGACATATTTTGCACCTTCAATAACACCACTTCCTTCATGCAGCAAGCTTCCTCGTGCCACACCATGTGGAAAGACACACACGGTCCCTGCGTGCAGCTCGACGGGGCGCGCTTCGAGGACACCATGGGTGGCAGAAGGGAGGAAGAAAGTTGTGCAGCCGCCGGTAAAGTCTGCGGGGACCAGAATGGAGGGTGGTGACAATGGGGTCAGGGGGCAGTGGTGGAAGAGGAGTTGAGGTAGATAAGGAAGGTGAGATGGGAGTAGAGGGTAGGATCAGAGTCGTAGACATAGGAATAGGTAGGGAGAGACATTGAGGATGTGGAAAGCGCTGAAGCTGGCCAGGCGCCATCAATATGTGGTCAGTACAGCGCCCCAGGACGATAGTGATACAACCTAAGCCGTCAATTTATCCCCCGCACATTGCCCCCATTCACCTCCTTTGGCAAGAGATCCACAACCCTTGTGTACAACCCATCAATAAACTCCTGGTCAGCAAGCCACACAAAATTATGTGCGAGCACCGAGGCCAGCTGCATTGCAGACCCCACAGTAGGTTCGTCATGGATCATCCCAATACGCTCTGCAGCTCGCACAAGGGCATCACATTTGCTCTTCTCCAGAGCGTCATTGATGATGAAGGCCCTGGGCACTCCGACGACTTCATGTCTTTTGGGTTGGCGGATTCATTGTGAGGCGGGAAGGAGTGGGAAGGTAGAGGGTTTGGTGGGTGGGGAGAAGTAGATAGTCATGGGATGTTTATTGGGCAGGCATCGCTCGTGGCCAAGGGTGGTTTGGAGAGGTTGGAGGACATTAAAAGATGTCTCAAGAGCCTCTGGTGACGTAATTGGTGCAATCTTGCCTTTTGTCAGGTTTGGGAGTCCAGGGTCGACGCCAAAAGGTTCAAACCACAGCAGCTTGCTCCCCAGCTGCTTTAACTTCCCCTCTCCCCAATGAGGGCTAGACATAGAGGCAATCATCTCGGGCTGGGTCGTCCGCAGGATCGCATCGAGTACCTGCCAGACATGGTTCTCCTC
This sequence comes from Cyclocybe aegerita, assembly GCA_902728275.1. Taxonomy (NCBI): domain Eukaryota; kingdom Fungi; phylum Basidiomycota; class Agaricomycetes; order Agaricales; family Hemipholiotaceae; genus Cyclocybe; species Cyclocybe aegerita. The sequence continues at coordinate 51,588 of CACVBS010000063.1, read as the reverse complement.
TCCCTGGGACATACTGGGTGTAAGCACGACATCGCACTCGCGCACCCAGCGCTGAAGAGCACCGAGCTTTGGCAACTGCTTGTGGATGGCCATCTCAGAGAGCAGCACAAGTGCATCGACATGGCGGTTGTCAATCAGCGCCGACAATATTCGCGATGTCAAGGAGCTTCCTGTGTTCATCGTTTCGTGAGCTACCCTCCAGTGATCATGCACCACCGTTTTGAATGGCTTCAACACCTTCAGGCCGATGAGTGCTGGGTTCTGTGCAAGTGTAATAAGAGTCTCTGTTGTTGTCTCGAGCTCGTCCTCGTAGATCAGCCCCCCAACCATGCCTGCTTGGGCTACAATGTCAGAGATCGTCAGGCCATGGTGGATCAGTTTTGATATGGTATCAGGGACATCCTGTTTTAGTTTCTTTGCAATCAAGGAGACCTTCTCTGGTGCATTCTTGTGTTTCTTTGAATTTTTGGCCATAGGGCTGATGTAGATTAGCTGCATCATTTGTATCAATGCTCACTGGTGCATACTCTGGAAGCACCATCCAAAACTATTCCTACGGAGTACAAGCATGGCATATCCTACATGGTCTCCCATGGGAGATGAATGAGCCAGAGATGGTGTTTCTGCTCAAAGGTGCTGAAAAGGTGGCACCAGCATCGGCAAAGCAAAAGAAAAGAGTGCCGTACACCCCAGACTTCATGACAGCAATCAAAGACCAACTCAACCTCTCGAAGCCTTTTGACAGTGCGGTTTATGCATGCCTCACCACCACATTTTACACCGCTGCTCACCTCAGCAAATTTGTCATCCCAAACTTGAAATCCTTTGATGCTGTGCTCCATGTCAAACCATCAGACATAAAACATGGTAAGCATACAATACACAGTGAAGTGCTGCACATTGAACTAAACATTATCTACGTCATACAGAGACAGACCACAACAGACTCCACTTCACCATATTCCACATCCCAAGAACAAAAGTTTCAATCCACGGAGAGGACGTCTCATGGTCAAGGCAGAATGGCCTGACTGACCCCGAGGCTGCTTTCAAACACCATTTGGAAATGAACACACCACCGCCAAACAGTGCACTATTCGCCTACAGATACAAAAACGGACACAGACCAATGACAAAGCCTGCATTCCTAAAAGCATTGGCCAAAGCTGCAAAATCTGCTGGCCTCAAACCCCACCAAGGCCATGGAATCCGAATTGGATTGACATTGGAATATCTACTACGTGGGGTCCCATTCGAAGTTGTGAAGGTTAAAGGATGATGGACAAGTGATGCATTCCTCATATACCTCATGAAGCATGCCCAGATCCTAGCGCTGTACATGCAAGCATGCCCCAAACTCCACAGCCAAATAACACAGCTCACAATGCCTTGCCTACGCTGTCTACACCGCAGATAAGTGAGTCTTCCCCTGCTCCTACATTCTGGGTATCTGAGACTTGCTCAACGTGTTGCAAGGCTCCTACTCACCTGGGACTCGCAGCTCATCTCTTATCTCCAGGATCGGGACATCCAGCAGGCTGGAAAGCCCCAGGGCTTTTGCCCACCTGCGCTTGCATACCCCCCACCACTTAGATCAAGAAACAGCTATTTACATTACTCACATAATGAACTAATACACCTTGTATTCAAGGACTAAAGCACGCTCAAAGAGCTTTATATATGTCAACAAACAGTGAGAGTTCTTCACCACAAGGATCTTCAATGAGGATTATTTAAGAAAATTACAATGTTGAACCTGTTCTGCAAGGTGTTTGTCGACGTTTTATGTTGACCCTTTATATGCCAATTTCGTTGAAAATTTAAAGTTCCAAGTCTTTCAGGCGGGTTGCGCTAGCGTCGTCAAGATGGCTGTTGGAATCAACAAGACCAACCATGGGAACGAGTTAGAATGAGATAAGATCATGTGCACAACATTTGGCAAGATAAGATCAGATAAGACAGTTGAGATGCCGAAACTCGACACAACACTCTTCGACTTCAGACCACGACAACCTCTCAAACCATGTGGACTCTAATCCACCTCCTTCAACACAACATTGACTTCCCTATCACTACTTTCTGGCCTGGGTTGCCGTTAATCAGCTCTATATCATCCTTTAACCCCTATTCCAGTCCCCCCATCTCAGTCAAGGCAACCCACGTCTGCTGCTGTGCATTTACTACCCTCCAAAGGTCTGGTCTGGCCATCTAAAAATCGACGGTAAGGATGCAGCTGGTGTTTTAACATTTAAACAAAGACTGCAGTGGACGATCCCTGGTGTGAGGTGGTGCTTCTCTTGTGAGGACTGTTGTGCTACGTAATTCTTGGACTCCAGGCAACCTCAATGTTGCTTGCGCAAGAACAGTGCTTGGGATGGATAGACTATATATCTCTGACCTTTGGTTATGGGTAATTCTCTTTGTTCGACTGTCCAACCTGAATCCTCCTCATGTTCTCCGGCTGAGTATTGTTTATTTCTTTCACGTCTCAGCACTCCTGTTGTGGCAACCATTCGACTGACAAAACAAGTTGTGCTTGACGTTGATGTCTAACCCTGCTTGCCATCTCCATTGTGCACATCTCACGCATGGTCTGTCGCTTGCGTGGTACCACGTAAAAGCACACCTCAAGTGCGACACATTTTGTCTTGTCAATGCCCGCAATATCATCTCAGATGTGTTCTTCTGGGTCTTTGAGCCTCTCAATACCCAATGGTTGTTTGGCATATCTCATGCATGGTGCAGACCTCGCTCCTAGTGCCCTTCATCAAAGGTGTCTCAACTCGGTGAACCTCCTGCCTGCCTTCTTTACGCCTTCCAAAGTACCCACTTCCCCTCAGCAAAACACCTTACTTCCCCACCACACCACCCAGTAACTGCCTAGTGAAAGAGGAGGAACCCAGATACCAATCCTACTTGATCAACTCCTATGTCCGCCTCGTGGATGTAGGCGGCGCAAGCAGGGTGCGCAGATTTCTGGATTTGCCTACTTTGGCGTTGTCCAATGGGTGCAGGCCATAAAGTGCACATTTGTCCACTACCACCTTCTCTGATTGTTCTCCGTGGTTGTGGTTGTGGGCCCTTTCACAGGCATTCCGTTTCACTCCCGGGAGTCACGCATTTCCTATCCCTGGCTTCCTTGATCATACATGGACAGGGTTGACCCTATTCTTGGTATGAGGAGGATCGATTAGCCTTGCCTCAAACTGGCTGGAATGCATATACAGTGCTACTAGTCCTTCTGCCATATGGATGGTGCATGTGAAGATCATTCCACAGCAATCGTCATGATCAACTGATGTCGTTCCACTGTGCAAGAGGTGCTGACCACAGCAGGAGCTATCAATAAGTGCTTCTAAGTGGAGCAGTGAAGGATGTCCTGTAGATCATGATGGACAGATCGACCATTCATAGAATTAGCTCACCAGTGAACCTCAAAGGTGAACAGACAGAAAGTGCATGGCACAGTTCTCTTCCAATTCCCCCTTATAAGGGTGTTGAGCTCTCTCTGGTGTTATATGCCATATTTACCCAACAGGACGATGAGCTTGAAGCCGTAAAATGACTGGATCTTTAAGCGCCTATGTCGAGCACCTAAATTTTCCACGCAGTCCTTGGCTTTTTGTACCTTTTACTTCCGCAATCATGGCAAGAGGAACATTCTCGTTTCATCTTCCCTTTCAACTCTTGCATCTATGATGTGATCGATCCCTGTCCAAATGTGAAATGTTATAAGCAAAGCACTTCTCTCCCCGCTGTGTACTCCTCCCACCCCATGATGCTAGCCTGGAGCAACAACAAGAAGGCGGGCGCTGTCACTCTTTCTTCCAACCAGCAGTTCTTTAACAAGTCTAAGAAAACTTGGCTCATCGACATGATATTCGACCTGAACGATGAAGCCCCTCTGGTGAAAGGACGGCGTGAGCTTGTCCTGACCTCTGATACGATGATATACTTACCCTCTACTTAGACAGAGGACACATCAACTTTGGAAGTGGCTTGACAAGTTTCACAATGGAGAACAGCATCATGCAAACATATACAGGGACGGGTGAGGGGATTGATCTGAACACTTTCCGTAAGAATTGCCATGCGCTGTCATCTTCATTCTGATCTTCGTTATTTCAGTCAACCAAACACCTCTTCTACCTCGCGCTGCCCATACATCTTGTGCTGCATGTTAAATAGCTTTATCAGAACTTATTCCGCTTACACGGTACCTAGGTGCATACCAGTGCAGTCTCCATTCCTGCAAAATAACTGCACTCAATATGGTAGGGGAATAATTGGAGGGACTGTATAATTGTCATGACACGAAAACATCTGAGTAGAGTATATACTCATCTATGTGACTTGTATGTTTCTATTCTGAGGAGAAGTAACCAGCGCCAGTCTCTCTTGATAACCACTGGATGAATCTGAGTTTGGAATGCTGGAAGGGTTACAGAAAAGTCTGGGAGGGAGGAATCAAACATGCATTCAAAGATGATCCCACTGTAGCTTGGGAAATAGGATAGCACGACAAGGTAGATGAGGGTGCCACCTTCTTCGATTGGGTGCCGACCTGCTGCAAGAAGACATGTCAAGTGAACTCTGGTCAGGAAAGATGCTTTGGAAGTTCCAGAGAATATCCTGAACAGAGTATCAGTCAAGTAGTATGCCTGCATCACGGGAGGGACATATTTCTGCACGAAGGCATGAGAGGTGAAGTAGAAGTTGTTGAGGCGATGGTGGGTAATATATGGCACATTCGGATTATGCATGATGGTAGGACTAGAGAGGATATGGCATCGTCGACCAGGGCCTATCTGTTTGCTCCACATTTGGTATGCTGTGAACAAATGTTCTCAGCTACGAGGTGCTGCAAGCAATAAAGGGAACATTGAAGTGGAGGAAGACTTTATGAGCAGTGCAACGGCAACAGGATCGAGAACGACCACCCAAGCGACAATCCACCAAGAAATGAACTCAGAGCGGTGGAAATAGCCAGTGTGGATGGAGAGACCTGTGACCATGGTGCGCTGGCCAGTGTCTTTCATGCCATGACGGAAGGGTGAGGGTGGAGAGGGGCCATGGAATGGACGAACAGGCTAGGTGCAGACACAGATGCATATGCAGGAGAATCCAGGGCGAAGTTGTGCAAGTATGAGCTGGGCGATCAGATGGATGGGATGGCGCTAGGAATCCCGGTCCGAAATGCACCATGACTGGAGTTGATATGAAGGAAAGGTGCACCATGGCAGAGAATGCCATGTATTTGAAACTGTCTGGAATTGGTGTATTGATGAGCAATGAGAGGAAGAATGAAGGTTGGACCGTACCAGCCGAATTGATATGGTTCTGGTGTGTAAGAAAACACATCACCCGTCTTCATCCTAGTCCACTGCTCAATCCAGCTGACCTTCTTGAACACCAGGAGGGCACACATTTGCTATAAAGGAGCGAGTGATCAGCCCCCAGGTTAAACATCAGGCGTAGGAACGGCGGGACTGGGATAGGTATCGATGATCGGACTTGGGAGTAGCACACATACAGTATTACACCACGGATTGTCCACTGCAGCTCAAAGCTTTCGACTCCAATACCAACCCAGGGGTGCCTGTCAAATACCAGACACCAGACTTGAGCATTGGTATGAAGCATTAGACATTTGAGACCCGCAGTGGACATGAGTTGCACAGTTGGATTACTGTAGTATTTCGAATATAACGGCCAGGGGTGTGACCTGTGACCTCGTGGACGAAGTTCAGACACTGGCCAAATTTGCTGTGACACGGGACCGAGGCTGGATTTTGGCCACGTCCACCTGCCAGGACGGCCGAAAAATCCAAAAATGGTAGGTATGTTGGATGTCACAGGTAGCCAGACAAGGTGTGACATGGGACAAACCTTCAATTTTGGCCATATCCACAAGCTGTGTGACGTGTAATGGCCGTTAGATTCAAAATACTACAGTAGTGCAGGTTGAGGGAAACGGGAATAGGGGCTGCAAGCATGGTTGGGGCAGAGTTTGAGTTTGTTGTCATGGAGGAGAGCGTGTAGAGGAGGCGGAGGAGAGAGGAATCAGCAGAAGGATGGAAGGAGGGTCGTGTTGGTTCGGGTGAAAGTGTGTTGAGTTTGGACTTGGCGTCAGTCATTGTGTTATCTTATCAATCTTATCTTGCCTTCATCTTCCATCATCCATTTGTTGCTTCAGCCATGCCATCTCCTCTCTTCACTCTACACTCATCCTCTCACACCCAGCGAGCTACACTCGATACAACGCTGTCACGTTTCTGTCAGGTCCTTGGACCACAAGCAATTCAGATATTTTATCATCAATTTGGCAGATGTCAGGAGGGCTTCAGGTGGACACGGGATGGTGACAAAGGGGGAAAGATGGGGATTATCAGTGGCTTCTGGTACGTCCCATATTCTTCTTCTTGACATACTACTGACACTACACAGATCGTTTACCATCAGCTTTCCACTGCTAGTGTCCACACCGCTGCCTTTGTGTTGTCTCGGGTGAACTTGGGTCATACTTGAACGGTGTCTGTCTGTGCCATCTCTTCTGCCATTTCAACCATGTCTTGCCAGTCCTCCACCATTGAGGTCTTCCCAGTCTCATACCACCATTGCTCGTGTTCGAACCTGGGTTTGAATGATGTGCCAAGCAGCCCTCCACACATGCAGTCTTGTTCACATTGTTCCTTTCTCCCCCTTTTGAGTAGGGGATGTTGAGTCAGTGCGCGCATTATCTTTGCGCACATACTCTGGCAGGCTACTTGTCTCTTGTCAAAATTCCCAATGCTGTCTCCATCACAATACATTTTTCCACAAGGCCCCCTTGTTGCAAGCTCTGACAAGCTGAGGGTTGACTGCCTCTGCACTAAGGTCCAACATCTATGTACAGTTCATTGACATCCCTGCCCTTCTCTCACCATCACTCATTTCTCATTGGAACCACCACCACACATCAGCAATTGATCGAAAGAGGAAGACAGAGCAGTGATCTATCCGGCTTTATGTACATGTGCCTACCTTGAAGGCGCAAGTGATAAGAGCGAGATATCACAGTCGCCTATTTGTGTCATCCTCTTTCCTCTCGCTCATTGTGTATGTTCATTCCTTGTACCCATCTGAAACCCAACAGCTCATCGACAAATCTCCTGTCCCCTCGAAGTCGTCCTTCCACACCCTCTTCACCTATTTACAAAACTTCATTCTACCCCTCCCACTGTGTGCCTATGCCTCTCAATCATGAAACGGACAAAGGAGTAGGTCATGGCAGGAGTAAATCCAGCTCTACCGACCCATCTCTGCTCACAGCAGACGTAGGGTGGTGAGTTTCTAGATGAAGAGAGTCTCTTTCAAGTTGATGGCCCCCTCTTTCTTTTGAATTTGGGCCACTGATGGGTGGACTGTTTGGCACTCGGAGGACACTTCCTTTGCATATTAATCCAAAATATTCACTTATTTCAGCATCTAAGTATGTGGGCCCACCCAACCCCACGATCGCGCTGGTGATAGATATTTGTCCTCTACTTGATTGGACCACCTATCCTCCTGAACTCATCTGTCTGCACCTCCTCCAAGTTGAATGAAAGAGGAGGACAGAATCAATCTGGCTCTACCAACCCATACTCCACTCGCAGCAGGCATAGGGTAGTAGCTGCTAGATGAAAATCCTTTTGTACCATTGCCTCCTCTTTCTTCTGAGTTTGGGCTACTCACTTTATCAACAGCTCCTGATAAAGCATTGGTAATTGGCCCACCATCTCGGCGTACCTAGTTGATCCTCAATACAAGATCAACGCTCAGCTGGCTCGAGTGTCCAGTTTTGTTCTTTTCATATATCCACTCATCTGGAAGCTCGGATGATAGAACTCAATGGGCTTTCGACGGGGTGCATGTCTGATAAAGAAATGTAAGTCAGGAAATTAATTAGACAGGGTGGGTCATTGTGTTAATATTTGCCTGGATCGATATGAGCACAATTCAGCAAAGTCAGATACCCAGAGGAGCATGTACCAAGACGGCAAAAGTGTTCTATGGAAAAGCCCAACGACAGTCATCAATCAGCAGAACCAGAACCGTGCTTTCGTACCTTGAGCGATCTGATTGTGTCCTTAGAAAGTGACATTCTTTCTTCAAGAGGAAAAAGGTGGCTACAGTTCGAATCATAATGCATGTTTGTATGTTCAATTGTCTTTACTTAGGATCGAACCTTTTCATCCTCTCGCTTTCAAGATGGCTTTAAATAATTCCTTGAGCAACCCAGGCATCCTAGCCAGGCATTGCAAACCTGGGCCAAAATCCATCGAGATGAGCCCCCCCTCCAGAATTAGTTCAAGACACCATGCACCATCTAAGCAAAAGAGGTATGGCAGTGATATCCTCACGTCAAGAGGTTGAGGGAGTTGAGAACTACCAAGGTGTACACACAAGGAAGGTTCAAGGAGATCGAGCGCTGCAATGTCATTGCAAGCAGACAGCTCCCAGTAGAAGAAATGCCCCAATTGCATTTGTTCCCGAGTTCTGTGGACCAATATCGAGAAGACCTCTCCGGCGCGTGCAGGATTGGCTTGGTGGTAGTCGTTGAAAGCTGCATTTGCACGGCGAGGGTCCTCCTGGTGAAGGGCTGTGAGGAATATACATATTTCCAAGGGTGTGTGCGAGGGTTGGGGAGGCGATGCTGACGCCGGCTCATCATGAATATTGTCATTCTCTGGCTTGTCGTCTTCGATGTTGACTTGGAGGTCGCTGACGCTAATATTACCTGTGAATTGAGTGAACTTTGGAAGAAACCACTCGACTCACGGGAACCCTTGACCGGTAGGTGGTGAAGAGCGTGAAATGTGTATTTTCCTGCAACCCCTTGCCTCCGAGTATTCATGACAAGCTGAGAGGTGTGGTGCATGGCGAGGAAGAAAGATCGGCTCCATCCAGTCTGACTTGGATTGGCTCGTTATTCCTGTTCAAGTTGGTATACGGGCGGCTGGGCGAGAACGACGTAGAGTGTGGTGGTGGTGGTCAGAGTGAGACAACAAACGGAAACTCCTAACTTGAATTCAGAACCTGATTTGGAATTTCTCCTGTCTGACACCACACAATTGCTGTCCATTGCGATGACACAAGACCGGTCTTACATTAAGCTTCAATTATTCATGAAGGAGAGGGAGAAACTTTGTTAGAGGGATACAAAAAGAATGGCTGTAATGACCTGAACAGAGGGGGGGACTTGGCCTCAGCATGCTCTTGTGCTGTGCCCCTACACATCATCTGGTTGTCCCCAATTTACAGGAACTGCCTTGGTCTTGACAAAGAAGAGACAAGAAGAAGTCATCCTGGCCAAGGCCCAGGAGACAGAGGATGAACAACAGAGCAGAGGGGTTGTCAAGGTTGAGATTCAAGCTGGGGAATCCAGTACACTACCTAGCTACTTATACTATTGAGAACAATGGAGAAGATCTAGGTTATGTAATGAATGCCAGCAGAACAATGACAGAGAACAATAAGGACAATAATGAATAGAACAATGAAGGGAAAGCCCATTGATGAACCAGAACAATGAACAATGGGACAATGGAACAATGGGTTCAGGAATGGGATGTGACAATGGCATGTCTTACTCATTTCATGTCTTCAATTCTCAGACTCTCGAGAGCTCACTCCTCTTATCTTGCCAAAAACCATTAGAGAAACTGTAGTTGAATCTGGTGGCACCAATGTTGCATTTTTGATGTGGAATCGTCTACAAACGATTCGCTGGATAGTCAAATCTGGGAAGTGTCGCCGTCTATGCATGCACTTCACACTTCGAGAAGCTATTGCCAAACATGCACAAGCTAGAGCTCACCAGTTTCAGTTTGCCTCTCCATCCTCCTCCTCCTCCTCTCCGTCCCTGCTGTCACCGTTCTAAGACTACGGACATGTTGAACAAACCATCTCCCTTGAGTATAGTATCCCCATGGATTCCTAAGCCTTCGGTAAGCCCTCTCCTCATCCAACAATTCTCAAATATTAAATTTATACCAATGCAAGGCATTCACATTTTGTAGGCCTCAGCCTTGCAATTTTGACCCAGCTCCTGGTGCTATGTAGATGGTGTTCCAGCTCCCTCTCATCTCGCTCTCCTCTGCACCACCTCAATGTGTTTCTTTGACTGTAACCCCAACACCACCCCGTGATGTCCCAATCAAATCTGTGTCTGACCATATATGCCCTTTCCGAGTCAAACATGTTGATGGATTGGAATGTGGCGCAAGCATTCACGATCTCGATGGGGCTTGGGGCGGTCTGAGCCATGTTGTTGTTGTGGGGGCATGAAGTATAAGACAGTGATTGTGAACATACGTCACTTCTCATCCACTTCTCTTCCGTGATATCTTACTGAGCTAATGTCACAGGCCCAAGATGAGGAGCAGAAGTTGTAGAAAGCCAAACCGCGCGTACGAGGAAGGATTTCCACTGAGGCAGACGGAGTTGCAGGGGTAAAGGCAGAGGTTAGAGTTGGACACTGGGTGTTGAGCGGGCGAGGAGAGAGATGAAGTGGGATAGAAGTAATGAGAGCTAGATTATACAAGGTATGTTCCTCGGTACATGACTTATGTTCCATTATTCTGACCCCTTCTGTGTCTCAGTAGTAGCTTAGATCCACAATCACAAAGTGTTTCTACAACCTGAACCCATGCATAAGTGATTGCATGCAGAAGGATCATGAAGCCTATGCCTTTGACACCCTCTATCTGCTCCCACATCATCGACTACCAATTGTTTTCGCCATACTAATTGCATCAGCCTATCAATGTCCACAAAAGTCTGTCGTGGTCGTATGGCGCGTAGGTCCCTGCTGGCCACCATCTTCATTTCTAATTCAATCCACTAACGTCTGTCTGGTCCAATGAGAAATGACACTGACCATTCCCTCACATTGCGTCTGTGTGCACTCCTTTGTGTCTCGCACTTCCTCCTCCATATTCACCCTCTCCACCTTCTTAATGAACATGGGTGCATGGACGATCCATCCTTTCTAATTCACGTTGACTCTGACAAATTCATCCCTATGGACAGACACCTGCAGTTTCCCTTTCTAATATCTCGAGGTTCCGAGGCCTTGCGCCTGGGGAGATATTTCTAGTTGAGCTTTATCCCATTCCTCAAGTTTGGGGTGTCTATTGGCCATGGCACATTGCTTTCGAAGAAGCGTAGAAAGAGTGATCCAGGGAAAACTTCAACCAAAGAACTAGGGGAACAGATACTTGTCCTTAGGGCGTTCATATATGACAATTCGCATATCGACAAGTAAGCTCCTCATTTAATTGAAGCAGATTTGGAGACTAATATTATATGTCTGATGTATTTTTGGGCACCATACAGTTGCACCCATCTACCGGGCTTGTCCCAACTCCTGACTCAATTCCCATAAATACCATCAGCCGTTAAGCTAGTAGAGAAACGGTCTCACTCGCTGCTATCAACCATTTCAATCTCGTTCCCGTCTCCTGCGACCCCACCTTCGCTCTCTTTGACAACTATTCACTAGAAGATTTATGACAGGCCAGAGCTGAAGATATTTCCCATGCCATCAAGGTCGATGGAACCAACATCAATCATCTTGAGGTCGATCGAATCTTGTGTTAATTAGCTCGGTCCTGACGTCGAGTTGGTTCCCTACCTCATATTTCTGTCCATGGAAAATCAGGCTATTCCTGGCGTCCAAGTAATACCTCGAGGGACTTTTTAATGTAGGTAAATTGGAAGTGAAATTTTGAAACAACACTAATGGTACACAGGTACAGATAGCATGAAAACCAAGAAAGTGACTTGATAAATAGACATTCAATGTAAAAGCAAATTCGAAAACAAAACAAATGGCAGCGGTCCAGGTGAAAGGTAAGAGAAATTAAAGCAACTTCTCACTCTTCAACCACGCCTCGTATGCATTCACCTTATCGAGCTGTTCCATGTTCCCTGACAAGATCGCCCGGTTCTGCTCCCTGGTGATGTACGTGCGCACATGGCGCTTCTGTGTGTCCTTCCGTTTTCCCAATATTCCCTTGCCACAAGGGCACCGGTAGATTGTGTCCAAGCAGCACACCTTCTCGGGGTGGTGCACCTCGGTGTGCCCAAGATGGCGAACAATGTCTTTCTCTGTGTCTGTGAACACTGGTTCAGCAGTGCACAGTAGGCACCGGTAGCATCCATCTTCGTCTTGGACCTAGTTGGCACGAAGTGTCGGGGGGAGGTGGGGGAGCCCAAGGACAAAGACGAGGAGGTGGAAGACATGGAAGGCGTAGGCGATAACATTGAGGCCGTCGATGCCAGCAAGGGTAAAGCAGTGCTTGTGCCAGGTGCGACTGCTGATTGCACCCTCCTGCGCTTTCTTGGTGGCTTTTGTGGCGCCGCTGTTCCATTTCCATCGTCATCTCTTTGTCGGGTCTGCCCAGTTCTTCCTGAGCGAGGGTTAGACCCCCTCACCATTGGTTGAACAGGTTCAAAGGCAAAGTGTCAATTGGATTGGGAAACAAACATGTCCGAATGGTGTGAACTTGAAGAAGGAAATACACCGGTTGGCGCTTCCAGTGCAGGGCCGGAGTTGTACTCTGTTGGCGGTTTGTAGTCAAAATAACTCTGAGGGTTAAAGTGGCTGCTAGGTGGCCATACGAGACCAGAGTCATTAGACTGGTATGGAGGCTGCATGATGGAAAACGTGGAATTGGAAGTAGGGAACGCCCCTGAGGGATATGCACTTGATGTGGTGGCATCGTGAATCGCATTACTGCCTGCGTAGAAGTCAATGTTGTTGGAGACGCCAGACTGGAGAGACATCGTAGATGTCATGGTGGGTGGCCATATAAGGCCTGAGTGATTGGATGGGTAAGGTGGTTGTGCGACAGAGAAAGTGAAGTCTGAAGATGGGAAGGACCCTTCAGGATATGTGGTTGATGTCGTGGCATCGTGAGCCACGCGACTGTCTACAGGGAAGTAGCTATCGTCAGAAACACCAAATTGAATGGCCATCTCCATCAGAGCAGATGTTGTGACTTGGAGATGGTTGATTGCTGGAGGTGGTGGTGCCATGAAGGGAGTATGGCAACAGGAAAGATGTGTTGGTGATGACCCCAAAGCGAAAGAGGTGGTTCTGTGTGCCCAGTATTTGGTGGCACTGAGAGTCACTGGGGTTTGAAGCTCATATGACCCAGGTGGGGAGTTGAAGGAAGGCACGGAGGAGGTCAAGGAAGCAGGCGTCAGCACAGTCGCAGTTGGTTGGATCTCCCCACAGAAGATGTCAAAATCAGCGGGTTGGCTGAAGTCGTAGTATGTTCTAACACAATAACAAAAATGAAAAGGTGAGGTAAGGCGAGGTGAAGTTGATGGCTTACTGTGTGCCATTCCCAACCTCAAGCCCGTCGTCCAGGAAGTCATCGTATTCGCCGTTTAGAAGTGAAGTGGGGTCCGGGGTGTCGTAAAATGACTTCTCTCCCTCAAACATAAGGTCGAAGGCGGCCACAGTGATCTTGTGTTCTGTCATGATATGCAAAGGGAGGAAAGGCATGGGACAGAGGCGAATTTGGATGGGAGCGGCAAGCGAGTGGCAAGGGGACAAGATTGGGGATGTCAACGGATTCCACCACTGCTTTATAGCAAAGCGCAATCACTCTGCGCCCACATCTGCATACTAGCATCTTCCCAAAGCGGCTATTTCACTCATTTGTACAGATTCCAAGAAGCGGGTATTCAATATTCAGGGTCAAGCGCCCATTGTTCCAGACGTCACGCATCAGATGAACCATGTGAAAGCAGATCTCACACTGTGATTTCTTTTTGGCGAGAAAATAATCCGCAAAATCGCTGATGGATATTGGACTTCCATTGCATGGGCCCAATCATATTGTTGTGATTTTGTGCAATAAGCCTTTGCAGAGCCCGGATGCATTTAGTAAAGTCACCATTTAGGCGACCCGGGCAACTCCAGTCACGCTCTCTTATGTATGTCATCATTTGGATCTATGGGTCCACGTTCCGAAGTCTTAGACACCCAAAATCTAACACTACAAGAAAATCCTATATTTCTTGCATTTTCGTCTCCACCTATTGTAAGATAGAGGGACGTGTGTCCACTACACCGGTGTACAGATTTGACAGCACTGGCCATGCGCCAAGCCGCTTGGTCCTGCAAGTTGCAGCAGCTTCATTTTGGGAGCCAGGGTTTCTAGGGCAAAAAAGTAACAAAGGACACCTAGTTACACAAGGGAAAATGAGAGCCGGCCCAGATATTACTGCAAAATTTTGTGGCTTCAAGTTTTGTGGCTTCAGGCTTGAAATTTTGAAAGCTTGATTGGGCATATGTCCTTGTGCTAAAATGTGGCTCATCTATGGCCAAGGGCCAGGTCACCGCCTTTACCCCGTATATGTATGGATTTCTCTATTCTTCTTCACAGAATTGTTGAGGCGATTGAATACAGAAAAACATGAACAGTGGTGTTCCTGGCCCAGCGCCGGGATTTGAGAGCCAAGATCAATAATTTTGGGACACAGGCACGGGGGCTTATGAGCTCTCGCGCTCAGCGCTATGACTCGGTGCTGTCTTCCATCGGCCTCTTTGTCTTTCTCTCTCTCATTTTTCTCGAACCCTTCCCTTTTTGCTTTAAGTCGTGGTGATTATCCAAATTACCGAATAATGACCATTCTGATAGCCATCCCTCTGCTCCGTAAATCAAGTACACACCAAATATATACGGTGTTCCCAAGGACATTAGGGGAGTTGGGTATCAATCTATAATGGACCTAGCTATTGGCTGGACACCACACTTTCCATCGAAGCCAGGCCTCTCGGTGGTATATTTTTGCCTTCGAAAGTTATAAGGTCAGTAGGAATCTAGAAGGTGAGAAGCTCCGAGCGCTTTTTGCGCACACACGAAACGCCTCTCCTACAATAGAATTTAAATCTAATTATAGAATGGGCAGATTGACATCAAAGAGATGAGTTGAACTTTGAATAGCTGGCCACGTCTGCTCTGTCAAGTCGTCTGGGCACCTCACACACAGAAGGATGTTCAAATCCAAACACGGGTCTCTGGTGGTTCAACAGATCTAAATGCCATTTCTTGCCTTTCGTGACCTGATTCCTCGGTTAAGGGTTGGATAATGGCAAACCGAGGTTTCGAAACAACGGTCCCACATCGATATTGATCCTCCCGTGCGTCTATTCTCTCAATATATCTACTGAGTAATATACACCCCCTCGGTTCCAGTGTCTACCATATGGAGTCCCTTTCCTGGACTGTATAGCCGTCGGCAACCTCATGCCATGTGCATGCTTCCTTGTATCTTTTTTTCAAGGCCATCTCTCCTCCTTTGTCCTGCGTTCATCTATCATCAAACATCACCACCTCCTGGCTCTACTTGACACTATGGCATGTCTCATCCTGTCATAACACAAGTTGGCACTCCCATAATGCGCCAAGCTCTTCTATCTGTGTACATCCTGACCTCCTCTCCTCTTTTAAGGGGGGTGGGTGCACGCATCTCTGGAATCTTGGGAATAGATCTAGCTGCATGTCTCATATCAACATCCTCAATGCCATGTCTGTCACTGTCTCATTCGCTGTAGAGTATAGTACTCCTCTGTTGTGAACTTCCACAGTGGATTCTCGAGCCCTTGAGTTCGAACCTCCCAACGAACGAAAGAGGAGGTCACAGCAGGGATCAATCTGGCTCTATCAACCCACACTCGGCTTTCAGCGGACGTAGGGCGGTAAGCTGTTAGATGAAGGCCTTGCAATTGACAGCCTCATCTTTCTTTTGAGTTCGGGTGACGATGGTGGGGTTTCTTCTCTGCCTTTGGAAGGACGTCTTATGCGACTCAATGCACACGTGCATTGGGAAATTGACCTCGTTGCATCTGGAAGTTCGGGTTGGGGCAGAGGCGGATTCAGATGGTCCAGTGCCTAACTCTCGGAGGGCACTTCCCTCACATATCAATATATAAGGACTCGAATTTCATTTATTGCAGTATCTATGTACACAAGCCCCTCTGTTTCCTCGTCGTCAGAAACGAAATGTAAATGACCGAACAATATTTACTGGTTTGAGAATTGTTAGCGTTATAATTATCATTTCAATCAAATGATGAGAAGATCCACTTTAATTCGAGCCTGAGCAAGAAGAGCCAGCCTAGAGTCTTCTACAAGGACTTGAAACACCAGGAATGTAATGACCCACAAAACAAGAGCTGCATGCATGTGCATTCCTAGAGTTCGCCTCCAGACAATGAGCACGAAATATCTCTAATATGGAGCAACAGAAATGGGAGAGACAATGCCCACATCGATGGACCAAGCGAGGATTGCCTGCAATGAACAGCCATGATAAATTATACAGCAGAGGACAACACTGCCTGCGTCCCAACGACTCAAGAAGCATCGTTCTCTGCAAGCGATCTGTCCATTCATCACAGAGGATCCTTGGTCTTTTCGCTTGTGCGAGAGCGGTCAGGCATCTGACACGCAGTGCAGAGAGGAAATTTAGTCGGAACCGGACGAACCATGTCGTCTGTAAGCTAGATGGTAGACTGCAACGCCCACTGCCTAGGGACCTCTTTGCCATTTGGTCTGAGATGGCATGAAAGACGGTTTACGATGGATATACCAGTGAAGGGCAGCAGAAACGACATCATTTGAGGCTCGAGTAGAGGATGGGGTAAGGAGGAGGGTATGATCTGGTGCAAAAGGAACAGCCATTCTGTGTGAGAGTAGCACACTTAACTCCATTGTCCAAGAATAAGTGGGAGAATAGAAATAAATGCCCTACTCGATGGGGCAGCGGGCCGGTCTCCTCTGGCTAGAGAGCCAGATATGATGCTCAAACTACAGGAGGGCTGAGATGAGACGAGATCTTGGACATGTCGCCCACTGCGATCGAAACTGGCGCACAATGCTATTACGCCGGCGGGAAAGGCAATACCTGGAGACAGGTGTGCCAGATGTCTGTGCTGGCATGTAAGTGGCTCCCTCGAAAATCAGTGGGTATTCGACAGCCAGAGCGGGTCTGCGGTGTGGTCAAAAGGGCAAGGGTGGGATAAGGATCAGATGGGTAGATCATGTAATTATATGATCACGATGGGTGTAATCGCAAGGAGGAATGAGCTACATGGGGTGACCGATGCCTGTGAAGCTTGAAGGGTAATCGATAATCAGGCAGAAAACTTGCTTTGAGCACAAAAGAAGGGAGGCTGATGCACCCACCAATAAGAAAAAAAATTCCACACCTCACGATAAAATGCTGTGTCCACCACCTTAAAAATGCTTCCCTGGAATACCAACTGGAATGTGAGCATCCATATCGGATGGTCAGACCGCGTGTTGGAATGAGATAGGAAGTCTCAGGGTGGACGAGGGCAGCTGGCACTTGGGTGGGGCAAATGGCAATAGGGCCTGCAATGGGGATAGGTTCAAGTGTGTTGATGAGAGCGGAGGATGTTGTAGGGGGATATACGCGGTTGAATCAAGAGAAGGGTGGGTTAGACTAGAGGAGCTCATGGACATGGATGATGTTGGAGTGTTTGTTGTGTCATGTTTGGACTTGGCTGTGGTGATTTGTTTATCTTATCTAATCACCCACTTCCTCATCTCCTTCCTCATCGATACGTCTCTCATGCTTACTTACCTTCCTCTCATCTCCATGATGCACAAGCGATACATCAAGGCTGTATACAGTCAAATTGGAAGATATTGGCACCATCGAGGTCAGACAATGGCAAGACAAGACGACCCTATCGATATCTAAAGATTTTCTAGTGCTCGGTGCAATCGGTACACCCCTTTCCTCAATCTATAAGCTGAATAACCACCCTCTCTATTGAAATGTCCGCTATTCCCCCTCCGGCTTCCTGCTCCTCAATGGTACGGCTGTTGTCCACCTCGTGCCATGAGCAAGAGTTTGCACTCCAATGACGTGCCGAGCAGTCCTCCATGCACACTTCCTCGCATGGATCGTCTTCCTCTCCGCTTTCCAGTGGAGGTTTGGTGCATGCATTTTTATGAAGCTGTGCCATGAGGGCTGTTCGTCTCATCTTGATGTTCTTGATGCCATTTCTGTAGCTCTCTCCCTGCAATACAATTAATACTCTAGCATGCTTCAGTTTCACACAAGTCATTGTATATTGTGGGCATAGGGCTTATGGCAGAAAAGGGGACGACAATTGAATATTCCCGCTCTGCTCGCTCGCATTTTACTCGAAGGTGTGGCAACAGCAGTGAGATATCCGATTGACCTGTCACCCTTTCTGCCTGCTTCATGCTTCTGAGAGCAGTCTTATCCACTGCCCACAGGCACGTCTCCAATGTCAGCATCATGGAATGCAGGAGAGTATGGGCATGCACAACAACAGCGGGGAGAAGATGCAAAAGACAACGAGACGGTGGACCAGGCCCCATGTGGCCCAGCTGATACACAATGCTTGAGGGAATTGGGTACGACTGTCAAGCCCGTTTCGCTTTCAGAGTCCGGGAGACCTGGCTTCCAACTTCAATTCCATGTACAGATTACCCATTGATTCTCGAACATCAACGCTGCCTAATTTTAGAACGGAACACGTAAAAATAACAGTGATTCTCGAGTCTACTTGGAATGATCCCACTCCAATGGCGGTCGTTCAACCCCACGTTTCAAAACCCTCTTTCGGCCTTCGGCTTAAGTGACGATGCTATAAATTGGCCTCTGTCTACTGATGACTTCAACATCTCTCCTGACTTACTTGATGTATCCTGAGCCTCTCCCCTCCGAGTTTACATAACTTCAGCAATGAAGTTCGCCATCTCTACTGCTGTCCTCTACCTCGCAGGCCTTGTGGCTTCAGCCAGTGTTCTCCCTTGCCAGTCCTGCCTGCAAGCTACAAGGTTCGGCATCCTCACCGTCTCAAGCCCGACTGGTGCTACTTCATACAACCCAGGCGACGTAAGACCCTGCGTCATGCACATGCTTCGTACCAGAGTACTCACCTCTAAACCCATGATACGAATAGGATATTCACATCAAAGTTGATCTCACCTGCACTGTCAACTATTTTGGCATCGTGCCCACCTATCTCAACTACACCATCGTAGTCCCCGCATCCGAGAATAATGGCCACGAGCCCCCCATTGTGCTAGCGCATCACATGATTCTGGCTGGGTCTCTTTCGGATGAGTTCTCAACTCAGGTCAGTGTTATTTAGCAATCTCAACGTCAAAATGTCGACGGATTGCGAATATTGTGATGCTCAAACATTATGTGCTGTAGATCCCATATGCGTTCTATTTCTCTGGCACACCATACACTGTCGTGTTCACAAACACTTATCCTATCAATGGCACCGACGGAAGTCAGGTGTTGATACAGGGGGGATTATCGCAGGGTATTTCAATTAATGCCTAAGAGTGGACATGGGGAGAGTTGATTTTGCAGTGGGGCTCTATGACCACATGGTGGTACATGGACTATGACTATCAATTTACTGCTACATACTTGCAGACAGTTTCAACATTGACAGTGATGGACTTTTGAGAAGTAAATTCTACTGTTTGCCCCATTAATCTACTTCCCAGACATTCAAATCGACAAGCAGCTCGGATGGTCAGATGTAGTATACTATGCACATTGAGATACACTCCGCGCCGCACGTATTCAATATTTTATGTGGTCAGAGCTGCGAATTTCTGCAACCTGCTTCTGACTCTTCCGCCTCTTGACACATACATAATTACTTGTTGTAATTTACAGCAAATTTGACCCATGCAAGGTATGTACGATCTAGATTTACTTCCCAAGATACTTTGTATCTGTGCCGTCGCACTTTCTGATAGCCTTTCATGCCCTACACCTGTAAATTGTACTCTGATTTATGGCGGAACAAGTGGTCAAAAACGATAAGATAAGATTATCATCGGCCTGTGCACTAGCGTAACGCATAACTGCTTACGTTCATCATTTGTCACATCCAGCTGTGGTTCTCTTTCAAATGACCTCCAAATGGCCATTGACTGTCTCCTTGCAAACTATCATGCCAATTCTCAACTACCACAATTTCTAAGGTACCTCGCTATGGCAAAAATGTCTTCAACACCAATCGACAATTCCAGACTCAACCATCTCTGATCCCATTGTCAAGACCCCACCTTGAACGCTGAGGAAGATGCAGACGAGAAGTGGGATGGGATGGAGGAGTTGGGTCATAATGGTACGATGAATCTCCTTCTGCAGAGATCCCATTCATTGTTGCTTGCAGGCATATCGATGTGTTCTTACTCTCTTCTTTGGACACGAACGCACACCATACCCTGATGATATTGAGAGATGTGTGCGTATTCCAGCTCTCCGCTTGCCACTTTCACTCTGACTTACCTCTTTTGCCCAGCCTCGAAGTAATTGAACCTCCACATCGTGTCGGATGGGTCATAAAAGGACTCGATCACCATATGTAGGATGCTGAAGAGGGCACGCAGGATTGAAGGAGAAGTTGCCGATAGGATACCTGGTAAGTATTCTGATGTTGATTCTTGCCCTTTACTCACTCGAGAACGCAGATTGGAGATTCATTTTTTCATGGATTCGCACAAATTCTCGCAGCAACTACTAGACCAGTTTTTCCACTAGCACATTAAGACTACGGGTATGTTATCACAGGCTTTCTTTCTTGTCGTGTTAATCACCCTCCTCAGTTGTCTCATCTAACATGAATGACAGAACCTCTACCGCCATCTGAAACCATACACCCCACCCATCTTTGATCCCAGCCAAGATTCAGCTGTCCCTTTCTCTCCACTAGGCATGCTCCGCAACGCCAACGCTTCCTACATTGCGGCCGCTAACACCTATGACAAACCCCTGGCCATCAGAGGAAAAGACACTCCCAATTGCAATAGCACGATATTGTCCTACTTTTTCAAGCTCTGGAAAAGACAGGCAATGAGTGCGGACACCGGATGAGGATAGGACGTTCACGAGGAAGAAGCTGAGGAGAGCATGTCATTTGAATGAGAGGGCTCAAATTCGAGGTATTCCTGGAATGTACGTGCTAGAGTGGTGTCTAAAGCACTAAGCTCATTCGCCCCATTTGTAGGTGTCGCCAGTTGCAGATTCTATGGAATGTCGGTTGGACAAGGTGCACGGCGCCCAGATCTTCCCGTCTTCATGCATTTCAACCAAAGTTTGATCAAGTTCCTGAACGCCGAATGCCAGCTCGCAACATACAGAATCTCTCTTTCAGACTGTACCAAGTGTCGGTTTCGAGGGCACGGCGGTCTCGGGGTGGGTGGAAGAAGGGAAGGTGACAACCAGAGGGTCCAGGAATAGCAGACAGAAGAGAAATGTCATATTATACAAGTGAGTACAACCGTTCACAATGTCCACTCACAAGTTTATCATCTTCTCCGCGAGGAATGAGCATTCTTGTCTGCCCAAGCGCCACATAAGTTTTGGATTCCAACTTTCAAGAGGTCGAAGAACCACATTCAAGTTAGGAGTTGTCTTCTATTTCGGTCCAGGACCGTCTCCTTGGAGTTCGTTGACGAATCCTGGATAAGTATGAGGGAAGTATTTTGCTGGTGACAGGTGCACTGCGAGGTGCAACAGGCTTGTGCCGTGATGATTCAATTGAATTGACGTCTCAAAACAGAAATGAAAGTGAGGCTTGTTCATTGAATGTATGCATAGCGAGACGCTCTTTGCTTCCATACTGTCCTCGGTCATCGTCATGCCTGTGTGACCCTGCGCATGAGCCTACGTATTTGAGACCTGCACTGCCCATTGCTCAATGAGCTCTCTTCCCCGTTCATCATCTTGTCGCTGTGCGGCAATGGCAGAGCCCTTCAATCTTACGGAGATAGTTGAGAGGTTGTGCCTGTTGAGCATAACCAAAGTTAGTCTTCTACCGCTTCTCGCCCTTTGGACCAGGTTAACCCCTATCTTGCAGAGCATAGACTGTATGGCCACCTATCTGTTTCCAGGTTCTGCGCTATCTTGCTGACAGTGATTTGATGTCTTCCAGTCGCCATCTTCCTATGGGATTACCTCCTAATGGTGGGACTGGAGGTAGAGCATATCTGGCCAGAGCGGTGGACGGTCGTCAAGATTGTCTTCCTCATTCAATGATACATCCCGTTCCTTGACATACTGTGGTTTGGGAACCATAGTGAGTGTGCACTTTCTGTCTAATGAAGCGCGGTTGCTCAGACCTCACGCCTTTTGCCCAGTCTCGTTCAGCTCGAACCTCACTCCCGAGTTTTGCACGTATGCCAACTACGTGGGCCAGTCACTTACTTTGGTGGGACTAGTGACTTCAGAGAGTCGGTAAATTCTTAACTGTCTCGGTATTTCACAAGTTGACCATTCTTCCCATTGTGCTTTATACTCAGTCATCCTTGTCTTTCGCATCTGGGCTGTCTGGAACTGCCACAGAGTCATGATGTTCCTTCTTCCCGTTCTGTTTGCCGCTTGCTGGATTCTGACTGCAGTATTTCTCATCAAGTTCATACTGGTCGTCAGATGTACATTTTCACTTGTACTTCACCCTGAGACGGTATAGCCCTTGTTAACAACT
Organism: Cyclocybe aegerita; assembly: GCA_902728275.1. Taxonomy (NCBI): domain Eukaryota; kingdom Fungi; phylum Basidiomycota; class Agaricomycetes; order Agaricales; family Hemipholiotaceae; genus Cyclocybe; species Cyclocybe aegerita. Next base: position 29,024 of record CACVBS010000063.1, on the reverse strand, counting down.
TCGTCCTTTCCCAGTCACGGCTGTCGCGCCACCTTTCTTGGGCTGCGTCATAGTGGCTACCGACAATGTCATAACACTGAGCTGGGTTTTTATACTCATCTGGGATACACGTGCGTCTCAATTTCTGTCGAAATTTCTGTGCACGCTTATTTACTGGCTCATAGTCTCTCTCTTCTTGATGGTCATTCCTGCTGCGAAGGCATGTAAGCAAGCGGACTTTTCTTGCATTTCGGAACCTAGGCTGACTTGAACTGACAACTCGAATCTCCAGATAATTTTGGGAGTGGAAGTCAGTCGGTGTTATTCAAAACTATTTACAGCAAAGGTAAGCCCCAAAGGACGAGACCCTGGGCATCTCGCAACTTATTCTTGCCTCTATGAACAGGGATTACATACTACTTCTACATGTTTGGTCAGTTCAACCGCACGGCCTGCTTCTCCAACTGAATTGCGGCTGAACTTCGACCTCCTCAGTTCTCTCAACTGTAAACCTCCTTCTGAGCTGGAATATATTGGTATGCCTCCTCTGATAGAACCCGCATCACTTCGAGCATGCACTCATATAAAGACAGATTCCTGCCCCTTATCAGTTCCTCGCAGTAGGGTATGTATTTTCCTGTTCCGGCATCCATGCATCCTGATATAATTTACACATTCTAGAATGTCCCGTTCCTTGCACGCGGTCTTCACGAGTCGAGTTCTGTTGCACATCCGCGCCCAGAGCAGTCGAACGGAAACATACAGACCTGATGATAGCTTTCAACTTCTCGAAGACATGGGACCCCGAAAGCCGATGCGACTCCAGAGGGCGGTGGGCCTGTTGTCCATGATGGTATGACACTATTCTACCACTCCTTACACAGCTACTAGTCGGTCGGCCTGTGCTTCAAATTCCCGTCGATGTCCCGCAACACACCTGCAGCGCGTTCCAACTACATTTCCAGCTAGCACTGGTAGTAACTTGCCGAACCGTTATAATATTCACAAAACAATAGTTTTGATTCTTAATGTGCAGATGTACAAATGTGCTTGACTGGCCAAGTCGACCAGGCAGAAAATAGGAGGGATTTTGCTTACTAAATGTATTCAGACGAGTGATAAGTCGATCAGGTCATCCGAGCCAATTTAATTTCAGCAATTGTGGCGCACAGAATATATGTCTCTCGTCTACACTATCCAAATCACATTCCAAAGTGCACATAAGGCACCCACATGCGAAGCGCATTCTCCGAATCGCCGAATCTATCTCGCACACGTTGGGACGCCTGATGAAGCGCGTAAGGTGCCCTAGCACTCATCGGTTCCTCCTGCTTACCATCTTCGCGGTCGTTGCTCAGAAGATTTCTGTAGAAATATTTGGCAATGTCTATGGCGTATCCATCATTTATCGCCCACATGGTAGCCACCACACCTTGATATCCCGCTGCCAACATACCCCCAGCCAGATGAACAGCCTCCTCCGACAACTCTTCATCGCCGGTACTAGTTTGACAGGCTGATAAGAACGACAAATCAGCGTGGGCGTTGTGGATCCTGATAATGTCAGAGAGCTCGAGCCACCCATTGTGCATAGCGAAGCCGCTCTTCAAGGGGTGACCAGTGTCCTGGAATCCGTGGCATGCAAGATGAATGGAGGGATGAGTCGCCATTTCTTCTCTCACTTTTTCAATCGTCGCGGCTTCATCTTGCACGCGAAGAGCATCCACCCTGTGCGTGCTCAGCTCTGCCCAAATAGCGTTTACTTCAGCTGCAGCTCCAGGAATCGCTGGAAGATCTGGCGCGTTGGGTTGACCGACGAGCAAGAAACTGTCGTGTCTTGGACCCTCTGTGCTAGGTCGTTCTATTGTGCGCTCGATAAGTGTGCTGACTGTGGGAGTGTAGGAGGACACGGCAAAGTCGGAAAGGCATTCCGCTTGTTCCCTATCCCCCCTGTAGATTCCTGCGGCGTGGATAGGTAGGAAAGCCAATGGACCGGTTGGGCACCACCAAATGCGGGAAGGACTGGTAGTATGAAGCTAGATTAGAGAATTGAACGGTCAGAATCATTCTTGAGCTTAGAACATGGCCACCTACTGGGGTTGCGAGTCGGTTAAGAATAGGCTTCACAACATGGGACCACAACTCGAGAAGAATTTCACAAAGGTTATTATTTCTGGCGATTACTCGCCTTCCAGCACGAATTTCTTCTTCCTCTTCCCCTCGAGAGCGAGCTCCATGGACCTGTTGTAGACGGCCCCGCAGATTATTACCTCGGGCATAAGAAAAATTGTCGAGAGGAATATGGATGGGGGTTTCGGCGCCAGAAAGCAACGCGAGGGCATCGCACCGAGTGGAGTGGACATTGATGACAACGACAGGCCCTGCTTTCGGTACGAGGCTCAGAAGGGAAGACATACTCGTCGGTTGAAGAAAGCCCTGAAATCCTTTGATACGACGAATATCAGCGAGGAGTTCCTCCCATTCACGAGCGAATTTATGGTGCTTGTGAACTTCGTCCTGGAGGGCCATTCTCTCCTGTAACTTGTCTTCGCTATGGTAAGTTCGTGATTCCGGACGAGAACCTGACTTCTCCAAGGCTCTTGATACAGCTAAGAAGCGATCAGCCAGTTCTTTGTCCTTGTCACGTAGGACCTCAAGGGGCGTCCGGAGATTGTTGATCTGAGACCACACCAGACAGCGGCCGTGCTCAAGCCATTCTACGGCGGTTCCGTGTCGTCCAAATGAGAGGGCAATAGCAGCAGCTGTGGTTGCTAAGTCGGAAATATTGACGATGAGATTAGAGTGGCGCACTTCGATTGTTTGTTCTAGTCCTGCAACCTGAGACGCGAGGCGAATGGCGGTCTCGTAGGCAGCCATGACTTCTGACTCTGACGGGCTACCTTTCATGGCTAATTCAGCCCATTTCTTGGCAGAATCGAGACGTATGGAAGGAGGCCCTGAGCGACTATTAGCAGATTGACGGTAGTTGGAAACAGCCGCCTCGAGATCCGAGCGGTCTTCCGTGTGTTCAAAGCGACTTAAATACGAATCTCCAAAGGATTTCAGGAAGCTCGGCATAAGTCCATGGCCTTCCGGGGTGAGCCGTATAGCTCTCTTGTGCTTTGATATCGCCTCTGCTATTGAATTCGTGTTTCCAGTGGATTCGAAGTGAAGCGTAAGACATATTCCAAGGCTGTTCAACCAGGTGGGTAGGTAAGGGTGGCATTCGGGAGTGAGATCGATGGCTTGTCTCTGCGCTAATATTGCCTTGCATATATCTGAAAGATCTGCTGTCATTTCGAACCGAAGCTTGAACGAAATCGCAAGATTGCTGAGCCATAACGGCACGTTGGTGTGCTCCTTCGAAGTGTACTTCAGCGCTCTTTCATGCGCCGATATTGCATTTGAAATATCTTCGAGAGCTTTGGTATATTGAAAGCGAGCGGAAAGCGAACAGCCGAGGGTGTTGAGCAGGGTGGGCATGGTGGCGTGGTCTTTCTGAATGAGGCGTACCGCACGTTGTTGGGTCGAGATTGCCTCAGAAACGTCGGCAAGGTCTCCTGTGTGTTCGAACCGCGCTAGGAAGGCAGTCGCGAGATTATTGAGTCGAGTTGGCATCTTTACATGATCTTCTGGGGTCAAGGAGACGGACCTTTGGAGGGCGGATATCGCTTCGCAAATGTCAAGAAGGTCCCCATATTCTTCGAAGCGGTGTCGGAACGAGATTCCAAGGTTGTTCAGACAATTTGGCCGTTCGAGAGCTGATATGAGGGAAGAAGCTTTTCGGTGAGCTAATATGGCCTCAGAAATCTCGTTGATGTCCCCCGAGCGCTGGAAGCAACCCCAAAGTGCCATCCCAAGATTATTGAGCACTGCGGCTGCGATTTCATGACCCTCGGGTGCCAGTCGCGCAGCTTTCCTCAGGGCAGATGCTGCACCTTCAATGTTGAGACGGTCTCCTGTGTATTCAAAGCGTGACATGAGTGAGCTTCCAAGGCCATTAAGCAGAGCAGGCATGTTCTCGTGATTCTCGGAGGTGAGATCGACCGCGTTCTGCTGTAGCGATATTGCGTTAGAAATATCCTTCACGTCCCCGCTGTGTTCAAAGCGACAGAAATACGAAAGCCCGAGGTTGTTTAGCCGACCAGGTAGATTTTCATCGCCCTCCTGAGTAAGGTCAACTGCTCTCTCTCGCACTCGTATTGCTTCTGTGATATCTGTGAGATTGCCTTCGTGCTCAAAGCGCCGCATCAGAGATTCTCCGAGCTCATTAAGCGCCACGGCTAAGTCTTCGTCGCCCTCTGTAGTGAGCTGGACAACCTTTTCTCGGGCAGATATTGCTTTGGAGACATCATGAAGGTCTTGTGCGAGGGAAAAGCGAGACATATACGCAGCGCTGAGAGTTATGAGGCGGGAACGCATGTCCTCATCGCGTTCGGGTGTTATATTTAATGCCCTCTCCCCAGAAGAAATGGATTCTGAGATGTCAGAGAGGTCTCTTGTGGAATCGAACCGAGTGGAAAGTGATATACAGAGGTTGGTCAGCCTGTCAGGAAGGTTAGGATCCCCGTCCGGTGTGCGAGCAACGAGCCTCTTCTCAATTGATATGGCCTTGGAAATGTCGGCGAGGTCGCCGGTGTGTTCGAAGCGACTGGAGAATAGCATTCCAACGTCAGTCAAGAGAGGAAGCATGCCGGTGAAGTTGTCATCAGGAACTTCGATTTCGGCCTGAGCAGCTCCTGGCTCGGATGGCGTCGTTCTGGCAGTTTCATCGGGTATTTCTACATCTATTCGTGTGATCGTACGAGATTCCGGGAACAGAAAAAAAGAAGAACGCACCCGCAGAATCCTCATCTTGATCGCCTCGTCGTTCGACCGCCAAGATCGTGCAGACATCGAATGTCACAGTAAACGTTGGACTATCTATGTCAGCCACAAATTCCCAGGAACCTGACGAAGTTAAATACTCTCATAAACAACAATTCGTCTTTGAGAATTATTAGAGAGATGTGCTCACCAATGACCAAGCCTCCAGCAACTGTAACAAATGCGCCACCTTCCACGGAATGATAAACCACTTTACGGACCCCGGGTTCCAGGTCCCAAAAGGCGATCATAATGAGTTCCTCTCCGATGCCAGGCCTGATGTGGGACATTCATGGGGATGTTGAGCGAAGGAGAATAAGGAAGGACATGAACTCACATCTCGACGATCCCTTCGTGCCGCCATGATGTCTCGGATATTCTTTCCAACGGTAGCATGGCCCCCATCTCGTCGTATGGCCCGAATATTACAAGGGTTAGTTCCTCGGGAGCGGTATGCGCCGTGGTGTCGGCCTTATATTCGAGAGTAATGTCTGAAAGGAAATCCTTCAACGTGAAGGCTTTAAAGTGGCCGAAATAATTACCTGTAAGAAATAATTCCTCGCTAGGGATGCGTGAGGTCGGACACGAGAAAAATGGAGGTGAAGACTGCGAACTTCTCTATCGCTGCGGTAGAGTCGGTAGTCGCTAATGGTGACGGCGACCTAGAACATGAATCAGTACAAACGGCTAGTAGTGAAACAGCGAGATTTACCTCAAGAGGATATCTTCATCCATCGGATTGTGTTCGTGCGCAAAGATTAGTGGTGGAAGGAGTCAAGGTGCGGAACTGCGGATTCTTATCTGACGGTTTGAATGCACGACACGCGTACAGCCTCAATCTATTTCGGATACCAGCCAATTATAACGAAAGAGGGTGCCAGGCCGGGCCTGCGAGTACCGCCCGACAGCAAAGGAACAAAACATTGTTGCCAGATGTTCAAAATCTTATCATATCTGTCCCCTCATTTAACTGATTACGCTCAACACCCAATTCATCTCCGGCCTCTAAGAGCTTTAAAACGAGAGGTAAGAAACCTGCTTCATCGCCCAATGTACATACTCACTCCGATGTCCATCCTGGATCATCCTCGTCAAGAAAGTCTATGCCGCTGACTCTTCTAGATCGTCTCAACGCCGGTTTCTTGACCATCGGTCTTTAAGTTGTCATTGCGAACGTGCTGCAGAAGAGATGCCAGGTACTAGTAAGTACTCGCCGCTCCAATAGACGACAATGATACGAACCTACCATGACGTAGCCCAGGTGATAGCAACCGACGTCGATGATAAGCTGGAAGACTGTGATAAGAATTCATGTGCTCGCGTAGATAGGAGGACACTTACCTCGGGCCATTCCTGGCTCTCCTCGCTGACGCGAACATCGACCTCGAAGCCATATCGACTGCTGCTTTCGATCTTGAAGACGCTCGACTACATCCTCACGGTTCTCCGTCGTAGTGAGGTCCGCTAGTGCCGCAGAAACGAAAGTTAAGGGGTCCTGTTCGTCGTATAGGAATACACCACTCACTCTGAGGTCTTTTCTGGATCATCTTGGCCGCTATCATGCCACGAGCCACTTCTGCAACCACCACCGCCCACTCGCCACCCTCATTTCAACTCAGATCCGCCCCGGCGTCCGTCATCGGTTCGTTCACTTCGCATCTTGTTCACGGAAACCGTTTCTAATGGCATCATTTCCTTGGATCCATCGCTGTGAATTCCGCTGACAAGGGTGAGAGAAGGACTTCTTCGTTCGGGGTGAATTTGAGATGCATAGGCCGGAGTGTACAGCGAAAGGCTGAAAGTTCAAGGTAAGCATATGTCGTGCACCTGAAATAAAGCTTTCGCAACACTCACCCAATGTCTCTATCAGCGCCGCGAAGCCAACATCCACCGTCACTAGTCAACACTCCACCCGCGTCCATTGCCTCGTCTCTGATGACACCCATTTACGGTAGATCCGCCGAAGCTGGATGGACCTTCGGATATTCAGCGCAGCTCTGGAATACGTCGACGTGTTGTTCTCACCTTTGAGACTTGAACATTCTAGAGACATGAGAGAGATGAATGACACAGCCTGTCTACTGCTGTTGACCACCGGAGGAAAGCTGTGAAGGGGACAGCTATGAGAGGAGGGTTATGTATCTGAGTTTCGGCTGCTAATTAGCAACGTACCTCGATGTGGCGCACGACCCTTTTCTTTCGCCATGCGTTGCATCTACAGTTCAAGCTTTCTACTTGAGGATAAGGGTTGAGCGCTGAAGGCGCTTGATGGCTATAGAGATCGTACACGAGTGGAGGTTGAGGGGGACTATGCATCGTCACTATCTCTGAGCCTGCGAGTTGCGGTTCGGAAGAGACGATGAGATCAAGATGCTGTAGACAATATCGTTGGATCCACGGAGAGTGTGTTGTATGACCGTGACTCCATGACTACCTGGCAGTTCACGATGTCGATGAGGAGGGGAAAAGGCGAAGAGATAACCCCATAGATTGCGCGTATTTGTCAAGGCCCTCTCGGCACCTCCCGAATCTCTTCTCCCGTCAATTCCGAAACGTAAACCTTCACACGCCTCCCCTCCTCCAAATTCCTCCTCATCCCATCGCTCTGTCGCAACATTTTCTCGGCACTAGCATCCCCTTTGCACTCTCTGTGTTTTCACTTATTCTTACTCTTGGCATCACATACCCCTTCGTACCCAGGATCACATTTTCAAGCAGAAGGATGGTCAAGCCCCGTCCATCCATCGCAGGATTCTTGACTCGTTATCGAGTTGTTGTTGCGGGCTGGTATGTAGCACTGTACATAATCTAGTGGACTCGCCGCTCAGTTATTTTGACTGCTCTGTTGCTCATCACATCCATCTTTGGTCTTTTCTACTATTGCATCCCGGTCCACCTAACTGACTACCTGCACCGACATCAGCTGGATCCCGGTCAGTATTTGCGGACAACGATCCACAAACTCAAGTAAGGCAGCAGGAAACGAACACACACTTCTTGCCACCCTTTACTTCTCTTTGATCTTTCGGGACCTGAGTATTCGCGCAGCACAATTTAAGGAGCACGCCGACGGAGGTCCACCTCACTCCTACCACGATTTCAGCAGTGATATAGAGCTTGATATGCCGTCTAAGAGCGACACGTCCATTGCACAGCTCTTTGTTCTTCTTTCCCTGGCGTTCGAAAACAGACTCGCTGCATCGCACGCACTTTCGGAAAGTGTGCTTCGGCTGTCGTGAGGTGGCGCTCCGTCTCTAGACTGTATCTCCATTAGGATTCACGGTACCTAATTTTGGGCTTTCTGATGACCTGGACTGGACAGCTACAGACGCTCGCCAGTTGTTTGTGCCTGCCTTATCGCGAAGTGACGAAGGTACTCGAACAATCGGGCGTTTCGTCCAATTCTCGTGATTCTAGGAGACATTTCGGGCGAGCGACGAAGTTCCAAGTTCAGGCGGACGAGGTGGATGTATGGGAGAAAATTTCGTCCTCAAAGCCAGAAAGCGCGAGGCGGATGCGGGTGGGACGGGGTCGGACCGTAGATGCCACATGAAGAGGGGCGCAGCTGCTCATTCTGTCCGACATCAATACGATCCTGTCATCGCCCAAGAGGCTTGGGACACGGTTCCGTCCCAGCTCAAAGATGAGAATGTCTGCCAGATAGGATGAGCGGCTTGCTATTGACATTGCGACGTATATGGAGTAGTGGTTGTGAAGAATGGCGGAGAACAGAGGCAATACTAGGAAGGATCCAGCCACTCATTCCACCTCATGAACGACATATCGCCATAGCGGTGAATTTAGAGGCTTGGGGCATAACCCCGTTCACTGATGACGAGAAGTGTGCATCTGAACGAAACGAGCGGCGTTATCCCTCGATGGTGCTGCCCGAAGAAGTGTGTTCTGACAGTTCATGGCAGAAGAGGAAGGAAAGTGCGAGAGAGCAGGATCAGAGGCGAGCAATTAGAGGTCCTGGACCGTGGTCTGGGAACTTTGGGAGCATCGGAGTGGATATCTGAGCCGAAGGAGGGAGAGCAGAGAGACGGTGTTATTTCGGAATCATAAATACCCATATTCGGGAGCCCATCGTGCACAGTTAGATGGCTCCCAATATGTTGGGTAGAATTCGCCGACGACGTCTCCCTGCTGCCTCCTTTGCCTTCCTCCTTCGTTGTCCGCAGATATCGAAGAAATATAGTTTGTATAGGCGTAGGTAGCCACCTGTTCAGGTTGTACAGAGATCCCGTACGTGGTGCGAGCATGTGTGACTTTGGCGAAAGACGGGGAGGATGAAAGGAATGTACGTAAAGTACACACCTCTCTACGCTGATCCAGAAACGCCGCAGAGGGACAGAGGAGAAGATCAAGGGCTTTCTACAGCCATTTTAACATCCAACGCCGCGAAGCCAACTCGATATCGAGTCACCTACGCACACGGCGCTGGGTGTAATGGAGTGCCGAGTCCGTCTGATATCCCTGCTCGGTGCGCTGCCTGACGCTATTGCTCCTAATTAACGAAGTCTACAGGAAGGGAATTTGGCAAAGCGTCAGGAATCCCAGAGAGAATGACGAGGAAACCTTATCGTTGAGAGTCGGATCGCGTTGTGACGGAGCAGCGAGGACATGGAGTGGATAAGAGAAGCGTGTGAAAGGTTCGGGAGAATGTGTTGCCGGAGGTGCCGAGAGAGTGTTGACAAATACGCGCAATCTCTGAGGTCATCTTCAGCCTTTGCCTGTCTTCCCATTCCCGTTCCCTATCACCAGCGCATGATGCAAAGGCGTAGATAATTCTCGTCTGTACAGCGTACGCTTTTTTTGGATCTAATTCCCGCTGCCCGACTACCGCGTCCGAGGCGTCGAGGGCTTGGTCTCTTGGTCTCTCAGTGGTTTCTTTTGCCTCTGGCACCCGACCGCAGACTCAGAGTTGGAGACGATATATGCTCTGGACACACCGAATACAAACCTCAGTCATTTGACATCATCGAAGGTCGTTAAACACTCTCAACTCTCGCCCTCAAGTAGCAGGTTTGAACTAGGGTCACAATCTGCTGAGGTACGTTGGGATTCCAACTACATATACGTGACCTGCATCTCATTCCCGGGTCCTCCACAGCTTTCACTCAGCCGTTAATCGTAGTGGGGAGGCCGCGGCATCGTCGTCCTCGCGCCTCTAGGACATTTGAGCCCTGCAGGTCGGTTCAACTTGGCGAGGTTTCCTCTAGCACCTACTGAGTATCTAATTTTCATTCAGCGTCAGAAAATCCTTCATGGAAGGGAATTTCTATCGGAGACGAGGCAATGGACGTGGGTAGGGTGTCGTTTGTGGTGGATGTTGGCTTCGAGATGCCGGTGCAGGCTTTGGGTGAGTTTTCATGAGATCTCGGCGGGCGATACGTGCTAACCTGGAACTCAGTGTCTTTCGCTCGTCTCCGCTCACTAGGTAGAGCTTATCGCTCAAATTCACCTCGGCGCCAGCCGTCGCTTTCTTCCATGGACTATGTTGGCTACCACAGACTTTGAGCAAGTGACGCCACAAGAAACGGCTTGGTCAACGAACATGGAGCGTATGAATTGGCGATGGACGCGGAAGCGGGTTCAAGTCCAGAGAATGGCAGCGGAGGTCGTAGAAGCAACTCCAGACGTGATCGTGGCAAGATGAGCCGAAAGAGACATCGGAGTGAGTTTTACCACCTTACACAATGAACAATATATCTTACCTGTTCTTTCTATGGCGATAGCGGACCTCTGCATGCCTCAACTCGAAACTAAGGTGGAGCGTTGAGGGCGATGTTCGAGGTGGCAAGGCGAGCTGGGTACGGTTCCGGTAGGCCTCTGAGTCATCTACATGGACAAGCGAGTTCTTATCTTGCTTTTCCAGCCCGTCTTCATCAATGTTGGTTACTACCACCTAGGATACATCCTGGCAGGTTCGTATCATCGTCGCCTGCCCAAATATTCGAGAATTTACCTGCGTACCCTAGACTCATGTCTCTTCCCCAGCACATTCGCAACGTTAACCCCAAAAATCTGTGACCAAAATGTGGCCTTGAAGGCGATATTTACGGGTGGTGACGTCTGGCGGAGATATTCAAGACACGGGCGAGCTAGAATAAATGCACATGTGAGTATTAGCTCCGTACACGATGGACTATCTTCCTTATCTCTCCTTTCCAAGCCTTTACAGCTTGGAGATACCTTCCGCGTCTAGCACGAGAAAGATACGCGATGACATAGGCATCGGTATTTCCCCAGTCGAAGACGGAGGTCCATCGTTTGAGCTCAACGTTCCTGGCGGCAAGACGGTCTGGCAACGACGCAGCGTAAGTGTCAACATTGTCCACATAGGTAGATGTCTTCTAACCCTACTTTCATAGCCATTCCTCGTTGGCGACTATGCAGAGAACAGTGTCGGCACCAGCGAGGTAAGTTGTCAGACTCATCCGAATTGATATTCTAGCACTCATAACCTTGTCACAGCTGCTCAGTTCGCACAGACGGTGGCTGCATTGGCGAATGAGGACCCGCCCTTCTTCCATAGCGACTCAACGTCTATATCGGCGACCAGCCGGCCGGCAGGGCTCGGTGCGGTGGATCGAATACATGAAACACTCCACAACACAGAGCAAACCCACGGCGGATTTGAATCGGGATGGCAGGAGTAGGTGCAGACTCCATACCGAACATGCACACAATGACTAAGGAGAGCCTGAGAGGAACGTAGGAATGTGAGTGGTTTCCTTGTACGCGACGGATTTGGCGTCTTACCTTTCATTTCCAAAGATCTTACGCGGTCCGGGTACACGACACGACAAGCATCCTGCCCCCCGTATCCGCGCGCTACTGGCCCTCACCTATCTTGGGCCAGGAGGGCGAGGAAGATCCCAAACTCGACACTAGGATTCGCCGTTGCATATCGGCGAAAGGCGGTACTACGCACCGAAAGTTGGTATCATGGGCATGGATGAAAGGCTTGTTGATGCGCCCGGCGTCGACGACCTCTCTTGCGAGATGGTTCAGCGATGGTGGTCGGAGAGGATTGATGTATGCCTCTCGTGATCTTCATTAGATGGCATTCAGATTCGGCTTTGATGACGAGAATATGGAGCCTTGAGAGGATTGTCCGGGGGGTTTCACCGTACGTAGTGTTATGATATCATCATCCATCTTTAATTCCACTACTAACAGGACTCGAGTTATTAGCGAAGGTGGCTGTTCTCCGAGCACTACGAGATAAATCCCGAAGAGCAAATCGTAGGGCCATACCTCAGACGGGTCGATGAAGTTCATGCCTACCAAGACGACAATCCTAGTTGATACACCCACAGCATGGCCCTTTCGTCAGAACTATAACGAGACCCGTCCTTGAATCACTGTTAGGCGACGTCACTGACGCTGCTGGTTCAATGATAAACAAGCGATCGCCAAGTTGACGGTACACCGCTCTAGAGTCTGGAGTCAGGAGAGTGAGTCTCTCGCATCGTGAGTCCAAATTGCATTTTACCAATGCTGTACTCGGCTTCGCTGTCAACAAGTACTGCCAGCTGATCAGATTAAAGGTGTGCAGCCTGGGAAAGTGGACCCACAGACTTTGCCCAGCACGTCCGCTCTTCTCATCAATCTTTCCTATCGCCGTCCTCCTTTTCTACGTCTCTCAACGCACTTCCGGCTCCCCTAGAAGTTCATCCAAATGGAAACGGGTGTCTCTGTGTTGGCAGGGGCGACGGGTGATATTATAGGCAGCAACATCGACATCCAGGCAAGTGTTCACACAGACGGGGGATCTCGTGGTAAGTCATTCCACCGGAACCCCCACATTTGATGAATCTGACGTTTTTAACAACAGCTCTAGGACTACTTATTAAACATTGCTGCATCGGAGCGCAGCTTGACTCGAATGAACGATTCGATCCGCCCAGATGCGACCCAATGACCCGCGTGACGATCACGAAGGAGATGATGGATTGGGTGGCTGGAGGGGATGAGTCTGCGTCGGCCATGATTCTCCACGGTCCCGCTGGGGTAGGCAAATCGGCTCTGGCTCAGTCTGTCGCCGAAATATGTCAACAGGAGGGGCGCCTCGCTTCCACCCATTTCCTATCGCGCACTGCCCTGAACCCGATGCGAAGTAATGGGAACGCGGTCATCCCGACGCTCGTTTACCAACTTATTCAAGTGTTCCCGTGGCTTAAGTACCCTGTACTCAAGGAGATCGAGGACAACCCAGGGATCCTCGAGTTATCACGCGCCGTTCAGATGGACCGCCTCTTCATCAAACACTTCAATCAGACATTCGTTCCATTCTCCGCAGATTTAACCAAACCACGATTGGTTGTCCTGGATGGGCTCGACGAAAGCAGCGATCCCGACATCCAATGCGACCTACTTCGCCTCTTCATCACTGCTCTCCCCCGACTTTCGTATCCTTTCCGCTTTCTCATTGCATGCCGACCAGAGTCCCATCTCATGGCCGTCATTAATCGTGACCCCGCTTTTCAGACCGACCACATCCGCCAAATTGATCTCGGTGAGGACCCAGACTCCGCAGTCGACATATGTGTATTTCTTCTGAACGAATTCGAGAGGATTCGAAACACGCACTCGCTTGGGCAGTACCTTCCCGAACAGTGGCCAAGTCAACACGAAATCATGGCCCTTGTTCAGCGTGCGTCGGGACAATTCATCTATGCCAACACCGTCATCAGATTCCTTCGCTCCCCGAAAAAGAAGCCTGACAACCAATTGAGGATCGTCCTTGGCCTTGCCCCTTCACCGAACTCCAATAGTCCCTTTGGAACGCTAGATGCGCTGTATCGGCACATTCTTTCCGGAGTCAAGGACATCTCCATCCTGTGGTCCATCCTTGGAATGATCCAGCTTCGTGCGACCCCGACCGTCATCGCGAAAGGCGTGTTCTATCCCATCTCCATAACTTCTGGCATCAACTACCCAAGTCCATCCTTTCTTGAGAAAGCCCTGAATCTCAATCATGGAGAAATAAACTTTCATCTCGAAGAATTAGCCTCGGTTATTAAGGTCGTATCTAGGGATGCAGAAATTAAGGTCTTGTATGCATCACTCCTGGATCTCCTGCTCGATCCGGTGCGCGCCGGCGACCTCTCCCTCGATCTGTCCTTGACCCATAGGACGATCGCCGAGTCCTACCTAAGCGAGATGGACTTCGTATCACGAGGTATGTTATGTTGAACTGCTCTCAAGACGAACGAGCTTACAAACGATGGTTGACAGATCTTCGAGCCGATCCTGGGCCTATGGCCGTCATTTTTGCACTTTTATCATTCTTTTATCACTGTCGATGTGCCAAACTCTCGCCAAGAATTGTCGATACCATGGGCCACGCAGTCCCCTTCTTTTTGACCTACTATAGCGATGTTGATAGACTTGGCCTCAACTTCTTGGGCGGTTTTGTAGAGGCATGTTTGAGAAACATTGGCCAGGTATTCCGAAATAAGGTGGGTGCAATGATTGTACATCGGTGCTGTAGCTCATAGTCGCTTGTATCACAAAGGACTATCCCCGCCGCCCGCCGTCTCGTGGCTTAATGGATTCAATAGCTCTGTTATGGCATCACTTTGGTGATTGTCCATCAAGCATCGATGCTAATACCACAGAGAATCTACCGTACAAAGAGAAGATGATGGCGATTTTCCAACCCATGGTGGACACCCTCCGATTCGTTCTTACTTATGTTGTGAGCCATCTTTCCCTCAAAGTCGAGATGTATAACACATTCCAACACAATGCCTAGGCCTCGGAATCACGCCGTGGAAGAACATTCGTGGATTCCGTGAAGGATTGGACGACAGGATTCATGTGGTTTATAAATGGCAACTCTGCGAGGCGAGCTCCCGGGGATCTTGAATTAGCCTGGGAGGTAAGAAATCTCAGAATTCCCTCACACCGGTTTATAGAGAATTAACGGGCTGATTTTCCGTTCGTAGCTGACAGGAAACGGGCCAGAAACCCCCCTTTACACGCAAGGTGCCATGCGTGCAGCGGCTTTTCTTGTCTTCGTCCAAATGATATGCCGCTGCACGGACCCAAACGTGATAAACGACCCAGACCCGCCTTCATTCTGGGCTATCACATTCCTGAAGCTCGCTCTGCGCGACAAGGAAAACGGGTTTGAATCGATAGACGCTGCAACATTATTAATCGCCCTTCTGCTTCTGCGTTATTGCCGTTCCAACACCAGTCGCTCTCAATTAGAATTTGGGAATAGCACGGATTTCTTGCTGCGATTCCATTCAGGATACCTGGCTTTGGATCCGTCCCCAGGTTTATTCAACTTTCCTAAACTTATGAAGGCCTTCCAAGCACTGTCCGAAGGGAAGAACACTTAAGGTTCTCTCATCTCGTTGTTCAATTCTCCACATGCTGACTTCGTACCAGACCAGGACTCGGGGGTAAAGCACACACTCTTTGTATATATCATAGTCAGACTGTCAGATTATAAAGGGAACGAGAGCTTATTACTCATTATTATCAGCGTTAGAGCGCAGAGGGCTCTGAGGCGTGGAAATAGATAAAAAAGGCTGCCTATGTCGACTAACCTCACAAACTTTGACACGAACTTGAGGGCCTTCAGAGTCATCAGAGAAAATAGCTCCAGGTAATCGGAGGGCTGAGACGAATCACTGAATAATGACATAGAAAGAAATTTAAGTATGGCACGTCCCAGAAGTGAGCCTATGTCCGAAATGTGACACGACTCAGCGATCGTAAACAGTCTTCCACAAGGTGAGTAACTTTCCACTCATCCCTCGCACGTGCGTTCCGTCAGTGGGTTTAGGTAAGTCTTTGAAGTCTCACTCTCCGTAGGCAAAGTCACTGTTCAAATAGGTGACCCCCGGCCTCGAAACTTCCATAATCGAATCTCATCGCGAAGATTACCTCGACCTCTAGGGCATGCCGTTGCTCCTGGGCGCTCGTTTCAGGTCTTTTTCCTGACTCCTCGAGTTTCAATGTCCCCTCCACAAGCGCCGGACGCTCTTGTGTAGAAAAGCTTTGCCCACGAATGTCAGTCGAAATCAACGCATATTTTCCTTTGCGGTTTCATGGAGGAAGCCGCGGCTGCGTGGCTGATTGGCGTCGGCCTCAGATTCCACGCGTGCTAGGGACATCGGTCGAAGAAATACTATTCCAACCTCGTGGCGTACGCCCGCCCTTTCCTTTCCTTGATTTAATGGTCAACTGACCCTGCTTCTCCAGTATCTTCCTCAACACAGCTAGTCCCAACTCCTCCGTCCTTCCCTTCGACGACAACCTCTTTTCGACTTTGGCCTCCCAACGATTTGGCGGACCCTAAGGCATATGGCTCTGAGAACTTGAATAGTTGGCGTCAAATAGACTACCCTTGCTCATTCCTAACGGTACACTGTGATAAATCACGGGCGATGCTCGAGGAGGGTAAAAATAATAATAAAAGAATGGTGAATTGGTCTCTCGCAGCGCAGCGACGCGTCGATGTCAACCTGCTCTTCACCGTGACGGACGAGTGCGTTGAGAAAGACGAATTCACCTTGCCTCACTCTCAATCATTTTATATGTTCGATAGATCCACAAAGTCGGAGTCTCCCTTCGCTCTGTGGAAACCAGGAAGGACCCTCAGCGCGGGTATCCTTCCAGCTGATGTCCCATCGGCGATGGCCTTCGCGATGCCTCGAGTATTCAAGGATGCGAGCAGGGCATTGAAATATACTGAAATTCATTAGCTATGCATAACCCGGGAGATAACAAATGAAAGACAGACGTTTTGTGAGAAGGATGTAAAATCCGAAATATATCATGGTGCTGGACGATACGGCAAACTGTGGGTTGACGAATTATGAAGTAATAAGGCAAGAGATTGGACAAAAAAGCTCACCGCGATCAGGCACCCGAGCGCGCAGAGACTGTTTGGTGGTTGTGTGTGTCTATTCGTCGACTCCGAACAGAGTAACATACCTAGTAAGAAGACCTAATGGTAGGCCGTCGAGTTATTGAGAGGGCAGATGAGGGTTCGATCATCGATGGCATTCACCTGTATTAATCGCCAGAGCAACGAGGAAGGAGATCATGGAATCTGTTCTGTGAAAAAGCGGATTGAGACATGAGCAGTGTCCCGCCAATGAAGACGATCACGAACCGCCGAAGTCCTGTGCGACTGCTAATCAGAAGCACGGAGAGCGATATTGCGATGATGAAGTCCGCCGCCGCACAACACCCCAGACCGCTATACAGAGCCCACTATTCAGAAATTACTCACATTAGGACTCGGTTCACGCAGGGAGAAAGTTTGATTACTCGCCGATACTCTTGGGAAGTCGAAGGTAGTCAAATTAAACCTATGTGGCGAGGCATGAGACTACCCCTCTGGCCATCAGTGAAGAGCGCACCCAATAGTGGCAAAAGCTGAATCGGATAGATCAGTTCGAGAGCAACAGCGTGAAGACGGCAAAGAAAATTCACCAAAAGCGAGTCCTGTTCGAAGTTATGATGGGCCTGACATCAATACCCGCGAAGTCACGAACGGATGACAGTATCTTGCCTGTAGACGCAATAGATAGTAGGTTCTGAAAATATTGCATAAAAGTTAATGAGACTCGGAAGAAAAGAGCGTTGCGACTCACGATTATTGCAACTAACAAGTAGGCAAGAGTCTTCTTTTCGCGCAGAGCTAGAACTGCAAACACAGAATAGATTTGTCCACGGAGTACCGCGGTCAATAGTGCCTGACAACCTACGTATGTATATTCGTCGCGAATAAATGCTAGCGGGTAACCATGTAAGTT
Organism: Cyclocybe aegerita; assembly: GCA_902728275.1. NCBI lineage: Eukaryota > Fungi > Basidiomycota > Agaricomycetes > Agaricales > Hemipholiotaceae > Cyclocybe > Cyclocybe aegerita. Next base: position 11,388 of record CACVBS010000063.1, on the reverse strand, counting down.
GGCTTATCGTTGAAGAGACAATCGGGTACGTACAGTCGGATGGCAAAATCACTAGCAGCTGCAAAATACATCTGAACAAGGGTTGACCTAAAGTTATGACTGAGGGATCAAAAATTTGAATGATCTTCTCGGAGCACCTACCATGGCGGACGGTACAAGATGGCTCGATTATGATAGCTCGAAGAAATATAGATGTACAGTGTATGGGCGATGAGGGCTTCGTGAACCGTGTCTGCAATCCTTGATCCGAAGGTCGAGCTAGTCAAAGGCGTCTTCCAAGAAGAATCAATTATCCTCACCATAAGAGGGCAATCTGGAGGGCAGTGAATGTCATAGCTTTCAGATGAATATCACAAACCTACCGTTGATTTAAGATAACGCCCGTCTGCACGCCCGCTCCCAAAGAAAATGAAAGTCTGTAAACAGGTGATGCCATAGATGCTAAGGAAGACCTTGTTGGAACGCAGTTCACATCAAGGGAAAAGCGGAACTCACGTTGTCGCCAGAATCATTCCAACGTACGGCGCCACAAGGTTCTTCTCCAGGTAAGCCTCCACTGCGAAATCCATTGTGAAGCTATCGTCTGAACGGGAGAGCAAGGAAAGGGGGTATTGCTCGCCTATCATCTCGAAGCTCGTTTAAAGCGTTCAGGACGGAGGTGTCGTTCTGCGGAGTCCGAGGTGACAGCTGTGGAATCATTTCACGGACGTCAATGGCACTGATGTCTATCTTGGGACGCACTTCTAGTGGTGCGTTATTTATTGGCTTCACCGTGCCCCGAGTTGATCGAATCTAGTGAACGGCCTCGTGTTCATATACTCTCCTTGACGCTGGCTGTTCAGACGTTCAACTTCAGAGGCTCGAAAAAGGGTGGGGAATTGGGCTACTCACCAATTTCGATGTGCCCCAATGACGTTTGGGGCCACGACAGCTATTCAATAGGTCTGCGATGGATGTGGTGGTGCTGGTGACTCCGGTCTAAATTTAGAGAGAACCCAATCGTCAGAATTATCCGTATCATCCATGATGAACGGAGGCGGCGACCTATGCAAGATGCAACTTACCTACCTTAGACTCTCATTAGCGAGAAATGCGCTCGAGGTTGTTAAAATTGACGTTGATGAATAACAGACACGTAGCTCATCCGGAACGTACTGCTTACCTCAAAATCTTCCGCTGACCATTCGGCAAGATGTGATACGCAGAGGAGCACGCACAGAGACAGCAAAAGCGTTATAAATGACAGTTGTCGATCAGTAAAACCGCGATTTCGTAGCTCGAGCGATCCGATCGCATCATTAGAAAGCACATTCTTTCTTCAAGAAGGAAAAGGTGTCTATCGCTCGAATCACGATTCGCAAAGGTTGAATGTTGGGCGGATGTGCACCCAGGTAGCCTATCCGTGGAGTATCCAGCTGACGTTAAAGGTCTTTTTTCGAGGCCTGGAACGAGCTGGCGGTAGTTGATATCATTGTGTATATGGGTGGTCATCGAGCTCGTACGAGCAGGCAGAAGGCGTTTCACAGCGTAGGCTTCTTTAGCGTCGATCACATTGTTACTTATACGAAAGTCCAGGGTACGAAAATGTCTGGTTATTATCAACCTAGATGGCTATGGAGAGGCAGAGGAGATCAGCATGACGAAAAGATATCGATATAACGGGAGACGCACCTTCTACATTCTACTGTTCTGATCGTCCTTCCTCTCCTTGTTCTCTACTCGCTCGGTGTCCCTCCTAGCCTCCTCGACCTTTGCCTCCGCCTCTGTCTCCCCCCCCTCACACCGTCTATGCCCACAGCGCTACGCCGCCCTCCTCGTGTAGCCCAAACAGTAATATCGCGTGGAGGTCTCGGCGCTCTTCGTCTGTCTCGGGTGGGCTACGTATGCACGATGAGAGCGAGAGTGGCGAGGTCCAGAGGTGGCGCAGACATATCTCAAAATCTCGGCCCTGTGACGTCGGGTAAGTAGGACGTCATGGAATAGAAGAGGACAAGAATCGACGTACATCCTTCACCGCCACCTTATCCTCCACGAGTCACGCCCGATACCAGCACCACGTTTCCGACCACTACGAGCCCTGTGGCGATCGCGAACTCCTTCGCGGCCATCTATGCCGTCCATGTGCTTAGTCTGGGTAAGGGGAGCTGTAATATCGCCCGTACTCGGGGAGGTTTAGTCGGACTCGGACTTGGCGAAGATGGGGATTCCGAGGGACGAGGTGTCGAGAGACGATGTTGAGGCAGAGGTCCGGAGAGGACAGAAGAGGCGCCGAGGAAGACAAAAAGCACAAGGGACACGCGAAAGACACGTGTTGTCTGCGATGAGGAGGGAAATCGCAATCGCGAGGCTGGGACCTAAGAACCTGGACGACCTTCATTAGCGTCGGAATCTAGAGTCGAAGTTGAATAAAAAGGCTTCCTACGGACGACGGGATTCATGGCGGGAATTTTGTCAGCGGACGGGGTGTGACCTCATCAAGTTAGTGGCTCTGATATAGTAAGGAGCTGGGAGGACAAGGAGAGGGAGGAGGACACAATGGACGTGGAGAGCGTGAGCTCAATGATTGTGATTATTTGGCTGGGTCTTCTCGGAGTAGCCCGCGTAGTCGGTGACCACCTTGCCGCTTACCGGAGCCTCCCTTCCCTCTCCCCTCCACGTCGTCCACATCTCCTCTCAATTCTTAGTCCCCTTCACGCTTTGTGCGTTACCCCTGGATAATGTTCCCCTTCCTTCCTCTGCCCACCGACTCCTACCTATTCCTGAGCGAGCGCGTAAACGACAGCTATTCCCACCAAGCGGTTGCTGCAGTAGGGAGGCCTTCCGAGGTCTAACCATCCAGTGAATCGTTCGTTGACGATTCCGCATCGAAAACGCGACGTTGGCGCTGGATCTTGGAAATCTCGGAAGGCTTCTCTGCTCAGTATATGCTGGAGTGTTCTCCTCCCATCGTAGCCAACGCGTACATTTTCCTTCTGCTATCCCACCGTATCGAACGCCCTCTCGACCCCTTTGGATCCTATCCTCCATACACTCTGTCGTATTAGTAGCGATTACGCTACCATTCTTGTGCATCAACGGCTCAGGACGCAGACAGGGAGGGTTTTTCCAAACAGAATCTATGCCGCCTGCTGTGCGTGGTTGGCCCCTACCATTGAATGCAGTCATCGAGCCAAGTACCCTCCCTTGGCCTGATTTCCCTGTCTCTCATCTGCCCCACACAGCCGCATTCAATTATCCTGGCTCTCCTGCACCCTTGTCTGTGTGGCATCATTCTGACTGCAGACCGCTCTAACTGGACGAATTTTCGCCGTACAGGGAACAGAGGTGCAATCCACGCCTCCGATCCCTCGCAACGGCGACGGTTATCCAGAAGTTTAGACCGTCTGCATGCATCTTTGTGTGCCATCTCTCAAATTATTCCCTTCTCCAGTATCTGGCACGGTTGGAAGATTGGAGGAATCCTTTCATCGTGTGTCCCGCTTAGACAGAACTTGAAGCGCCTTGGGCTGCCGGCATCTTCCGATGACGCATATATTCGCTGTCGGAAGGTCTTGGATTTCCTCCCACCCCTCTACATGCATTTTTGCTGTTTGTTGGTATTCCAAAACGGTGTTGTCTGTACCATCTCTAGCGCTCTCTGACAACTCGGACATTATACACCTTGAAATCCGTCTTGTCATCGTGAGCCTGCGACGCCCTCAGATACCCGAGGGTGAAACGGGCATTCGGGGTTCTTCTCGCGTCCGAATTAACGCGGAAGTCGACGTGCGTGACACAGGGGCCTTTCTGGTCGAGGATGTGCCGCTAGCACTGCTTATAGTCCACGAAGGCTCGTCTCAGAATACGGGTTTCACGGTCGTCACCGCTACATGGGCAGGGTATTCTGTAAGTCAGATATATTTATCGGATTTTCACTACACAGATGTCACATCCCGGACAGAATTTTTTTCAGCATGGCAAGGAAATGGCAAGTGATAATAATAGATACTCTACTATAGAAGAGCCGAATCATTACTTGATGAACAAACGCCGCAAATCCACCCAATCCCTGGACGCAATCGTAGTACGAAGAATGATTCTTGTCTATATCATTTTGAGCGCTATAAGGACCCATTAAATCAGTCAACTATCGCAGAAACGCTAAACCGCAACGTACGGCTCAAGAGGAATTCCCACACTGACGTGAACCATGAAACTTCAAGATTCGGATGTTCGTCTGCGAGGCTGGTACCGACAGTTGCGTGTTGGGACGAATGGTGCGGCCTCGGTGGCAAGGTACAGGCCAAGCGCAAGAGGTTCACCCCCGCCTCCCGGTCCCTATCAAACACGGACACGAGGAGGAACGTGAGCAAGTCGTTGTCGCTCCTATCTTCCCCGGTCAGCTCGTCGAGGACTTGTACCGCCGTCATGGGATCGGCTGCTTGGAATCTGTAGAAGATAGAGGCCGCTCGGGTGCCGTTATCGTGCGCCCTGCACAACGCATGGAAGAGCCCGGATATCCCAGACGGGTAGGGGTGTGCAAATGCCGAATCGTGGTGGAAGGGACCCGCTAGAAGGGCTTGAGAGGCCGAGGCGTTGTTTTCCGGGCTTGTGGAATTCGAAATGGTACCGGTGTGTGATTCTTAATTTGTGGCAGAGGCGGTGACGAAGGGAAGAGCCTTAGCGTTCGACCGCTAGGGTCGTTCATGGGCCCGGGCTCACGGCGAGGGGGGAGATGTGGTGCGCGGCGAGGAAGGAAGGAAGTGGTGGTTCCTTCGTCTCGTTTCATGCTCGCCTAGCTAGTATATAGTGTCCGTCCTTTCGAAGGTCGTTCGTTGCAAGCCGGAAAGGAAATTCGGTCGGAACAGGATGGGCGTCTGAGACGAAGTTCTGAAACTCCGGGTCGGCGAACCCCTATTCTCATTTTACATAATTTCTGCGTGGCAAAACCGGCCGGGGGCAGCCGTCAACGAGACGGCGCTGTCTTTCAATGACCTTCTTCCCTTGAGAAGTATAAAACCATGAATTTCTAGAGAGACGACTCGATCGAGCGCTCCTATTCATGAATACTCTACGGTACAACCACCCGAAGACAGTGAGAGGAGAGAACGGCTGTGCAGGAAATCTTTCCCTATGTACCGTACGGTGAAGTACTCCTACTTTTCTCACTTCCAAATCTTCCTATACCTTTCGCAAACCCTTCTCAGTCCATCAATACAATCCGAGTCGCCACATTGTGCCCTCTATGGCCTTAAGCTTCCCGAGGGTCCTGAAGCTGAGTCTCCAGTCGAACTCCGAACCTCACTTTCTCATACAGTGCCCTCGAATACTCTATCATGTCCCGAATCCCGCTCTTGATCGTGATCTCGACCCCACGTGTCACTTGCCGCAAAAAAATCGCAACAACGAGCTCGTCGATATACAAGGCGCTTAATACCTTACTTATCCTCTGCGACCAAGACTGAATTCCAAAGGTCAACGATCACAGCATTGGCAGGCCGTCCTCTGCGCGGAAGGTAAGCTAGAACTGATAGCCTCAATGAAGGCCGTCCAAGTGGATGTCAATGCTTCTCCGGGCCCATATTGGATGGAGCACTCCGAATTCGAAATACGTTGTGTCCTTTCCACAGGAAGAGGATACGCCTCGGACGCGGACAGGGTATCAGCAATGAGGGATCCAGACCATCGAACACGAATAGCCCCGACAGATCGTCCGCGATTCTCCTCGTCCGAGGGTAAATATATGCGGCGTCGATAGGCAGATATGAAGCCTCCTGGCTGCTTAACGAAAGACCTGAGAAGATACCAATTTAGCACTCTGACGCTGTCGCAGGCTTATGATGTCGAGCTTCTGGAGATCGACATTAGTACGAAGTATCTGGAATAATCGAAGTTGGTAGAGGGCTGTACGTCAAATGCTGTATGGTAATGACTTCGGCGTTTCGAAGTACCAACGAAGGGCTAAAGTGTTTTTTGAAGAGATCACCATAAACGCGAATATATGCGCCCTTGAGAGACGGTCGTTGCCCAAAGGGCTCCTTTCGAATCGGGCGCACGATAGAACCGTGAAAATTCCCCTCAAAATTTGTGAAATGTGCCAGGAATGAGGGAATGGGACAATATAGGCGGGATACGATGAGGGATGCAGGTGCCTGTGAAGAAACTGAGCTTATCGCCATTGCCAGAGATCCAGAGGTGTGGATCACACCTCCGTTCACTAAGAGGCGAGACGCATTTCCTTTCGAGCAGCCTGAAATCGAGGTGATGCTGCACAGAGAGTGTACATAAGAGGTGTTGGAGGTGGGGTGTAGGAGAAGAAAAAGAGCGGAAGAATAGAGCTAAGGCGCCAGAGGATGGACATCAGGGGACGAACCAGACGAGAGAGCTGGGGGACACAATAATGGAGGCGACCCGGTATAGATCTAGAAGAATCAATCACACAAGGAGCAGGAGGTTCCAACGATGTTGTAGAACCGAAGAGAACCCCTCTTTGCTGTGTTCATTCCACGTCGTTGATCTACAAGCGTGATGGCATGATGTGGAACAATATAATGAGATAGATGCGGGATGGAAGTGGATGGCATTGTGAGAGCGTCCGATGCGGAAGGACAGTGGTAGAGGAAGGGCAGTGGATGCATTGGCAGCGATGGTGGGAGAACGCACACAAAGTGGGCAGGGTGAGCGGAGTCAACGGAGACGTAGAGCAGAGCGAAGTCGCACAGATAAGAATATTGAATCCAGGCGTTGAATTCGTGACCTCGCAATGGAGTTGACGAACGTTTCGCTGGAGAGCTGGACCGAACTCGCCCTGCTGCAGTTTCACAGTTGACGCAGCCGCTTTACCAGAAAGCGGGGGGTTATACTCCGCTTGTGTCGAGCTGAACAAGATGGAACTGAGACTCTGCTCAGACTTGTAACTTTAGAGGGAGTGGATAGGGACATGGGGCAGGACGAAGCAAGGACATGGAAGAGAGAAACGAGGCTCTGACCGCACGGAGCACGCTGGGTGAAATTGGAGCTGGAAGCACCGTGTAACGACCGTGGGACTTCGCTCCTCGTCCCTCCCTCTTTCCCACGACTTCCTAAGCGCTCGTAGACGCTCTTTCGTGTGTTCCTCTCTTCCTCTGTCTCATCCTACTATTTCTCGTGACCTTTTCCCTTGCTTCATAATCACTTACCTTGGCCTTTGTCATTCTAAATAGGCGCAGTAAATACCTAGTCAGTTTGTGTCTTTTCTTTACTTTTTGACTCGTTTCCAAGACCTTTGAATGACCTCCCCTAAACCCACCAAATCCTATAAATACGAGACCCGAATGTACTACTACCTCAGTGAATAGCACAGTAACTTGAACTGTCAGTTTCGCTCTCTAAGTCTCATCTCTCGTGTGCCGCCTCGCCTTCGGTCTTTTCCCACGGATCGCCGAAAGCTCGACGTCACATATTTTTTGACAAGTTCTCTACAAATCCAACACATCGACTACTGACTCCGAAACCGACGCCTTCCAATTGGACACCCTCGGGCCTCGGCCTGATCACCCGACAATCCAGCTTCTAGGCGACATCTATCTGCTTATCTCTTTTCCTTATCTTATCTGACCCACTATCTCTTAATTCTCTCACGGCATGTCGAACGCCCGGACCTACGCGCTGCGCAAGAAGACCACCAAGCCTGGGGTCGCTACCCAGACCAGTATAGGTGAGTCACAGGATTCTACTCTTCCCGATTACTCCCAAATGGGAGTCGGCATCAATCAGATGTCGGAGCATAATCGTTCAGCCGTTCCTTCCGAGGAACCGCCCTCGACCCCCACACGATCCTATCGTGACGCGGTGCAGTCGCCCAGGACCCAAGAAAGTCCTGCAGGTACTAGTCAGTCTGCGGATAAGCAGAATAATAATAATGTATTTAGCTCCCCAGACCACGGGGAGACTGAAAGCTTGCATGATTGGGTTGATAAGAACCCGAATCCATGGGTACCTGTTCAAGGGAAGAAGAATAAGAATAAAGAAGTTGCATCAACAGATGCTATTGATATCGCGGTGAATGCCCTCACCCCCGAGCAGCACGAACACATTAATCGTTGCAACGCTCGGGTAGTTGTGAATGCTCCTGACCGGCCCGAAACCCCAGATTCTCAGGGTAAAGGACCATCTACCAATAAGGGTAAAGGAACTGATCCCCATGAATGGGGTGGATTAAACCTCGAAGAAGAAGAGCGTGATCTCAAAGTGCAACAAGTGGCACTTGATCAACTGAAAGAATTACATAAGAAGAAGAAAGAACAAGCTACTCATGCTCGTTTTGAGCCTGTCGAGCAGAATGAGGTTATTAATGATACTCCTCCACCTCCAGACGGCAACCCGGATCGTACTCGGAGTAATCCTCCCCCTGTTCAGAACAAGAACACACGTCCTGCGGAGAGTCGTCCGATTAATCAGATTGCCCCAAATAGCTTCATTGGACAGACACTCGCTCGACTCACTCGACTCGGAACACGAAAAGGTGATCCGAGTGATGAACTCGAGCTCA
>CACVBS010000062.1:322472-347339 GCA_902728275.1 Cyclocybe aegerita | reverse complement strand
GAGAGCCTAGTCGAAACATAGGCGATCACGCGGGGAACTTCCCCTTCCTTAATGCGCACCATTTGCAGCCAGTCGGGATGCTTTGGTGCGCCGATAACCTCATCGCCCTCCATACTAGTGGTGGACGGTGCGTGCCTTATGAAATTCCAAGGGGTTTCTTGGAAAAATAAAATCTGTTTTTACAAATTTCGAGGAGAGTGTCTATGTGTGCATAAGTATGACGAACATTCTGACAGTAAATACGTAGCCCGCTATTTAGATCCTGCTGGTTTCCCAACATTAGTCTAGGTTCGGGGGTTAGTAAGTTGGCGGCGAGCAGCAAGCTCACATACTTGACGATACTCGGCCATGATCCACTCACGGTCGTAGCGATGAGCCCAGAACTTGCACGAAGCCGAGTTGGCGGCATGGTCCTTGTGGCAATTGACACAGCGGCCCTTATGGGGGCAAGGCTGGTCGCGAGGGGTGGGCAGCACAGGGGGTTTCGCTTTCGTGTTGCCCTTGCAACATCCCGCATGTTGGCGGTGCTCCTTCTGCTTGTGCGGACCCGAACAGATGGGGCAAGAGAGTTGTTTCGCCTTGCAGGCGACAGTGGGGTGGCCCCACTTCCAGCAGCGCTGGCATAGTGGGACCCCAGTGTGACGTGCAGCGGGCCTGATTGCGCAGGACCACCCAGCGAGGAAGATCGGTTGGCCTAAGGCCTTCTTGGCGTGGGTTCCCTGCTGGGAGTCCCAGATGTTGCAGTACACGGTGCACGATGTCGAGTGCGCCGAGTTGCGGTCGATCCGAGGCTTGGTGCTCAGATATGCGAAAACCTCAGTGTGAACCGAGGTACGGAGGGCCTTTTCAAGCGCCTCCTGGGTGATCTTCAACCCTTTCGGATCGAAGTAGGGAACATCGAGTATCTTTATAAAAGATGTCGACAACGGAAGCGCAACCTCGAACGGAGTACCTGTTGGGAGGCTTTCGCGTATGAAATTGCGCAGTACATCCAGATCGGACGGGCTGGCAACAGCGGGGGTGACCAACGACAAGCCGTCGTAGGCGCGGACGATGGAGGTGACCTTCAACATAGATCGCCCATCCCTGAGATATCCGTTGGCTGCACGGACAGCCGACTCGGTGAAGAATTTCGTGAGGTCGGGAGGGGTACCCCCGAACGACACGAGAACCTGCTTCCAGGTGGGGCCCTCGGAAGTAAAGGAAGGAACGGACCGATGAGGTGAGGTCTTCATCGGACCCGTTGGGAATACGGGGGGAGGAGAAGGCCCACGACGTTGCGGTCCCAAACCAGGAGGCGGGGGAGGCATCGGAGCAGCCTGTTTAGCAATCCCTGCCCACGTCGTTGGACGGGGCTTGGGTTTAGTGGCGCGATTGATCGGCGGGGCGGACCAGGGCAGGAGTAGGCCACCTTGCTCTTCTGAGGAGGAGGAGGTGGAACCGGGCGATCAACACCCTTATGCTTCTTAGAAGCGGGGATGCGAGGAGGGGAGGCTGGACGACCAAGATCGTCCAATGCCTGCATGAGGACATCGGGAACGCTAACGACGCCCTCATCGAGCGGCCCATGGGCAGCAGGAGGAGGAGGCCTGAATACGGGAGCAGGGTGAATAGTCGGCTCGTCCTTAGAAGACGTCTCAGCCTCAAGGAGAGAGGCGAGCGAGAAGTTGTCGAGTTCGCCTGGACCGCGAATACGACTGAAGTCAGTGGCCATGACGGCGTTCACGAAGGACGTCATCTGGGCCACAAAGGCATCACCCCCATCGATAGAGAGCAGATCATGGTGCACTGCCCGCAGAACCCAGTCTGTGGCCTTCGCAATGGAGGTGGTCAATACCTCAAGATCGCCAGGAAGATCCTCGACTGTGTCTCGGAACTTCAAGGCGTATTGACCTAGGAGTAGGTCGACGGAGGGGTCCCTCAAGACCTCCTCCCCTCCCTGAGTGCCCTCAACCTCCATCTCCTGGGGGTGGGCCGTCCCTGAGTCAGACTCATCTGCGGACAAATGGGTAGAGCCCGTGGTGGAACGGGACCTGCGGCGGGGCGACGTGTGGCGAGATCGAGCTGGCACGACTCGAGTATGTGGCCCTAGTCGAGGTAGGGTCAGGCGAGATTGGCGAGGCATCACCGCCAAAAGACGATGAGCCAGCGACCGATGGTGGTATTGCTGGTGGGGCGGAGCCCGAGTCCCCTCCATGACGGCTCCTAGGAACCGCCCCGGGGGGCCTCGCGCCCCGACCTCTCGGTGGGAGGTCGGACATGGTTTGCAGATGCGGTGCGAACGTTCAGGCTGAGTGGTCTGACTGTAAGATAACGCGGTAGACGATGTGCGAGACGATGAGCTGGTTGTTTGCGCGTGTTTACAAGTGGGCGTTCGAGAGAAAGAGGTGTTTCCCAGGGTTCCGCTATGCCAGCGCTGCTGGAAGTGGGGCCACCCCACTGTCGCCTGCAAGGCGAAACAACTCTCTTGCCCTATCTGTTCAGGTCCGCACGAGCAGAAGGAGCACCGTCAACATGCAGGATGTTGCAAGGGCAACACGAAAGGCGAAACCCCCTGTGCTACCCACCCCTCGCGACCAGCCTTGCCCCCATTTTTGTCCTGAATTTTTTTTTTTTTTTTATCAACAATTTATATAGTGGTGCTCAATGGCAGCCCGCTCGCTATCTACAAACACGTACGCTACGCAGCCTGGTTACTAAGTTAACTACTAAAAGACGTCCGCCCCCCCAACCACGAGCCTTATGGCTCAAACGCTTAAACTCCCATAAAGCCAGACCCACCTTGCGAAAACAGTGATGTGGGATAAGGGAAAGAGACCATCGAGGCCCCGCTAAACCCCAGAGCTGTCGGACGCTGTTCGGAGGCCACGCAGCGCAAATGAAATAAGAGAGCACCACCCAGGAGGTGGCAGGGTGTCTTGAGGCTGACCAGCCAGAGAAGCGCCTGCCCGAGACCAGACGCAGAGAGTTAGCGGCGCCGCGACCTACTATAATAGCGGCCACTAGCGTGAAGAAATAGCGGTGGGCGCAGGTCTCCGAACCCTAAGGTCCGAGGGTATCAATTCACTGATAAATCCTCCAAAAGGAGGAATAACCCCACCCACAGCAATTATCCAACACCTGAAGGGTCCCAGTTGAAGCCAAACGCCGTGGGGTTGTACTTCATAAAAGATGCAATATCCCCAAGAAAGCGGGGGTAATGCACGGAGTAGCGATCGCGACAGCGAAAGAGAACATGCTGACGGGACTGCAAAGCAGCCCCGCAAGTGCAGCCATGAGGCTCGTTGATCTTGAAGCAACGGTAATACGCTCCAATGGGCGCGTGGCCAGTTATACACCGGCAAACGTGGGCGAACTCAGTGATACTGTGTCCGAATGTTGAAAGCCAAGGTCCCCCATTGAGGTACGATGGCTGTAGCAGCTGCCCGTCAGGCTGTTGAAGCTCTAAGAATTCAGAGCCTCGGTAGGTTGGATCCTGGAAAGTGGAGCTCCACGAATCCAGGACTGAGTGCGTGGCTCATGAGCGTAGCGTGTCTATAGAGTTGTCCGTCTTGCGACGTCCAACCCTGACTTTGAGTTTGGTGACGTACTTGTGTGCCTCACCGTGGATATCCCACCGCAGAGCGGACGGGACGTAAACGAAGGTAATGCGGCGGAGATCGTCCACCTCAAACCACTCTTGAAGAGCACGACAGACTGACAGGCTAAAAGCCTGACCAGAGTGCATGCCAGGGTCAACCGCTCTATGGGCCGAGCCCATAGAGTCAGTAAAGACCATAATATGTTGGCAGTTTGCCTGCTTGACAGCAAGGCGCACTGCGCACGAGATGGCATTGAGTTCCGCATCAGGGGCGGTAACTCTGCCAGAGACATAGCAAGTCCTTTCGAGCTTGCGGTGTCCCTTGTAGATGATGGCAGCCGAAGCCGCCTGATACTGGTTGGACTGAGGGACAGAGCCATCAGTTGCAGCCAGTACTGTTACAGGGTTGGCCCTCACTTTTGCGATGAGCTTGTCTAGATATGGGCGCCTATCCTGGGTAGGATCGTGCTCGTCAAAGTGGAGACGGTCCGCATAGCGGTCCAGTAACCAATCGCCCAGGCAAGCTTTGGGCGCAAAGGGCTCGAAGCTCTCAGTTAAGGTGTGGACACACTCGTCCACCTCCATGACAGTACTCTTGACTTTCCCTTGCATAGCTGGGGTCATCAAGGCAGCTGAGTGGGCATGTGGTACAGCCCGTTTAAGAAGTCCCTCGCCCATCATGGAGCGAAGAGGATGAGTGTCCAAGAGGGTGGCGACGTGATACACTGCACGTGTTGCCAACTTCTTCAGCATAAGGTGGACAGGGATGAGACCAGCGAGGGCCTCAAGACCGCCTGTAGGGGAGTTGCGGAAAGCACCCGTGATCCATAGAGCAGCTTTTCGCTGCATCCGTTTCAGCTGGTTCATCGCGCCCTTATTGCGGGCGCCATCGAAATACCATAGACGATAGCCATATGTGGCAATGGGAACCACACACGACCGATATAGGAGTCAGCGCTGTTTAGGCGAAAGACCTCTAGTGGAGTTGCCGAGCATGCGCATGGCCTGCACAGTGGTGAACGCCTTGGTGGCATAGTAGAGGACGTGCTCATGAAACGTAAGCCTGCGGTCAAAGTAGAAGCCCAAGTACCTCCAATAGGTCTTGGGCTTCAAAGGTGTAGCGCCGGTATGTGGGGCGTACCCCAGATCCAGCGAGGGATTGTAGGCATCTCGTCGACACGAAAAGTGGAACAGCTCGGTCTTGTCATGTTCAAGAACGAGTGCGAAGGCAACAAAGAGAAGGTAGATAATCTTGTAGGCCTTACGCAGGCCCACATTATTATCATCGAGTTGTTTGGATTGGGCCAAAATGGTCCTGTCATCCACAAAGGAGAGTAGCGTCGTATTAAGCAGCGCCGCCTTGATGTAGAAGAGCTTCATTACCGGAGCAATGAACAGCCCAGAGATAACAGGCGAGAGAGCTGAGCCCTGCCCGACACCCACGTCCGCAGACTGCAGGTTGGATTGGAAGGTGTTCTAGCAGTAAACTGTGGAACAACCAACAAGATAAGAGGCAAAGAACTCCACCAGAACTGGCGAGAACCCTTGCTTGCGAAGTACAGCCATGAACATCTCATGGTTGATAGAAGGGAAGAACTGCGCGATGTCAAAAGCCAGCGCGCTAGTCTGGAGACCCTTAACCCACCCCGCTCGCACGAGATGGGTCAGAATCAATCCAGCATCCTCAGTTGACCTCTGGCAAATACCGCCTAGTTGGTTGGGATGGAAGATATCATGCTTGACCACGTCAAACTGTATCCTATTGGCAATCATCTTTTCGATAAGTTTACCGAAAGTGATGAGGAGTACGATTGGCCTGAAGGCCTTCGACACAGCATAGGAGGGCTTATGCGGCTTTGGGACGATAACCGATAGCGACTCCTTGAATATACGCGGCCAGTGGCCCACCCGAAGCAGTACTTTGTGGTCCCCCACAGAGTGCTATAGAACTCCACTGTGGAGTTGGCATATTATGCAGTGGAGTCCAGTGGAGTCCAGTAAGAAGGTATAGTGGAGTTCAGTGGAGTCCAGTGGAGTCCAGTAAGAAAGTATACTGGACTCTACTGGAGTGTAATACTGGAGTCTTACTAGAGTCTCACTGGACTCCAGTATATGTATCAAAATAGACTACTAACCAGTACCTATTACACATCAGAATAGATAATAGTCTGTTGGACCATTCCCCAAGTCCAGCATATAGAATATGTAACAAGATGCTTAACAATCAATTTTTTTTAGGAAAAAACATGTAGAGCACCTTTGGCCGACCCTGAATCAAGTTATTTGATGTCATTAGCTGCTCTGCTTGGCAAGAAAAATGCAAAATACTGAAAAAGTAGATTACTTTTGCAAATTTTGGCATTATTTGGCTTATATCTTGTCATTAATAGAGCCAAATACCATCACTCAAGTGGATTCAGGATCATTGTTTATTGCAATTATTTTCTCCTAAAAAGAAATTTTCTCACAGTCATGTGACCTGCATATCTCATATTGTTAGCACCCCTAGTCCCTGTGTAGATAGAGCACATTTTGGCAAAATCCAATTTGTCACATGTGACTCTGATATTGATGTCATCAGCAAACTTGATAGCTTTATTACTTTTCATCAATGCCAAGTCTGGGCCTAGCAATCATATATTTATTAATTGTTTCTATTTGAGGCCATAACATCAAAGTTTCAGAAGCTGACTCTGAAGGAATAGGCAAATAACAAGTCATGTGACTGGCCATCAATCTTGGCATCAGTCTTCTATGACTATAACATCTCTCTGCATTGTTCACTGGACTCCACTGAAGTCCTATAGGAGTCCAGTGGAAGATGGACACTCCACTCCAGTATACTCCAGTGAACTCCTGTAGACTTTGGGTGGTGACTCCAGTGGACTCCAGTGAGCTCCACTGGAGTCCCCTCAGTCCAACCAGTATCAGGCGGCTTCGGCTGCCATCATCTACAAGGGACATTGTGAGCTTGAAAGGACTCGCTATGTCTCTGGCAGAGTTACCGCCCCAGATGCAGAACTCAATGCCATCTCGTCTGCAGTGCGCCTTGCTGTTAAGCAGGCGAACTGCCAACATATTATAGTCTTTACTGACTCTATGGGCTCAGCCCATAGAGCAGTCGACCCTTCCGTGCACTCTGGTCAGGCTTTTAGCCTGTCAGTTTGTCGCGCTCTCCAAGAGTGGTTCGAAGCGGATGACCTCCGCTGCATCACCTTCGTCTACGTCCCATCTGCTCTGCGATGGGATATTCATGGTGAGGCACACAAGTACGTCACCGAACTCAAAGTCAGAGTTGGACGTCGCAAGACGGATAATTCTATAGACGCGCTACGCTCACGAGCCGCGCACTCAGTCCTGGATTTGTGGGGTTCCACTTTCCAGGATCCAACCTACCGAGGCTCTGAATTCTTAGAGCTTCAACAGCCTGACGGGCGGCCGCTACAGCCATCGTACCTCAATGGGGGACCTTGGCTTTCAACATTCGGACACAGTATCACTGAGTTCGCCCGCGTTTGCCGGTGCATAACTGGCCACGCGCCCATTGGAGCGTATTACCGTCGCTTCAAGATCAATGAGCCTCATGGCTGCACTTGTGGGGCTGCTTTGCAGTCTCGCCAGCATATTCTCCTTCGCTGTCGCGATCGCTACTCCGTGCATTACCCCCGCTTTCTTGGGGATATTGCATCTTTTATGAAGTACAACCCCACGGTGTTTGGCTTCACCCGGGACCCTTCGGGGGTCGGATAATTGCTGCGGGTGGGGTTATTCCTCCTTTTGGAGGATTTATTGGTGAATTGACACCCTCGGACCTTAGGGTTCGGAGACCTGCACCCATTTCACTCCTTCGCGCCTGCGGCCGCTATTGTAGCGGGTTGCAGCACTGCTAACGTTCTGCGTCTGGTTTCGGGCAGGCGCTTCTCTGGCTTGTTGGCCTCAAGACACCCTGCCACCTCCCGGGTGGTGCGATTCTTATCTCATTTGCGCTGCGTGGCCTCCGAACAGTGTCCGACGACTTTGGGGTTTAGCAGGGCCTCGATGGTCTCCTCCCCTTATCCCGTGTCACCGTTTTTGCGAGGTGGGTCTGGCTTTATGGGAGTTTAGGTGTTTGAGCCATAAGGCTCGTGGTTGGGGGGGCGGACGTCTTTCAGTAGTTTACTTAGTACCCAGGCCGCGTAGTGTACGTGTTTGTAGATAGCGAGTGGGCTGCCATCGAGCACCGCTATATAAATTGTTGATCAAAAAAAAAAAAAAAAAAGTCACTTTTCCAACCTTTAACAACAGCCTCATCAAATGTTCTATTGGCATGCTCTGCTACACCATTCTGCTGGGGTCTATTTCAACATGAATGCTCTCTTGCAATCGCACATTGGTCCATAAACTTGTGGCACCCATTTCGCTTGATCTTCTTTCCAGTGTGATTCTCAGCATAAGCTTTCAAGGTTTTGAATGCCTCAAAGGTATCACTCTTTTTATGGAGTGGAAGAAGCATTTTGAACTGAGAATAATCATCAATAAACGAAATCCAATAGCGATGTCTTTTTGTTTATCAACAATTTATATAGTGGTGCTCGATGGCAGCCCGCTCGCTATCTACAGAACATATATGCTACAAGACCTGGTTACTAAGTTAAGTACTTAAACACGACCGCCCCCCCAACCAAGACCCTTCTGGTGTATACGCTGAAACTTCCTGGAGGGCAACCCACCTTGCAAAAGCAGTGCATCAGGGGAGGAAACCATCGAGGTTCCACTATGCCCCATAGTCATCGAACGCTGTTTGGGGGCCTGGCAGCGCAATTAAAATAAAACAGCACCACCCAGGAGGTGGCAGAGTGTCTTGAGGCCGACAAGCCAAAGATGTGCCTGCCCAAAACCAGATGCAGAAAGTTATGTTAAAGGTTGGAAAAGCGACCAGACAGGGGATTGAACCCTGGACCATCTGGTATATACCAGCAGCTCTAACCACTGAGCTACCTGGCCATTGGGAACACTAAACTGGAATGTAATGACCACACAACCAATGACTGCACCAAGTCTACAATGACCCATTCTGGTCTTCCAAATGACTTGCAGTGCTAGCCTTCCAATACCCCTAACTTGGGGTTAACCAAAGTGGTCAGATTACACCCAGTTTTTAACAAGTTAGCAGCGCCGCAACCTGCTATACTAGCGGGCCACGAGCGTGAAGAAATAGTTGTGGGCGCAGGTCTCTGAACCCTAGGGCTCGAGGGTGTCAATTCACTGATAAATCCTCCAAAAGGAAGAATAACCCCGCCTGCAGCGATTATCTGACACCCAAGGGGTCCTGGTTGAAGCCAAACACCGTAGGGTTGTACTTCAAAAACAATGCAACATCCCCGAGAAAACGGGGATAGTGTTAGTGTACAGAATATCTATTGCGGCAGCAAAAGAGGACGTGCTGGCGGGACTGCAAGGCAGCCCCACAAGTGCAGCCATGAGGCTCATTAATCTTGAAGCGATGGTAGTACACTCCAATGGGCACGTGGCCAGTTATGCACTGGCAGACGTGAGCAAACTCAGTGAGACTGTGTCCGAAGGTTGAGAGCCAAGGTCCCCCATTGAGGTACGATGGCTGAATTGGCTGCCCGTCAGGCCATTGAAGCTCTAACAATTCAGAGCCTCGGTAAGTCGGATCCTGGAAAGTGGAACTCCACGAATCCAGGACTGAGTGCGCGGCTCGAGAGTGCAGCACGTCTATAGAATTGTCCGTCTTGCGATGTCCAACCCTGACTTTGAGTTCAGTGACATACTTGTGTGCTTCACCATGAATGTCCCACCACAAAGCAGATGGAACGTAAATGAAGGTGATGCGGCAGAGGTCATCCGCTGCAAACCACTCCTGGAGTGCGCAACAGACTGACAGACTGAAAGCCTGGCCAGAGTGTATGGAGGGGTCTACCACTCTATGGGCCGAGCCCATGGAGTCCGTAAAGACCATGATATGTTGGCAGTTTGCCTGCTTGACAGCAAGGCGCACTGCGCACACAATGGCATTGAGTTCCGCATCAGGAGTGGTCACTCTGCCAGAGACATAGTGGGTCTTTTTGAGCTCACGGTGTCCCTTGTAGATGATGGCAGCCGAAGCTGCCTGATACTGATTGGACTGAGGGACAGAGCCATCAGTTGCAGCCAGTACTGTCAAAGGGTCAGCCCTCACTTTCGCGATGAGCTTGTCTAGATATGGGCGCCTATCCTGGGTAGGATTGCGCTCGTCAAAATGGAGACGGTCTGCAAAACGGTCCAGTAACCGATCACCAGGGCGAGCTTCAGGCACAAAGGGCGTGAAGCTCTCAGTTAAGGTGTGGACACGCTCATCCACCTCCATAATGGTGCTCTTGACTCTCCCTCGCATAGCTAGGGTCATCAAGGCAGCTGAGTGGGCATGTGGTACAGCCCGCTTGAGGAGTCTCTCGCCCATCATGGAGCATAGAGGGTGAGTTTCCGAGAGGGTGGCAACACAGTACACTGCACATGTGGCCAACTTCTTCAGCATAAGATGGACGGGGATGAGACCTGCCAAGGCCTCAAGACCGCCTGTGGGCGAGGTGCGGAATGCACCTGTGATCCAAAGAGCAGCTTTCTGCTGCATCCATTTGAGCTGGTTCATGGTGCCCTTGTTACAGGCACCATCAAAATACCAGAGACAAGAACTGTACGTGGCAATAGGAACCATGCAAGATCTATAGAGGAGGTGCTGCTGTTTAGGCGAGAGACCTCTAGTGGAGTTCCCGAGCATGCACATGGCCTGCATGGTGGTGAATGCCTTGGTGGCATAGTAGCAAATGTGCTCATGAAAGGTGAGCCCACGGTCAAAGTAGAAGCCCAAGTACCTCCAATAGGTCTTGGGCTTCAAGGTGTAGCGCCGGTATGTGGGGCGTACCCCAGATCCAGCAAGGGATTATAGGCGTCTCGCCGACATGAAAAGTGGAACAACTCGGTCTTGTCGTGTTCAAGAACGAGCGCAAAACCAACAAAGAGAAGGTAGATAATTTTGTAGGCCTTACGCAGGCCCACATTATTATCATCGAGTTGTTTGGATTGGGCCAAAATGGTCCCATTGTCCACAAAGGAGAGTAGCATTGTGTTGAGTGGCACCACCTTAATGTAGAAGAGCTTCATCACTGGAGCAATGAAAAGCCCTGAAATAACAGGCGAAAGGGCTGTATACTCTGAATGTCTCCAAGCACTCGTCCGTCCACCAGGACTTGGAGCACTTGGTAGCTTTGGACTTGGTCGAGTGGGCAAGCCATGCGTCCAAGAACGCTGTCACGATAGCATCGGCTAAAGCTTCAATGCCTTCCTTGGTTGCCAGGGCTGCGACAGGAATAGTTGCAAGATCCCAGAGAATGTCTGAAATGAAAGACTTCTCAGCCTCGCTTCTGGGTTTAATTGTCCATTGCCCAGATCCAGGTGGTTCGGGACCGATATCAAGATCCGTACAGATCAGGACATGATCTGACGGACCCTGGAGATCGTGCTCCAATCTGGGCATCGAGATCAAGATCTCAGATGGAGCTAAGAATACAAGATCCAACACATTGGATCTCTGGTTTGGATTGGGACTGATCCTTGTTGGTCCGTGGTCAGAAGGTCATGCCCATTCAAGGCCAATCTGAGATGCAGTGTCCTGCAGGGATATTGCCGTCGACGATTCGCCATGCTCATAGTCATCCCAAGTCGTCGAAATGCAGGTAAAATCACCAGCCATATAAATGAAAGGCGGTAGAGAGTGCACCTGAGCAGCAAGGTGCTTGATGGCTGTGTGTTGATTGTCCGAATAGATGTTCATGAGATTGAGGACCTCACCCCCGCTGAAGAGGGAGAGGACAAGAATGTCGCGATGGTCCATGATGTCGCAGTGCATAGCGGGACGATAGTGGGACAGCCTAGTCGAAACATAGGCAATCATGTGAGGGACTTCGCCCTCCTTAACACGTACCATTTGCAACCAATCTGGATGCTTCGGTGTGCCAATAACCTCATTGCCCTCCATACTAATGGTGGACAGTGCATGTCTTATGAAATTCCAGGGTCTTTCTTGGAAAAATAGAATATTGAATTTGGTCTTACAAATTTTGAGCAAAGTATCGACATGGGCATAGACAAGGAGGGCATAGTAGGCAACAACAAACCAGTGGACCAGTAGTGGACAGAAACACTTGTCATTACTGCAGGCAAAAGGGTCATTGGAAAATTGACTGTCCTACCTTGAAGGCAGCCAAAGAGAAAGAGGGATCACAGAAGGCTCAAGGAGAGAAGGCAGCAGCAGTCACAGAATTTGCTGGTCAGGCAAGTGCTGTTTCTGAGTTCGAGGCATATTCTACTTCGTCTAACGTATTTCATTGGAACACAGACACAGGGGCCACTTCTCATATGACCCCACATAAAAGTTGGATTCGCAATTATACCCCTTATAGAGTGCCAATTAGGCTAGCAGACCATAGAATTATCTATTCAGATGGTGTTGGAAGTGTCTTGTTTCGTCCTTTGATTAACGGAAAGCAGAGTAGAGATGTAGAATTGTCTAGAGTATTGCACATACCTGCCCTTTGTAATAATCTTCTTGCTGTCCTATACTTGACTCAGCATAAAAGCTTTGATGTACATATTTCTGGATCTGGAATGAATTTCTTGCACAACTTGGATTTACTGTTCACTGCAACCATTAAAGATGGTACTGGATACTTAGATGGACAAACTGTTGATATTCATGAAAATGTACATCTTGCTTCAATGCTGCCTCTTGACTTGACCTTGTGGCATAGACAGCTTGGACACCACAACCATGATGGGATTTGAAAGATGATCAATGGAAACATGGTTGATGGATTAGTACTGGACTCAAAGGCAAAGCCTGATCCTATTTGTGAGCCATGTCTTGCTGGGAAGATGCATGCAAACCTATTCCCTTCATCAGAAACTAGGGCAACCGAGTTGTTGGAATTGGTTCATTCAGACATACACAAAGTGGGCTCCAAATCATTGTCTGGACATCACTATTGGAATGCCTCTTTCTCTCGAACGCCCACTTGTAAACACATGTAAACAACCAGCTCACTGTCTCATTCGTTGTCCAACGTGTTATCTACCAGTCAGACCACCCCGCCTGATCGTTCGCCCCGCCTCAGCAAACCATGTCCGACCTCCCACTGAGAGGTCAGGGCACGAGACCCCCTGGGATTCATCGCAGGGGCTCAGGCTCCGCTCCACCAGCTCATCCACCAACATTGGTCGCTGGCTCATCATCCTTGGGCGGTGGTGCCTTGCCAATATCGCCAGACCCTACCTCAACTAGGGCCACATACTCGACCATCGTGCCAGCTCCATCCCACCACACATCGCCTCATTGCAGGTCCCGTTCCACCATGGGTTCCGCCCATTCGTCTGCAGATGAGTCTGACTCAGGGACAGCCCACCCCCAGGAGATGGAGGTCGAGGGCGCTCAGGAAGGCGAAGAGGTCTCAAGGGACCCCTCCGTTGACCAACTTCTAGGTCAATACTCCTTGAAGTTCTGAGACACTGTCAAGGATCTTCCAGGGGATCTTGAGGTATTGACCACCTCCATTGCGAAAGCCACGGATTGGATTCTGAGGGCTGCGCATCATGATCCGCTCTCCATCGATGGGGGTGATGCCTTCGTGGCTCAGATGACGTCCTTTGTGAACGCTGTCATGGCCACCAACTTTAGTCGCATTCGTGGACCAGGTGAACTCGACAACTTCTCACTCGCCTCCCTTCTCGAGGCTGAGATATCCTCCAAGGATGAGCCAACCATACACCTGGCTCCCGTTTTCCAACCTCCTCCCCCTGCTGCCTGTGGGCCGCTTGATGAGGGTGCCAGCATTGGAGTTTCTTCTGATGTCCTCATGCAGGCATTGGATGACCTAGGTCACCTGGCCTCCCCTCCTCGCATCCCCGCTTCCAAGAAGCGCAAGGGTGTCGATCGTCCGGTGCCACCTGCTCCTCAGAAGAAGAGTAAGGTCGCCTACTCCTGCCCTGGTCCACCTCCACCGATCAATCGCACTACCAAACCCAAGCCCCATCCAACGACGTGGGCAGGGATTGCTCATCAGGCCGCGCCGATGCCTCCCCCGCCTCCTGGCTTGGGACCACAACGTTGCAGGCCTTCTCCTCCACCCGCATTCTTGACAGGGCCAATGAAGACTTCTCCTCATCAATCCGTCCCTTCTTTTACTTCCAAGGGCCCCACCCAGAAGCAAGTTCTTGTGTCATTTGGGGGTATCCCTCCTGACCTCACGAAGTTCTTCACCGAGTCGGCCGTCCGTGCGGCCAACAGGTACCTCAGGGATGGTCAATCTATGTTGAAGGTCACCTCCATCGTCCGTGCCTACGATGGTTTGTCATTGGTCACCTCCGCTGTTGCCAGCCCATCCGACCTGGACATACTGCGCAACTTCATCCATGAGAGCCTCCCAACAGGTACCCCGTTTGAGGTTGCACTCCCATTGTTGACGTCTTTTATAAAGATCCTCGACCCAGGAGGCGCTTGAAAAGGCCCTCCACACCTTGGTTCATGCTGAGGTTTTTGCATATCTGAGCACCAAGCCTCGGATAGATCGCAACTCCACGCACTCGACATCGTGCATGGTCTTTTTTTTTTTTTTTTTTTTTTTTTTTGATCAACAATTTATATAGCGGTGCTCGATGGCAGCCCGCTCGCTATCTACAAACATGTACGCTACACAGCCTGGTTACTAAGTTAACCACTAAAGGACGACCGCCCCCCCAACCAAGACCCTTTGGGTTCAAACGCCGAAACTCCCCAGAGGGCAACCCACCTTGCGAAAACAGTGCATCGGGATAAGGGGAGGAAACCATCAAGGTTCTGCTATGCCCTAAATCCCCCAAGAGGAGGAATAACCCCGCCCGCAACGATTACCCGACACCTGAGGGGTCCTGGTTGAAGCCAAACGCTGTGGGGTTGTACTTCATAAAAGATGCAATATCCCCAAGAAAACGGGGGTAATGCACGGAGTAGCGGTCGCGACAGCGAAAGAGGACGTGCTGGTGAGACTGCAAAGCAGCCCCACAAGTGCAGCCATGAGGCTCATTGATCTTGAAGTGATGATAATATGCTCCAATGGGCGCGTGGCCAGTTATACACTGGCAAACGCGGGCGAACTCAGTGATACTGTGTCCGAAAGTTGAAAGCCAAGGTCCCCCATTGAGGTACGATGGCTGTAGCGGCCGCCTGTCAGGCTGTTGGAGCTCCAAGAATTCAGAGCCTCGGTAAGTTGGATCCTGGAAAGTGGAACTCCATGAATCCAGGACTGAGTGTGCCGCTCGAGAGCGTAGCGCATCTATAGAGTTGACCATCTTGCGACGTCCAACCCTGACTTTGAGTTCGGTGACGTACTTGTGTGCCTCACCATAGATATCACCGCAAAGCAGAGGGAACATATATAAAGGTGATGTGGCAGAGATCATCTGCCTCAAACCACTCTTGGAGAGTGCGACAAACTGAGAAGCTGAAAGCCTGACCAGAGTGCACGGAAGGGTCGACTGCTCTATGGGCTGAGCCCATAGAGTCAGTAAAGACTATAATATGTTGGCAGTTTGCCTGCTTGACAGCAAGGCACACTGCACACGAGATGGCATTGAGTTCTGCATCGGGGGTGGTGACTCTGCCAGAGACATAACAAGTCCTTTCGAGCTCGCAATGTCCCTTGTAGATGATGGCTGCCGAAGCTGCCTGATACTGGTTGGACTGAGGGACAGAGCCATCAGTCACAGCCAGTACTGTTAAAGGGTCGGCCCTCGCCTTCGCGATGAGCTCGTCTAGATATGGTCGCCTATCCTGGGTAGGATCGCGCTCGTCAAAGTGGAGACGGTCCACATAGCGGTCCAATAACCGATTGCCTGGGCGAGCTTCAGGCGCAAAGGGCTCAAAACTCTCAGTTAAGGTGTGAACACGCTCGTCCACCTCCATGACAGTGCTCTTGACTTTCCCTCGCATGGCTGGGGTCATCAAGGCGGCTGAGCGGGCATGTGGTGCGGCTCGCTTAAGAAGTCCCTCGCCCATCATAGAGCGAAGGGAGTGGGATTGTGCATGGTCTACTGCAACCTTTGGGACTCCCAGCAGGGGACCCACGCCAAGAAGGCCCTTGCCCAACCAATTTTCCTTGCTGGGCGGTCCTATGCAATCAGGCCTGCTGCGCAACACACCGGGGTTCCACTTTGCCACTGCTGCTGGAAGTGGGGCCACCCCACCGTCGCCTGTAAGGCGAAGCAACTCTCCTGCCCTATCTGTTTGGGTCCGCATGAGCAGAAGGAGCACCGTCAACATGCGGGATGTTGCAAGGGGAACACGAAAGCAAAGCCCCCTGTGCCACCCACCCCTCATGACCAGCCCTGCCCCCACAAGGGCCGCTGCGTCAATTGCCACAAGGACCATGCCGCCAACTCGGCTTTGTGCAAGTTCTGGGCCCATCGCTACGACCGTGAGTGGATCATGGCCGAGTATCGTCAGGTATGCGAGCATGCTGCTGCTCGCCGCCAACTTACTAACCCCCGAACCTAGACTAATGTTGGGAAACCAGCAGGATCTAAGTAGCGGGTTATGTATTTATTGTCAGAACATTCGCCATACCTATGCCCACGTCGATACATTGCTCGAAATTTGTAAAAACAAATTTGATATTCTATTTTTCCAAGAAACACCCTGGAACTTTATAAGACATGCACTGTCCACCACTAGCATGGAGGGTGATGAGGTTATTGGTGCACCAAAGCATCCGGATTGGCTGCAGATGGTGCGCATTAAGGAAGGGGAAGTTCTCCGTGTGATCGCCTATGTTTCGACTAGGCTCTCCCGCTATCATCCTGCTATGCGCCGCGACATCATCGACCATTGCGACATTCTTGTCCTCTCCCTCTTTAGCAGGGGCGAGGTTCTTAATCTAATGAACGTCTACTCTGACGATCAACACAAAGCCATTGAGCACCTTGCTGCTCATGTGCATTCTCTACTGCCTTTCATTTATATGGCTGGTGATTTTAACCGCGTTTCGACGACTTGGGATGACTATGAGCATGGCGAGTTGTCGACGGCAATATCCCTGCAGGACACCGCATCTCAGATCGGCCTCGAGTGGGCACGACCTTTTTTTTTTTATCAACAATTTATATAGCGGTGCTCAATGGCTGATCTACAAACACGTACGCTACGCGGCCTGGGTACTAAGTTAACTACTTAAAGACAACCGCCCCCTCAACCAAGACCCTTCTGGTGTATACATCGAAACTTCCTGGAGGGCAGCCCACCTTGCAAAAACGGTGCATCGGGATAAGGGGAAGAAACCATCGAGGTTCCGCTATGCCCCAAAGTCATTGATCGCTGTTTGGAGGCCACGCAGTGCAAGTGAGATAAAACAGCACCACCCGGGAGGTGGCAGGGTGTCTTGAGGCCGACAAGCCAAAGGTGCGTCTGCCCAAAACCAGACGCAGAAAGTTAGCGGTGTTGCGACCAACCAAAAAGGTCAACCACCTACACGAAAGAGTTGTCGCGGGCGCAGGTCTTCGAACCCTAGAGTCTGGTGGTGTCAATTCACCATAAATCCCCCGAAAGGAGGAACAACCCCACCCACAGCGATTATCTGACACCCAAAGGGTCCCGGTTGAAGCCAAACACCATAGGGTTGTACTTCATAAACGATGCAATATCCCTGAGAAAATGGGGATAGTGTACAGAGTATCGATCACAGCAGCGAAAGAGGATATGCTGACGGGACTGCAATGCAGCCCTGCCAGTGCAGCTGTGAGGCTCATTGATCTTGAAGTGACAGTAGTACGCTCCAATGGGCGCATGGCCAGTTATGCACCAGCAAACGCGAGCGAACTCAGTAATACTGTGTCCGAAGGTTGAAAGCCAAGGTCCCCCATTGAGGTACGATGGCTGAATTGGCCGCCCATCAGGCTGTTGAAGCTCTAAAAATTCAGAGCCTCAGTAAGTTGGATCCTGGAAAGTGGAACTCCACAAGTCCAGAACTGAGTGCGCAGCTTGAGAGCGGAGCGTGTCTATAGAATTGTCCATCTTGCGATGTCCAACCCTGACTTTGAGTTTGGTGACTTACTTGTGTGCCTCACCATGGATGTCCCACAATGCAAGTGGGCACGGACCGACGAGGATCAGTCCTAATCCAAACCAGAGATCCAATGTATTGGATCTTGTATTCTTAGCTCCATCTGAGATCTTAATCTTGATGCCCAGATTGGAGCACGATCTCCAGGGTCCGTCAGATCATGTCCTGATCTGTATGGATCTTGATATCGGTCCCGAACTGCCCGGATCTGGGCGATGGACAGTTAAACCCAGAAGCGAGGCTGAAGAAGAAGAGTGTTCTTTATTGATTTACAAGGATCATTTCGTACATGACCATAAGGGAACATCCAATCCTTGGGCTATCAACGGCGTGACCTAAGTAATACCCTAAGTGTCCGTGATCATACCAATTATCATGACATCCCGTAACTATTTACACTAATCAGGGCTTCGATATACCTAAGCATAAGATCGCGTATATTCGCACATAGTAACGCCCTAGCTCCCGAAAGCAGCCGTTCATGTGACCGGCATCCAACACAACCTCCCTATGGGTTTAGGTTTGTTCCATCATTCACGTGCCACACGGTTCTTTGGCGGTCCGTGTTAGGAGACGACTTTAGCCGTTTCGTGTAGTTTCACTCCCACCCTCCAGTACTTTTGGTATTAACGCCTCGGGGTCGGCTCTAGCCGTCTCGCTGGTTTGCTTTACGTACTCTGGGAAGTCAGCGCACCGAAACGCCCAGCAGGCTCCAGCAGATCATGTGAACCTTGTCCCGAAGGGTCGGCTCTAGCCGTCTCGCCGCATAGCGGCAGATCCACACAACCTTGTCCCTTGGCTCCCTATTTCCCTTCCTGGCATAGTCATTTTTTCGATGACTAAGGAGAACCAGGTGACCCTGATATCATTATGTGAGCATGCATAGGTACGGTCACTCCAGACCCTTGGGTCTAGAACACGCGAGACGTAGTCGCTCCCTAATACAGAGGCCCAGACGGTGTCATCCGGGGGCATGGAAAAGTCACATGGTGTCTAAAGTGTGTTTATCCATGCAACCAGCAAGAATCGAACTCAAGAGCTCAACGCAAGCCTGGGGGTAAGTTCGCAATAGTGCCACCTGAGCTACCACAACCCCAGAAGCGAGGCTGAAAAGTCTTTCATTTCGGACATTCTCCGGGATCTTGTGGCTATTCCCGTCGCAGCCCCAGCAACCAAGGAAGGTGTTGAAGCTTTAGCCAATGCTATTGCAATGGCGTTCTTGGACACGTGGCTTGCCTACTCGACCGAGTCCAAACCTACTAAGCGCTCCAAGTTCTGGTGGATGGATGAGTGCTTGGAGACCTTCGGAGTGTATCAGTTGAGTTGTTTGCTCACTGATTACAACAAGTTCAAGAAGGCGTGCAAGAACGCCAAGCGTGATTTCTTCGATGAACGTATCGCAGAGATTGCTACTTCTCACAAGCGCCTGTGGGACCTAATGGAATGGGTCAAACAGGGCAAACTACCACCCTGTGAGGCTATTCGTGATGGTGACCAGCCTTGCCATGATATGGACGACCTTTGGGACGCCCTACACAGCACATACAACTTGGCCTCGGGTCGCGAGTATGACGCTTCTGTTTTAGATGAGCTTCCTGACGAGCCAGTCCACGAGTGGGCTGACTTCTCGGACCATGAGTTGTTGAGTGCCCTTAAGGGGTGCTCTAACTCCTCTGCACCAGGACTGGACCATGTTACATGGGTCCACCTAAAGGAGTTGCTCGAGGATAGACATGTCCTTGTGCTCTTCATCGTGTTGGCCAACGCTTGCCTTCGGGTGGGTCATTGGCTGTGTATATTCAAGGAGTTGCTGTTGGTTATCGTCCCGAAACCAAACAAGCCCTCCTATGCAGTCCCAAAGGCTTTTAGGCCGATCATACTCCTCATCACTTTCGGTAAACTTATCGAAAAGATGATTGCCAATAGGATACAGTTTGACGCTGTCAAGCATGATATCTTCCATCCTAACCAACTTGGCGGTATCCGCCAGAGGTCCACTGAGGACGCTGGATTGATTCTTACCCATCTTGTGCGAGTGGGGTGGGTTAAGGGTCTCCAGACTAGCGCGCTGGCTTTTGACATTGCGCAGTTCTTCCCTTCTATCAACCATGAAATGTTCATGGCTGTCCTGCACAAGCAAGGGTTGTCCCTGGTATTGGTGTTCTTTGCCTCTTATCTTGTTTTTTTTTTTTTAATCAACAATTTATATAGTGGTGCTTGATGGCAGGCCGCTCGCTATCTACAAACACGCACGCTACACAGCCTGGGTACTAAGTTAACTACTTAAAGACGACCGCCCCCCCAACCAAGACCCTTCTGGTATATACATCGAAACTTCCTGGAGGGCAACCCACCTTGCAAAAACGGTGCATCAGGATAAGGGGAGGAAACCATCGAGGTTCCGCTATGCCCCAAAGTCATTGATCGCTGTTCAGAGGCCACGCAGTGTGAATGAAATAAGAAAAGCACCACCCAGGAGGTGGCAGGGTGTCTTGAGGCCGACGAGCCAAAGGTGCGCCTGCCTGAAACTAGATGCAGAAAGTTAGCAGCACCGCAACCTGCTATAATAGCGTACCGCAAGCATGTAATGACCTGAACAGAGGGGGGGACTTGGCCTCAGCATGCTCTTGTGCTGTGCCCCTACACATCATCTGGTTGTCCCCAATTTACAGGAACTGCCTTGGTCTTGACAAAGGAGAGACAAGAAGAAGTCATCCTGGCCAAGGCCCAGGAGACAGAGGATGAACAACAGAGCAGAGGGGTTGTCAAGGTTGAGATTCAAGCTGGGGAATCCAGTACACTACCTAGCTACTTATACTATTGAGAACAATGGAGAAGATCTAGGTTATGTAATGAATGCCAGCAGAACAATGACAGAGAACAATGAAGACAATAATGAATGAAAAATGAAAGTAAAGCCCATTGAAGAACCAGAACAATGAACAATGGAACAATAGAACAATGGGTTCAGGCATGGGATGTGACAAAGCACAAAGAAGCGAAGTGGGCACAGGTCTCAGAACCCTGAGGTTCGAGGGTGTCAATTCACCGATAAATCCTCCAAAAGGAGGAATAACCCCACCCGCAGTGATTACCTGACCCCCAAAGGGTCCCGGTTGAAGCCAAACGCCGTGGGGTTGTGCTTCAAAAACGATGCAATATCCCCGTTTTCTCGGGGATAGTGTACAGAATATCTATTGCAGCAGTGAAAGAGGACGTGCTGGCGGGACTGCAAGGCAGCCCCACAAGTGCAGCCATGAGGCTCATTAATCTTGAAGCGATGGTAGTACACTCCAATGGGTGTGTGGCCAGTTATGCACCAGCAGACGTGAGCGAACTCAGTGAGACTGTGTCCAAAGGTTGAGAGCCAAGGTCCCCCATTGAGGTACGATGGCTGAATTGGCTGCCCGTCAGGCCATTGAAGCTCTAACGATTCAGAGCCTCAGTATGTACAATCCTGGAACATGGAGCCCCATGCATCCAGACTTGAGTGCGCAGCTTGAGAGCGAAGCATGTCTATAGAATTGTCCGTCTTGCAACGTCCAACCCTGACTTTGAGTTCAGTGACATACTTATGTGCTTCACCATGGATGTCCCACCGCAGAGCAGATGGAATGTAGACAAAGGTGATGCAGCGGAGATCATCCGCCTCAAACCACACTTGGAGAGTGTGACAGACTGACAGACTAAAAGCCTGACCAGAGTGCACAGATGGGTCCACTGCTCTGTGGGCTGAGCCCATAGAGTCAGTAAAGACCATGATATGTTGGCAGTTTGCCTGCTTGACAGCAAGGCACACTGCACACGCAATGGCATTGAGTTCTGCATCAGGGGCGGTGACTCTGCCAGAGACATAGCAAGTCCTTTCGAGCTCGCAATGTCCCTTGTAGATGATGGCAGCCAAAGCCGCCTGATACTGGTTGGACTGAGGGACAGAGCCATCAGTCACAGCCAGTACTGTTAGAGGGTCGGCCCTCGCATTAGCGATGAGCTTGTCTAAGTATGGGCACCTATCCTGAGTGGGATTGCGCTCATCGAAATGGAAACGGTCTGCATAGCAGTCCAGCAACCGATCGCCTGGGTGAGCTTCGGGCGCAAAGGGCTCGAAACTCTCAGTTAAGGTGTGAACACGCTCGTCCACCTCCATGATGGTGCTCTTGACTTTCCCTCGCATGGCTGGGGTCATCAAGGCAGCTGAGCGGGCATGTGGTTTGGCCCGCTTAAGGAGTCTCTCGCCCATCATGGAGCAAAGAGGGTGAGTGTCTGAGAGGGTGGCAACACAGTACACTGCACATGTGGCCAACTTCTTCAGCATAAGATGGACGGGGATGAGACCTGCCAAGGCCTCAAGACCGCCTGTGGGTGAGGTGCGGAATGCACCTGTAATCCAAAGAGCAGCTTTTCGCTGCATCCATTTGAGCTGGTTCATGGCCCCCTTGTTACGGGCGCCATTGAAGTACCAGAGTTGATAACCGTATGTGGCAATGGGGACCACACATGATCTATAGAGGAGGCGTCGCTGCTTAAGCGAAAGTCCTCTGGTAGAGTTTCCGAGCATGCGCATGGCCTGCATGGTAGTGAACACCTTGGTGGCATAGTAGCGAACGTGCTCATGGAACGTGAGCCCGCGGTCAAAGTAGAAGCCCAGGTACCTCCAATAGGTCTTGGGCTTCAAAGGTGTAATGCCAGTATGCGGGGCGTACCCCAGATCCAGCGAGGGATTGTAGGTGTCTCGTAGACGCGAACAGTGGAACAACTCGGTCTTGTCATGTTCAAGAACGAGTGCGAAGGCAACAAAAAGAAGGTAGATAATTTTGTAGGCCTTACGTAGGCCCACATTATTATCATTGAGTTGTTTGGACTGGGCCAGAATGGTCCCGTCATCCACAAAGGAGAGTAACGTCATGTTGAGCGGTGCCGCCTTGATGTAGAAGAGCTTCATCACTGGAGCAATGAAAAGCCCTGAAATAACAGGCGAGAGAGCAAGCCCTGCCCGACACCCACGTCTGCAGACCGCGAGTCGGATTGGAAGGTGTTCCAACAGTAAGCTGTGGACCGACCCACTAGATAAGAGGCAAAGAAATCCACCAAGATTGGCGAAAATCCTTGCTTGCGAAGAACAGCCATGAACATCTCATGGTTGATAGAAGGGAAGAACTGCATGATGTCAAAAGCCAGCACGCTAGTCTGGAGACCCTTAACCCACCCCGCTCACACGAGATGAGTCAGAATCAACCCAGCATCCTCAGTCGACCTTTGGCAAATGCCACCAAGTTGGTTAGGATGGAAGATATCATGCTTGACAGCGTCAAACTGTATCCTATTGGCAATCATCTTTTCGATAAGTTTACCGAAAGTGATGAGGAGTATGATCGGCCTAAAAGCCTTTGGGACTGCATAGGAGGGCTTGTTTGGTTTCGGGACGATAACCAACAGCAACTCCTTGAATATACACAGCCAATGACCCACCCGAAGGCAAGCGTTGGCCAACACGATGAAGAGCACAAGGACATGTCTATCCTCGAGCAACTCCTTTAGGTGGACCCATGTAACATGGTCCAGTCCTGGTGCAGAGGAGTTAGAGCACCCCTTAAGGGCACTCAACAACTCATGGTCCAAAAAGTCAGCCCACTCACAGACCGGCTCATCAGGAAGCTCGTCTAAGACTGAAGCGTCATACTCATGACCGCAAAGCAGTTAACACCACGTGAAGGCAGGATAGACCCAGCCCGCAATGATTATCTGACCCCCGAAGGGTCCCAGCTGAAGCCAAACGCCGTAGGGTTGTACTTCATAAACGATGCAATATCCCCAAGACAATGGGGATAGTGTACAGAGTATCGATCACAGCAGCGAAAGAGGATGTGCTGGCAGGACTGCAAAGCAGCCCTGCAAGTGCAGCCATGAGGCTCATTGATCCACCTGTATCAGTTAGAAAAATATAGAATACAAGGCAATTTCCTAACTATGAATCTAAGCCCTGGAGGGCAATATGCTACCTTCTGCTTTGGGAAGGCTCTCCTAATAAGAGGGAGGGGTTGCCGGGTGCCTGGCATCTGCAAGGGTGATGAGGAGGGGGTAAATAAGTTAGTAAGCATCCATTTCCAGGGTGGGTGGGTGGTGCAGGAGGGGGTGGAATGGGGGTGGGATAGGCCAAGCAGGACCCCGGGGCACTGCAGAGAACTGGTCATGTGACCTGTTTGCTCTGCAGCCTCAACTGGGGCCGTTTTTTGTGAAAAAAGTGCCCAGGGCCATTATGTTACTGTATGTCATAAAAAAATCAGGAGAATCTGGGATGTGGAATGTTGCGAAACGGCGCGTATGAGGTGTCACCTTAACTTGGCGCGCATTTATTTTTAGCACAAGCTGCTAAATTGGGATCTGGCATCAAAATAGCCATTGCTGGCGCATTTCGGGCTCGTTTGGCTTCCCCCTGGGTGGAAATTGATGGGAACGATGACGCGATAATTTTTAGGGAATTCATAGCTACCTGTAGACACCCAGAACGTGTGAATACGACCATTTTTGGCGATGTTATGGCCTAAACTGTGCTTCTATGCACAAAAATGCGAAAATGCGCACCTAATGCTCTGCTTCTCATGCATCCCTGCCTCATAAAAACCAGCCAATAATTTAGTATGCTACTAGATCTTCAGAGCGAGCCAATAATAATGGCCTTGCATGCATTATTGGTTATGCAATGGGCCTTTCGATGTTTATGTACTAAAAACCCGAAAAATCGCACTCAAATCTCTATGCCATACATGTATCTATCCTTTCCAAAAATTATGCGTTCAGATAGAGGTTGATAAAGGCTACAAAACGCGCTATTCAGCGTCTCCACGCGTTCATTTGTTCCAAAGATATACCTACAACACTTCACAAGATACCAGAAAAATCGAAAATGTGCACTCTTATATCCCTTCAAGCAAAGCTGGGGTTATTCCTGTCACTCCAACATAATCTGAACACTATCCTAGCACCCTCCCTTCTTTTTCTGCCCTCAAGACTGTGTAGAAACACCCCAATTCCATGACCAAAGACACTTCCTCCTTCTTGCCTGGGGGGTTCCCACAATGTTGATGGTGGACATGGCATCCTTCTGGCATATCCTCTAGTGCCCAAAATCTCATCGGATAGCTCGGAATACCTACTATACTA
>CACVBS010000062.1:300737-320109 GCA_902728275.1 Cyclocybe aegerita | reverse complement strand
GCAACCCGAAGTGCTTACTAACTTATTTACCCCCTCCTCATCACCCTTGCAGATGCCAGGCACCCGGCAACCCCTCCCTCTTATTAGGAGAGCCTTCCCAAAGCAGAAGGTAGCATATTGCCCTCCAGGGCTTAGATTCATAGTTAGGAAATTGCCTTGTATTCTATATTTTTCTAGCTTACATGGCTGCATCCCACTACCCAGCACCTCCCACACTCCCTCGCTCTCTTGCCCACCTCACCACCTCAATGCACGAACCACAAACCATGAACACATACCAAATGAACGCCGGCGCAAGCAGCCTGAGGATGCATAGGGGAGGGTGTGGGAGAGGACGGCGGAGCTTGTGGGAGGATGGGTGTGCACCAGCAATGGCGATGGAAAAGCGAGCTCGGACAACACCACGACCATCACGACCATAATGGCAATGACAGCGACCGACAGAATGGCGGCAAGTGAGCAAAGGAATGGTGCTGTCACTTTCCTCGCCCTCACCCCTTGCCTCGTTCTTGCCCACCCCGTTACTCCCCTTATCCACCACTTTGCAGACACCCACGTCCGCCTCTTGAGCCCCTCCCCTTTCATAGGGATGTGGGCGGGGCACAGATGCCTCTTTAACCCGTCCCATCTGGCGTCCCCCACTCTCTTGCCAGGCACGAGCAGGTGGAGGACAACAAGCAAGGGAGGACAAAGACAGGTGGGTTGAGGACGGGCAGACAAGGACAAGCAGGCGGACAATGATAGGCATGAGGGGGGTTGGGATGGGGGGTCAGCCTCGTCCCCCCATCCACCCAC
Organism: Cyclocybe aegerita; assembly: GCA_902728275.1. Classification (NCBI taxonomy): domain Eukaryota; kingdom Fungi; phylum Basidiomycota; class Agaricomycetes; order Agaricales; family Hemipholiotaceae; genus Cyclocybe; species Cyclocybe aegerita. The sequence continues at coordinate 319,314 of CACVBS010000062.1, read as the reverse complement.
TGCTCGTCTCTTGCCTTTCCCTCTCCTTCTCCTGTGGGCAATTACAGACAACCAGGACGGCGATGTGATGCCGACCAGAATATGAGCACAGCAGCCAGGCAATGACGAAAACAGCGGCACCATGAACACGACGATGATGCCAACAAGAGGCCAACATGAACACGACAACACCAACGGCCAGACGACCACCACCACCAGGCGAGAACGATGGCTAGAGAACATGACCAAGGGAGCATGGGGACTGGTGGACACACTGACCTCCTGCACAACAAGGATGGTCTGCAGGGCATGACGACAACCTCAGCACAACGACCACTCCCCGACGACAACAACCATGCAACGGCGCAAGGACGACCACACCATGACAACGATCGCAGCATGAGCAATGCTGTGCACAGGCAACGACCACAACTGCACCCAACCCCCAATCCCCTTCCCCCCAGAGCAGAAACGGTGTTCCATACATGCGCTGTTTCTGCTCATATGACTTCTGTCCCATAGAGGGTGGTAGTAGAACCACCCTCTACCATGTAATTATTTTATTATGAATTTATATGATTTTTCACGCTTTTCCGGTGTGGTTTTGAGTGTGCCCTAGGTTGCTGGATGACGTAGTCTAAAAATAGAATGTCATCCAAACACCCAACTGCCCATCCACCCTGTCCTGCCCTCCGTAAGGTGTGCAAACCCCTGAAATGGGTAAGAGTAGATCCCAACATTATATTACCAAAAAATGGGGCTGCCTGCTGTCCCCAATGGCGAGCTAGAGGCCGTTTACATCACTGGGCATCTTGGGGAGGCCATCTCCTGCATTGTACCCAATTCAGAAGGTTTCCCACCCCCTGTCCCACCCCCCAACGATGACGAGCACCCTGCATGTTGTTTGGCCATTGTTTAGTGTCCCCACAGCCTCGGCAGACAGTCCCGAGCCCCGGCAAACCCAGCAGCACATAGAAAAAGGCCTGGCTGCCTACTGGCAGCTATGATTTATGAACGAGAATTGCCAGTAGGCTATTATTGATATATAATTATGGCTGTTACAAGTGCCACCCTGACTTTGAGTTCGGTGACGTACTTGTGTGCCTCACTATGAATGTCCTACCGCAAAGCAGATGGAATGTAGACAAAGGTGATGCGGTGGAGATCATCTGCCTCAAACCACTCTTGGAGGGCGCGACAGACTGACAGGCTAAAAGCCTGACCAGAGTGCACAGAGGGGTCCACTGCTCTGTGGGCTGAGCCCATAGAGTCCGTAAGGACCATGATATGTTGGCAATTTGCTTGCTTGACAGCAAGGCGCACTGCACATGCAATGATGTTGAGTTCCGCACAATTCTTCATCCAAGTTCTGAATTGTGAACTCTTTTGGGCACAGATTTTGGATATTCTGCATTGCCCTCTCAACTCGTGTGCCCAGATCCAACAGTGATTCCCCACTCCCAAGTGATATGTTGAACAGTGCTTCATAGGCATTGAACCTAGCACCAGGCCGCTTTGTAGTGTGTGCAGTTTCCAAAGATTTCCACATCTTTACTGGATCCTCTTCATGCCCTCAGAAATGTACCCTCTGCTCTTCCTCAACAAGGAGATAGATTTCTCCTGCAGCTTTCTCTGCTTTCTGATCCCAAGTGTCTGCCAATGATGCCTCTGTAGGCCTGACTTCCTTTCCACTAACCAATCTCCACAATCCATTTCACATCAGCCATGCTTTCATCTCCCTACACCACTGGTTGTAGTTTGATTTAGACAAGGGCTTGATTTTTGCCAAAGTGTCTGAAGACATCTTTGCAATTCCAAACAATTCCAAACAAGTTTGATGAGTTTTCAACAAGTTTCAAATGCTGTTAAACAGCAAGCCAACAATTTCAAGTAACAAGCAAACACAGGTATCAATCAGCACTTGCACAAGTTAGAAGCTGGGGCCCATAACCTGTTAAACTTATGCAACAAAGTGGATAGTGATACACTGATCACACAACAATCACAATAAGCGCAGTAACCAATGATAAGGTGAATAATCAAGTGTATTGCAAGTTTAAGCCAACAGTTCAATTGTAGTGTACCTGCTTCCAGGACATGGTAGGAAATCTGACCTGTTTGGTTGAGTTGTGCACTGGCACCTCCAAGCATGGGCGGACATCCAGAAACCATGCCTAGAGCAAGAAACAAGTCTAACGAAGTATCTACTTAAGCTACAGAGACAAAACAAGTATGTACAAGTTCAGGACGACGAGACGAGATTAACTATGAAACAAACACAATGAGAATCAATGTGTGTGACGAGATATTAACGAAATAAGATCTATCTACAATGTCCATGAAGTGTCCATTTAGAGTCCATGAAGTGATTTCTCACTAATTCTAACATCCTTGAGGTGAGTTGCTATTTTCTTCAATAATTTGTCTGGATTTCTTTGGCTTAGAAATATTACTCTCACTGGCTTTACGCTTCAAAGCAGTACTCCCTTTAGCAGGTACAAAATTAGTTACAGGAATTGTCTGAAGCAACTTTAATTTTGTTGACTTGTCAATTAAAGTCCAAGGACTATCAGTTACAACTGGCATATCAAGAGGATCCTGATCAGACCATTGAAGAGCTGAATCAACTTTATCTGGAACATAGTTAGCTCCTTTCCATCTTTGGAATTGTCTAATAATTGTATTGTGAGTATAGCCTTGAATATAAGCTGGCAGAAGAAGACCTTCATATCTGAGTCTAGTCACTTCATCAAGTACTTCGTGCTCACGGAATTCCTGTCTGAGATATCCTGAACAACCTTGAGTAATAAACTTGGGCATAAATCCTTGAAGAATGATAGTTCCAGCAGCAGTAGCACTCCTTGACAGACAGGTGTAGTATGACATGTGTGAATAGCAGCTTCCAAGATGAACAACATTATATGGTTGAGTTTTTCCTTGACTTGCATAGTCAGTCATTGCAAAGTTGGGCAAAACTTGTACTTGCTGACGCTCAATACTCTCAATAATATCACTTGGGAATTTACAAGGAATAGTTTTAGTAGCCCTCATTAATGGTACTACATTTTCAGGAAGTCCTGGAAGTTGGTTAGTGCTTGGAGGTTTATCCAATTTTACAAAAAGTGTATCAAGAACTTGCTTGCCATGAGGTCCTTTCTCTGCTTGCCAGCCAGCTACAAAGCCTTCTTGACCTTTGGTAATACAGAGTTCAGTTGCATCATTATTTCTAATCATAACAGGCATGCCAAGACACAAAGATAAGGATGGACGAGTGCTCGGAAACATTCGGAGTATATCAGCTGAGCCATTTGCTGGCTGATTACAACAAGTTCAAGAAAGTGTGTAAGGACGCCAAATGTGACTTCTTTGATGAACGCATCGCAGAAATTGCTATCGTACCTCAATGGGGGACCTTGGCTTTCAACATTCGGACACAGTATCACTGAGTTCACTCGTGTTTGCTGGTGCATAATTGGCCATGTGCCCATTGGAGCGTATTATTGTCGCTTCAAGATCAATGAGCCTCATGGCTGCATTTGTGGGGCTGCTTTGCAGTCTCACCAGCACGTCCTCTTTCACTGCCATGATAGATATTCTGTACACTATCCCTGTTTTCTCGGGGATATTGCATCGTTTCTGAAGCACAACCCTACGGTGTTTGGCTTCAACTGGGACCCCTTGGGTGTCAGATAATCACTGTGGGTGGGGTTATTCCTCCTTTTGGGGGATTTATCGGTGAATTGACACCCTCGAGCCTTTGGGTTCAGAGACCTGCACCCGTGACAACTCTTTCGTGCAGGCGGTTGACCTTTTTTGGTTGATTGCAGCACTGCTAACTTTCTGCGTCTGGTTTCGGGCAGGCGCATCTTTGGCTTGTCAGCCTCAAGACACCCTGCCACCTCCTGGGTGGTGCGATTCTTATTTTCATTGCGCTGCGTGGCCCCCAAACAGCGATCGATGACTATGGGGTGTAGCAGGACCTCAATGGTCTCCTCCCCTTATCCCGATGCACTGTTTTTGCAAGGTGGGTTGCCCTCTGGGGAGTTTAGGTGTTTGAGCCCAAAGGGTCTTGGTTGGGGGGGCGATCGTCTTTCAGTAGTTAACCTAGTACCTGGGTTGCATAGCGTATATGTTCTGTAGATAGCGAGCAGGCTGCCATCAAGCACCGCTATATAAATTGTTGATCAAAAAAAAAAAATTGCAGAAATCGCTACCTCTCGCAAGCGCCCGTGGGACCTGATGGAATGGGTCAAACAGTGCAAGCTACCACCCTGTGAGGCTATTCGCAATGGCGACCAGCCTTGCCATGATATGGATGACCTCTGGGACACCCTTCATGGCACATACAACTCGGCCTTGGATCGTGAGTATGACGCTTCAGTCTTAGACGAGCTTCCTGATGAGCCGGTCTGTGAGTGGGCTGACTTTTTGGAGCATGAGTTGTTGAGTGCCCTTAAGGGGTGCTCTAACTCCTCTGCACCAGGACCGGACCATGTTACATGGGTCCACCTAAAGGAGTTGCTCAAGGACAAGCACGTCCTTGCGCTCTTCATCATGTTGGCCAACGCTTGCCTCTGGGTTGGGCATTGGCCAGGTATGTTTAAGGAGTTGCTATCAGTTATCGTCCCAAAGCCGAACAAGCCCTCCTATGCAGTTCCGAAGGCTTTCAGGCCTATTGTCCTCCTCATCACTTTTGGTAAACTTATCAAGAAGATGATTGCCAACAGGATACAGTTTGACGCCGTCAAACATGATATCTTTCATCCAAACCAGCTTGGCAGTATCCGCCAGAGGTCGACTGAGGATGCTGGATTGATTCTGACTCATCTCGTGTGAGCGGGGTGGGTTAAGGGTCTCCAGACTAGCGCACTGGCTTTTGACATCACACAGTTCTTCCCTTCTATCAACCATGAAATGTTCATGGCTGTTCTACACAAGCAAGGTTTCTCCCCAATCTTGGTGGATTTCTTTGCTTCTTACTTAGTTGGGCGCTCCACAGTTTACTGTTGGAACACCTTCCAATCTGGCTCACAGTCTGCGGATGTGGGTGTCAGGCAGGGCTCAGCTCTCTCGCCTGTTGTTTCAGGGCTTTTCATTGCTCCAGTAATGAAGCTATTCTATATCAAAGCAGTGCGGTTCAACACGATGCTGCTATCCTTCATGGATGACAGGACCATCCTGGCCCAGTTCAAACAACTTGATGATAATAATGTGGGCCTGCGTAAGGCCTACAAAATTATCTACCTACTCTTTGTTGCTTTCGCACTTGTCCTTGAACATGACAAGACTGAGCTGTTTCATTTTTCGCGTCGATGAGATGCCTACAATCCTTTGCTTGATCTGGCATATGCCCCACACACAGGCGCTACACCTTTGAAGCCCAAGACCTATTGGAGGTACCTGGGCTTCTACTTTGACCACGGGCTCACCTTCCATGAGCACGTTCGCTACTATGCCACCAAGGCATTTACCACTGTGCAAGCCATGCGCATGCTCGGGAACTCCACTAGAGGTCTCTCACCTAAACAGCGGCGCCTCCTCTATAGATCTTGCATGGTTCCTATTGCCACGTACAGTTCTTGTCTCTGGTATTTTGATGGTGCCTGTAACAAGGGCACCATGAACCAGCTCAAATAGATGCAGCAGAAAGCTGCTCTTTGGATTACAGGCGCATTCTGCACCTCCCCCACAGGCGGTCTTGAGGCTTTAGCCGGTCTCATCCCTGTCCATCTCATGCTGAAGAAGCTGGCAACACACGCAGTCAGTACTTTGTGGTCCCCCACAGAGTGCTATAGGACTCCACTGGACTCCAGTGGAGTTGGCATATTATGCACTGGAGTCCAGTGGAGTCCAGTGGAATTATACTGGAGTTCAGTGGACTCCAGTAAGAAAGTATACTGGACTCTACTGGAGTGTGATACTGGAGTCTTACCCAGTTCCACTGGACTCCAGTATATGTATCAAAATGGACTACTAACCAGTACCTATTACACATCAGAATAGATAATAGTCTGTTGGACCATTCTCTAAGTCCAGCATATAGAATATGTAACAAGATGCTTAACAATCATTTTTTTTAGAAAAAAACATCAGAATTTGTAGAGCACCTTTGGCCGACCCTGAATCAAGTTATTTGATGTCATTAGCTGCTCTGCTTGGCAAGAAAAATGCAAAATACTGAAAAAGTAGATTACTTTTGCAAATTTTGGCATTATTTGGCTTATATCTTGTCATTAATAGAGCCAAATACCATCACTCAAGTGGATTCAGGATCATTGTTAATTGCAATTTTTTTTTTCTAAAAAGGAAATTTCTCACAGTCATGTGACCTGCATATTTCACATTGTTAGCACCCCTAGTCTCTGTGTAGATAGTGCACATTTTAGCAAAATCCAATTTGTCACATGTGACTCTGATATTGATGTTTTTTTTTTTTTTTTTGAAGTCTTCCACGTAGGGTGTATTTTAGACGTACTCCAAATACACAAAAAATAGGGTGTTCGATCACAGTCCCTTGGAGGTAGGCTACACCTAAACGACCCTCCTCATCATCCCATCCCTCGACCCGCCGCCTTTGGTTGAAGCCCCATTGGGCGCCGAAGCTTCCAGCTGTTGAGACAGTTGGTGAGAGCTGACCAGTTTCCTTGCAGTTCGCCGAATCTAAACAATCAAGGGCTTCATGGTGTTAGTCCTTCCCAGCATTGGGCGCCAAAGCTTCCAAGCCGTCAGTCGCCTGCATGGTTGGTGTGCCAGGCCAACGCCATTGACGGGGGCAGCACATGTAGGTGCTAAGTACCCCTAACGAGATTGGATGGTTTGGAAGTGAAATGTTGAAATGAGTGACTCTGCCTTCCACTATGCCTTCCGCCCTCTGATACAACCCCACCTGCTTTCCTCCCCCATTTCCCAAACCCTAAGGCACGCATCCTGTAGCATCCCCCTACCATGCGAAGGCGGTCGAATATCTAGTGTTTCTCCCCAAGGGGTGTAGCCAGATCATAGGCAACACGGCTGATGATCGGAGACTAGCCTCCTCCCTCCATGGGTTGCCTTCCATGACTAGGTTGCGCCCCCGAAAGGTCTGCGCGAAGCAGAGCAAGACGGTACACGGGCTGCCTGTCAAGTAGGGCCATCAGTTGCGCTTTGAGGTTGTCGTAAACAAGGTCTTCAGGCCTCCAACAAAGCGATTGGGATACAACCACACTGAAGTCGCGATCTTCTCCGATAAATAAGAAAAGGTGTTGATTTAATGAATAGATAAGGAATCGGGCAATGAGTGGGGCCTGATGGAGGACGATGCCGATTAATGAGAGGAGTTCGGTAGTGTAGAGCGTGGCCATGGTGGGGGCAATGAATTCCCATGGCCAGATGGTGATGGTTCAAAATCAAGAAGCGTCGCTCTGATATTGATGTTATCAGCAAACTTGATAGCTTTATTACTTTTCATCAATGCCAAGTCTGGACCTATTAATCATACATTTATTAATTGTTTCTATTTGAGGCCATAACATCAAAGTTTCAGAAGCTGACCCTGAAGAATAGGCAAATAAAAAGTCACATGACTGGCCATCAACCTTGGCATCAGTCACATTTCTCTTCTATGACTATCGCATCTCTCTGCATTGTTCACTGGACTCCACTGAAGTCCTGTAGAAGTCCAGTGGAAGATGGACACTCCACTCCAGTAGACTCCAGTGAACTCCAGTAGACTTTGGGTGGTGACTCCAGTGGACTCCAGTGAACTCCACTGGAGTCCAGTAGGCACTTTTGGCTGGTGTTCCTGCTAATAGATTTCTACCAGACTCCACTGGAGTCCACTGGAGTCCTATAGGGATACGTGGGGGAGTACAACGACCTCCGAGGCCATGACAATGCCAAGGAGGGGCTGGTAAATGTCAGGCCGCCAGGGATCACACATTACATGAGTGAGCCAGAGCCGAAATCAAAATGTCGAGCGAGGCTTGTGGTTCTCGGACACCGTAGGGGCTCAGAACTGTCTGCTGAGGCTGTGGAGACACTAAACAATGACCAAACAATGCTCAGGGACATTGAATAGGGTGCTCATCATTGTTGGGGGGCGGGACAGGGCACAGAAAAGCTTCCTTATCAGGTATGACACAGGAGAATGCCTCTCCGAGATGCCCAGCAATGTAACTGGCCTCTAGCTCGTTGTTGGGGACAGCAGGCAGCCCTATTTTTTGGGAATATAATGTTGGGATGTCTTCTTATCCATTTCAGGTGTTTGCGCACCTCAGGGAGGGCAGGAGGGGGTGGATGGGTGAGGGAGTGTTTGGATGTTGTGCTATTTTTAGACTACATTGTCCGGTGACCTTGGGCCACTCAATGGCCCACCAGAAAAGCGCAAAAAAATCACATAAAATTGGAATAAAATAAATACATGAGAGATGGTGGTTCTACTAGCCACCTACTATGAGACAGGAGCTAAACGAGCATGAACGATTGCCCTATGATGGCACCGTTTCTGCAGGTTGGGTGGGGTCGTGGTCGTCGCCCTTGCGCCGGGTTGCTCGTGCTTACCCTTGTGCCATGCCCGCTCGCGCTCATGCTGTGGTCATCGTGGTCAGCAGGGCCGCCCTCAAGCCATCACATGGTTGTTGTTGTCATGGCCCAGTCACTGTCATACTGAGATCGTCGTGATGCCCTGCAGACTGTCCTCGTTGTGCACGAGGTGGTGCTCATCCTGCTGGTGTGTTCACCTAGTCGCCATACTACCCTGTCGTCGTTCCCACCTGGTCATGGTGGTCGCCCGGTCATCGGTGCTGTCGTGTTCGTGTTGGCCCCATGTTGCTGCCGCTGTCATGTCCACAGGGCCACTGTTGTCCTGCGGCCTCGTCCATGCCTGCCTGCTGTGCTCATCTTTACATCGGCACTGTCTCTCTGTCCTGTTCATCCTGTAGTCGCCCTGTAGTCACCTATTGGAGATGGAGAGGGCAAGGCAAGAGCCAAGCAGTAGGTGGATAGGGAGACAAGATTGACTCCCGTCACCAACCGCCCACCCCTGCCCGTCTTCTACCCGCTCGTGCTTGTCGTCCACCTGCATGTCGTCATCCACCCAATCGTCGTCCTCTCCTCAGTCAGGCTTGTCTTCACCTTGCTCACATTGCCGGTCCCACCCTTGGTCCCACCCCTCGCAGTCGTGTTTGTGTTGTAGCTTGTCTTCTGTGCCGTCATTGTCATTTGCCATGGTTGCTGGATCGCTCACCCGCCCAAATGCTGGTGGTGGTGTTCGCGTTCAGGGTTAGGCCCTGCTGCTCATCCTCATCCTGCTTCTTGTGGTTGTAACCCGCGGCCTGATTGGTGTGGAGTGGTGCTGTATGAGAGGGATGGGGAGTGTGGTGAGGTGGTAAGGTGGGCGAGGGTGCGAGGGTGCAGGAGGCGCTTGGTAGTGGGATGGACGGGCGGGTGACAACACTGAGTGAGGCAGATGGCAGTGGCAGGTGAAAAGTGCTGCTGTTTGTTCATTTGCCACCATTGTGGTCGCCCTGGCCATGGTGCCACCCGTATCACCTTCCACCTTCCTCGTTCATGCACTCATCCGAGGCCTTGCCCTTACCCTCCCTTGCTCATCCAGGACGGAAGGGCAGAAAGTGTTGGTTCAGGGTGCTCAAGAGCACGTTGGTGCCCTGCCCACATCCCTATTGAAGGGGAGGGGCACAAAATGGGCAGAAAACGAACGTCAACTCGAAGTCGACGTTCATAGCCATGTCTGCTAGAAATCTATATCAGACACTGTATTTTTACAAGGTATGCTTATATGTCAGGACTGTGGTTTTACAGTCCACCTACAGAGAGGGCCTTGCTGGGTGTGCTGGGGCTTGTGGCTGTGGGCAAGGCCTGTCAACACAAGCAAACAATGCAGGAAACAATGCTCGAGCATTGTTCCTCATCATTTTCGGCATGCCCACCACCGTTTTCGACAGGGAAAAAGCACCAACGATGAGGAAACATGTTTCCTCATTGTTGTGCACCGTTTCCCCCATCGTAGGGGGGCAGGAATGGATGGATTGGGCCAGGTGGGTTTGGATGACGTGGCCCTTTTGGCAGGGCCTGTAGCTATTTTTAGAATATGCTGTAATAACTATGACAAATCTGTTGTAATGGTCTCGCCGCCATCTGCCATGACATCTGGCAAGCTCGGGGTACACCAGAAAAATAGCAAGAAATTGTTTTAAATTGAAATAAAATACATACATGATGTGGGTGGCTCTTACCAGCCACCAACTATGAGTTAAGACAAAAAGAAGTAGAAACGACATGTTGTGACACGTTGTTTCTGCTCTGGTCTTCATCCCTGCCTTATTGCAGCAAAAAAATGCAAAAAAAATTGTATTATATTGTAATAAAATAAATACATGCTGCAGGTGGCTAGTAGAGCCACCTGCTATGAAATAAAGACAAAACGAGCAGAAACGGTGTGTTTATATGCGCCGTTTCTGCTCCAGGTCCCCCTCCACCCCCTCTTCTGCTCATCGGGGTACCCTCTGCCCTTCCGGTGCTTGTTGGGGGCCCACTCTACCACTCTGCCTGCTCCATGCTCTCCACCTGCTTCTCATGGGGCCGTACCCATCTGATCTGCACCACAGGACCCTCCTCCAACCCCTCTACCACCCCCACCACCCCTCCTTTGCTCATTCGACCCATTTGCCGCTCATTCTGCCCATTCGTCGCTTATTGATGCCCTTCGGGTGCTTGTCCTCCCCCCTCGTGCTCTCCCTTCTGCTTGAGCTGCTAGTGGTGGGTGCTGAGCAGGAGGCAACGGGCGGGGGTGAAGGGCAAGGGGCAGGGGCAAAGGGCAAGGGGCAAAGGGCTAGGTGGTAAGGCGGCAGGCGGCAGGTGGCGAGACAGCAGCAGGGCAAGACCACAAAAATGGGTGAGAGGGCGAGAGGGCGACTGAGTGAATGGGCAAATGGGCGAGAGGCAGACGAGGCAGGCGAGAGGGAGAATGGGTGAGAGGGAGAGGCAGGCGAGTGCGCGAGAGGCAGATGAGGCACCTGTATCAGCTGTAAAAATATAGAAATCCTAGGTAGTTTCCTAACTCTAAGTCTATGTCTGGGAGGGCAATATCCTACCTTCCACTTTGGGAAGAGGGCACATAACAAGATATTTAATAATGATTTTTTTGCCAGAAAAAAGTATCTGGGCTCATAGAGTACCTTTTCATGACCCTGAATCAAGTTGTTTGATGCCATCAGCTGCTCTGGTTGGCAAGAAAAATGCAAATTACTGAAAAAATAGCTTGCGTTTTGCAAATTTTAGCATTATTTGGCTTATATCTTGTTGTTGATGGAGCTAAATAGGTTGTGCTGATGGTGGCAGGGTCATCTAGGCCCAGGGTTTCAATTCCAGCCATTTCTTCCCAAAAGGGAAATTTCCCACAGTCATGTGACCAGCCAATTTCGCATTTCTGGCACCCCTAGTGTCTGTCTAGACATAGCAGAAGAGGACTTGAGCAAATTTTTGCAAAGTCCAACTTGTTACATGTGACTTTGATGTTGATGGCATCAGCAAACTTGATGGCTTTATTGCTCTTCATCAATGCCAAGTCTAGGCCTGGCAATCATGTATTTATTAATTGTTTCCTTTTGAGGCCATAATATCAAAGTTTCACAGGCTGACCCTGAAGGAAAAGGCAAATAAAAAGTCACATGACCTGCCATCAGTCTTGGCATCAGTCACATTTCACATGCTGGGCACTCAGTAACCCCTCCATGATAATAGGAGAGCCTTCCCAAAATGGAAGGTAGGATATTGCCCTCCCAGACATAGACTTAGAGTTAGGAAACTACCAAGGATTCTAAAAAATTCTAGCTTACATGGCTGGACGAGGTGGGTAGGAGAGGACGGGGGAGCGAACGAGGGGCGAGGGCAGGGGTGAAAGGTGCCCCCACTGCCGCCACTGCCGCTGCCCCATTGTCATGGTGCCTCCCCTCATCATTGTTGTTGTGCCCCTGTCATCGCTGTCCTGTGCCCGCTGTCACCTTCTGTTGGTCCTGCCACCCCTGTTCGTACCCGCTGTTGTTCGCTGTCGTCCTCGTTCGCCGCCATCCTCGTTCATTGCTGTCCTTGTTCGTCATTGGTTTTCCTCGCAGTCACTGCAGGCTTCCCTCTTTGTGTTGGCAAGAGGAGGTAAGGAGGTTGAGGGGAAGGAGGGTGGAAGAGGTGAGAGGGGCGCGATAGGCGAGCCGAGCGGGGGTTTCATGCCTCTGCCCACATCCCTATTGAAGGGGAGGGGCACAAAAGGCAAAGAAAACAAACATCGACTTTAAAGTCGATGTTCATTGACCTAGTGTTAGTTTAAACATCAATTAGAGTACATATTTATGAAGAAAATACATTACTTACCTTGTCTTGATGCTTTGAGGTGTCATTGGCAGTGGTGCATGATGAGGGCAGTCGCCAGGTGGTGGTTGAAGATGTGGATCAACAACGTTTGTTGTCATTGATGGTTTATCCAGCGAATGCTGTGAGCAATTTGATTGGCTGAGGCTAGCAGTCCAGGCAGCCCGTGTTCCGCTCATCGACCTCGGAAGAGCCAATACACTTGAGATACAAGGAAACCCTTTTGATTAATGATCGGTAATTAATTACACTACTTTGTTCTATGTATTTAGGAAGGCCCAAATATTATCTGAGGCAGTGAACAAGCTAAAAGCTCGAGTTATCGTTTCCACATGGTGATTTACATCTTTTTGATGTTCCAACCTCTCGAATACCACACATTCGACAAGGTGACACATCATAATAACTGTGCATTTGAGATCCTTGGGTAAGTCTGTACATCATATAAAAAATTTAGCCTGAATTTGCCATGTAAGTCCTACAATGCAAGGCGGTGTCTGATATTTGACACATCCATGAGTTGGTTTGGCTATGGAATCCACCCCCTCATTTGCAGTTTCTTAGTTTGCATCCAGAAATTGCTAAGTTGGCCAGGGGAGCTCCATTACCCAATACTATTATAACTTGCCAGTCTGTACATTATTTTTACATATTTATTTCATTTCTTCTGCCTCTTGAAATCTACATACAGAGGAGAGGCTCCCCTAATTGGCCTGAACTTGAGATGAATTGACTCATAAAATATTTAAATCTTGTTTTATTTTGTTAAAATTACATATATAGATGAACTTATATACTAATAACAATTTCTGAAAGTTTGAATAGAGATATGCCACGTTCTGCGTCCATCGGAGACGTTCTGTTGGTCGCCAACGGAACTGAAACAGGATCAGGCCAAAAATCCCAGCCAATGGGATTGGCAGCTGGATCCTGCCGAACCGTGATCAACGATGCTCAACATCGTTGATCTTGGTCTTTCTCCACCACTTCCCTCACCCCCTCACTGCGAAGCAGCCCTGAAACACAAGACAAGGTAAGTATGATTCTTTTTTATGCATCTATGTCCCTACTAATCTACCTCTGCATTCACAGAACAACGTTCACATCAATGACGACGCACCAAAACTGCCCCTCCCCTCATGACAGGGATGTGGGCTTGGGCACTTCCATGGCCACCACTGTCTGCTTGGCCACCACTGCCTGCTTGCCCGCCACCACCCTCTTGCCCAACATTGCATGCTCGCCTGCCATTGCCCTTTGACCAGTCGGAGGATAGCAACGGCGGGCACAGGATGAGGACAATGGCAGGGGCACGATGAGGACAATGGCAATGAGGATGGGGGCATGACAGCGAGGACGATGGCAGGGCACCCTTCATGCCTGCCTTTGCCCCTCGTTCACTCACCCCGTCCTCGCCCTCGTCCTCACCCTCACTCTCTACCCCACCTTCTTGCCCCCCTCGCCTGCCGTCTCACCCTCTTCCCTTGCCTTCTTTCCCTTTCCCTTGCCCTTGCCCTTGCCATCTGCCTTGCCCCCATCCTCTGCCTTGCTTGCCCTTGCCCTCTCCCCTCCATCCGCCCCTCACTTGCCTCTCGTCGGCCCTCTGCCTCACCCTCGCTGTCTGCCTAGCCCCCGTCCTCTCGCCGTCTGCCCCTCCGTCTCGCCTTCATCATCGCCCTCTCACCCTCTTGCCCCTCACCCTTTCGCCCTTTTGCCCACCTCACCTTTGCTTTTGCTGTTGCCCTTTTGCCCATTTGCCATCGCCGTTGCCTCTCACCCTCTCGCCTTCAACATCACCCCCTGACCTCCGCCATCGCCCTCTGCCTCGCGAACAAACCCAACAAGTGGTGGAGGGCTGAACAGGCAGGCAGAGGGGGCAGAGGTGACCCAACAATGGGCAGAGGAGGGGGAAGAGGGGCGAACACCCCCTAACAAGCAGTGGAGGGTCGAATGACCCCCAATGACAAGCAGAGGGGGGCAGAGGATGCCCCAATGGGCAGAGGAGGCAGGAAGAGGGGCAAATGGCCCCCAACAAACCACAGAGGGCCGAGCGACCCCCAACGAGCAGAGGAGGGCCAAATGGCCCCCAACAACAAGAGGAGGAGGAGTGGAGCCAATGGGCATCAGGGAGGGGGGAAGAGGGGAGAATGGCCCCAAACGAGTAGCAGAGGGCTGAACGACTCCCAACAAGTAATGGAGGGGCGAACAGCCCCCAACAGAGGGCAGCCCACCAAGCAGAGATGATGCATCACAGTGCATCGTTTCTGCTCATTATCTCTTTATTTCATAGTGGGTGGCTCTACCAGGCACCTGCTACCATGTATACATATCTTTAATTATAATATGATTTTTTTGTAATTTTTTCATGTGCTATGAGACACCCCTGAACATCATGACAGACGCTGGCAAGAGCAGTACAAGGGATGAGTCATTGTAATTACAACATTATCTAAAAATAGTACCAATTGACCAAGGCCTGAAAAAAAGCTGCATCATCCAAACCACCCCCTCCCAATCCAGCTATCCCACACCCCCAACAGCAGGAGAAATGGTGCAGAATGGTGAAGAAATATCTCTCCTCATTGTTGGCGCCTTTTCCCCATCGAAAACAGGGGCAGGAGCACCCCAAGCAACGAGGAACAGTGTCCAAGCACTGTTTCCTGTGTTGTTTGCATGTATTGACATGCTCTGCCCACAGCCGTGAGCCCCAGCACACCCGGCAAGGCCCTCTCCATAGGTGGACTGTAAAACCACAGTCCTGACATATAAGCATACCTTGTAAAAATACAGTATCTGATATATTCTCGTGGCTTATAGAAGTGATGTTCGGGGGGCTAGTGTCAAATAGAAATTTGTATTAGAGTACATATACATAACTAAAACACATTACTTACCTTCTCCCCTGGCCCTGGGGCGTCATTTGAGGCATTGGACAGCAAGGGGAGAGCCAGGTGGCAGTTGAGGATGGGCATCAACAACTCTCATCGTCGTTGATGGCTTATCTGGTGAATGCCGTCTGCCAGCTGATTGGCTGGAAACTATGGCCTGTTTCTCTGCAATTCCACTCATCCTCGATGGAATCGCTATTGCACCTCAAAGTGCCTGAAATTCCTGCATTTCAGTGTTGGTATTGGATAAATGAATAAAATTATACATGCTCGTCTATCTCTGAGGGTAAAATTTGTAAAGACAAGCATAAAAGAAAGGGTGTTTGCGGTATGCCCACCAATCCCCACACCAACACCACATATTTTGCACTAGGACTACGGACAAAAGGGTAAATGGTCCCCAGAAGTGTATGTAAAAGAATCACCTCATTTGTTATCCACATTATGAATTTTAATTCTTCTGTCCTTGTAAATGGATGGAGTACAGAGTGAAACCCATAGTGATTTACTATACACTGC
Source organism: Cyclocybe aegerita (assembly GCA_902728275.1). Lineage (NCBI taxonomy): Eukaryota > Fungi > Basidiomycota > Agaricomycetes > Agaricales > Hemipholiotaceae > Cyclocybe > Cyclocybe aegerita. The sequence continues at coordinate 303,568 of CACVBS010000062.1, read as the reverse complement.
TAGAAATTCTTTGAGAACCACAAATCATACCTTGGAGAGCATGAAACCCTTTATTTATGTATAAAATACGTATAGAATACTAGTAACGTTCAATTTGAGGTGTCGGCCAGCCAGAATGGATGCGAAATGACAAGTTAGGTGTCGAGGAAATGGTCATCTTGTGGTGATCTCAGTACACCAGCTGACGGACCGACTCATCCAGCCAATTGGATGAGACGTGGTGTTTGCTGGATAACGATCAGCGATGATGAACTGTCATTGATCATCGTCCTTCACCACCAGTCCCTCAGCCCCGAAACCGACAAACAAGTAAGTTGATGTTTCTTTTGTGTGTACATCTTTTAGCTAACCTACTTCTCCCCTCACAGGAGCCTGCCCGTGCTGATCATGACGTGATGAAACCGCCATGTGCCCCTCTCCTCATGACAGGGATGGCTGGCGCCAATCCACGTCCACCACCACCTTACACCTGCCCATCCACCTTGCTCTCGTCTGTGTACTCTCATGCACATCCCCTCCCCCTCATCTCTCCCTTTTGCCCACACCTACTCGGTTACTCACCACACCACCACTGCTGAACCCTCCGTCCATTCAGCTCTCACCCAGCACCCTCCGTCCATTCAGCTCTCACCCAGCACCCTCCCCCTACCAGGACTGTGAGCTGCTCTCCACAAACTTCCGATGCACGGTGTTTCATAGATGGCGGCAAGGGCAAGTGGATGGCGATGGCGAGCGCACAAGAGGGTGGCTTCAACATGGTGCAAGATGAGAGACAGGGTGAGATGGCAGCTACATGGGAACAGCAAGGATGAAACCACCACGATGTCAGCAAGATGAGCAAGACAGCACCTGCCATGGCCAGCATGAGTCACCCCAACCATCCGGTCTGCTCACCCTGCCACGGCGTCGACACGACGCCAATGTGAGGATGACTGCAATGACAATGAGAACGTGAGGGTTTCGCCCTCACCCTCGCCTCACCTAACCCTGTCACACCTCACCCGCCCCGTCTCGCTCGCCCTCTCCAGCCCATGGCCATTTCGGGTTCTCCTGGACCGGCAAGGGCAGGCGAAGCCTGCGGATGTAGAACACGAGCACAACCAGCATTGAGAACAGCGGCGACAATACAAGCACGATGACTCCAGCATAGGCAAGATGGTGCATATTTGAACACGGCGACAGAATGAGCATGATGGTGCTGACACAGGCATGATGGCGACACAAGCACGACGAGCAACAGCACGAACGGGGCGCAACGCCAGCAGGGGGGACAAGAACAAGGCAGTCCGATGTCAGTGGCATGGGGAAGACAGGGGTGGCATTCATGCAAGAGGTATGAGTCACCAATGGCCGTTGAGAAGCATGGGCAGGGGGTACCCATAGTTGCCCTTCCCTTCTTCTCTCAGTCGCCAGCCCCATCCACACAAGTCCATGAGCATCCCCCTCCATCCCACTACCCAGCACCTTGCACAGTCTCTTGGTCCCTCACCCGCCTCACAGCCTCACCACCCTTTCCATCCCTCCGCCTCTTGACCAGCACTCTTCCACACCAATTGACACCTTGCTCAGACCCCAACCCGGCTCTTGCACGACACCAGGCATCAACAAAACGGGCACCAGAAATGAAGACCAGCCGCGAATGCGAATGTCAGCGCCAGCATTTGCATGGGTGAGCCAGCCAGTGAGCCAACAAAGCAGCAACCATTGCAGATGACAGCTACAGCACCACCAATGAGCAACGAAGATTGATGGAGAACAGATGGTAGCAGTGCCGCAATGGCAGCTTGCTCGACAACAGCAGAGGATGGTATGTGCACAGGGTGTGTCGCTGAGCAGAAATGATGTGCTGTGAACACGCTGTTTCTGCTCATTTTCACTCTGTCTTACAACAGGTAGCAAGTATAGCCAGCCCACCTCCTGTATCTTATTTCAATTTAATATGATTTTATCAAATTTTTTTGTGTGTGTTCTCCAGATGCCCAAGCTCGCCGGTCATCATGACGGACAACAGCAAGCAGTACCCCACCGCAATGTATGTGGGTTGTGCCACAATTGAGAGGGATCATGGAGGAGCAGAAGGGAAGGGGCAAGCCCTGATGATGATGCGTCTAAAAATAGAATGTCATCCAAAGACCTGCTTGCCCATCCACCCCATCCTGCTCTCCATGAGGCGCGCAAACACCTGAAATGGGTAAGAATACATCCTGACATTATAATCCCAAAAGATGGGCCCGCCCACTGTCCCAAATGGCGAGCTAGAGGCCAGTTACACTGCTGGGCATCTCAGAGAGGCATTCTCCTGCTTTGTACCCAATATGGAATCTTTCCACCCTTCACCCTTCGACTCTCGCCCTCCACCCCTTGCCCACATCCTTTGCCTTTGATCTACAACAACACAGGGAACAAAACAACGAGAATGGCTGCGGATGGCTCAGGTCACACTTCTATCAGCCAGATACATGTATCAAACACTGGGTTTAACCAGTGTGAACTCATAGATCAGGACTGGGATTAAGCAGTCAGGGTCTCCAAGGCTGCTGGGGTGAGTTTGCTGGAGATGCTGGGCTATAGAGATTTGTTTTGGGGCGGGAGGGGGTAAATAAATGACCAAACAACCCTCCCAGGGGTGGGGCAGGGGTAGGGTAGGCCTGTGGGGGTGGGAGGGGTGGGAAAGGGGTGGGAAATCCGTCTGAAACAGGCAGGGGTGGTAGGGGATGCATGATAGGGGCTAGTGGGATGGCAGGGTGGGTTCTGGGTGCGGTGGGGGCCTAAAAATGGGTTGGGCAGGGCTAGATATGCATGCTAATAATTGTCATGGCCCCCACGGGGTG